>VDFB02358134.1:39421395-39537875 GCA_007258455.2 Sequoia sempervirens | reverse complement strand
CCATACACCTATGATTGGGTCAAGTGTTTTTTTCTTTAGAAAATTCCTATTGCCTTTTTAATAGGTTAATTATGATTTGATTAGATGGGTTATGAAGCACTTATTTCAAACAAATATCTTTATGAAAGAAGTATATTGGAATGAAATTAAATATGATTTGTATTCCAATGTAAAAAATAAAAAGAATGGAAACAATTCTTTCAACACATAAACTATTATGTAGTAGTCAATTAAAATGAAAAAAATTACTCTATATTAGTTAGGATACACAACTAAAAAAATGATCTGAAGTGACTTATTTATCCTAGAGGAACTAAGTATATAGTATACAAAGAAAACCAACAAACCCACAACTACCTCTATTTTGAAGGAGTTTAGTTTTCTCCCTTTCCTGATCTCACTAATATTTTCTAATTATTTTAAAGAGATGAAGGGTCATAACACAACTTTATTCAACCTAATAAATATCTTGGTTAATGAAACTGGACAAAAGCAACAAAACAATTTCTACTTTGGCATTTCATGTTGAATGAAGAGTGGTGACAATAATCTACTCTATAGTTTAATAAAACACTATTATAGTTTTACCCAACATATACTATTGTATGCTTGCATAGCTCTTAGTTAATATATGGGGAGATAGGAGATAGGATGGGGGAGAGAAAAGAGAGAGAGAGATAGGTATAAAAGTGGGGAAGAGAAAGAGAGATGGAGATATATGGGAAGAGAAAGGAAGAGAGGTGGAGGTAGAGAGACAATGATAGGGGGATAGGGAGAGGGGAGAGATGGTGAGAGATAGAGAGTGGGAGATAGAGAGGGGGATAGGGAGGGAGAGATGGTGAGAGATAGAGAGTGGGAGATAGAGAGGGGGAGGGAGAGAAAGGGATATAGATAGAAAGAGATAGAGAGAGGAGTGAGAGGGAGATAAAAAGAGAAATAGAGATAGAGATATAGAATAGGAGAGATGGAGTGACAGATGGAGTGAATGAGTGAGAACGGGGGGAGAGGGAGAGATAGCTCAATAGATAGAGGGGGAAAGAGGGAGTGACATAGATAGTAGGAGATATAGAGATATAGAGAGTGACAGGGAGAGATATATCAATCACCCTCCCTATATCTCTGTCTATTCATCCTTATCTATTTATCTCTCTACCCCTCTCTATCTCTTTGTCTCCATTTCTATTTGTATATTTGTCATTATCTCCCTCTCTCTCTATATTTTATTCCCTATATTTATATTTGTCTCCTTAAGTGTGCAATGGGTACATTGAAGAGGTCTTAAAGGAGAATTATCATATCTTTAATCAAATGGCATGCTACCTTGAGCATAACTCCCCAAGGACACATGCCATCCTTGGATTGTTGACATGAAACAACCAATAAAAATTTAGTTTGTCTCTCTCATATTAATATATATTACTATTATATTAAATATATATTATATTAATTATATTTTGTATTATATAAAAATATACTTATTATTAATTATTAATTATAATAATTTTATACGTATTTAATAATTTTGTTAAAGAATATAATATATAATTATAATAAGTTGAATAATTATATTATTTATTATGTAAAATATAGCTAATATATACTTAACTATATTGTATAATATTAAAACCTATCTAAATGGTGCCAAAATTTTCAACTTAATTAACATACTATAAAACTTAACGAAACTAGGTTGTAGCTCGTCAAATTGGAGAAGTGAAAGTTCAATACCAGCGCTGAGGAAGAGTTTGGAGCAGTGAAAATAAGGTCAATGCCAACGCTGAGGAAGATTTTGGAGTAGTGAAAACAAGGTCAATGCTAGCACCGAGGAAGAGTTTCGAGTAGTGAAAAAAAGGTCAATGCCAGCACCGAGGAAGAGTTTGGAGTTAAAACAAGGTCAATACCAGCGCTGAAAAAGAGTTTGGAGGAGTGAAAACAAGGTCAATATCAGCGCCGAGGAAGAGTTTGGAGGAGTGAAAACAAGGTCAATACCAACACCAAGGAAGAGTTTGGAGTTAAAACAAGGTCAATACCAGCATTGACAAAGATTTTGGAGGAGTGAAAACAAGGTCAATATCAGCACCGAGGAAGAGTTTGGAGGAGTGGAAACAAGGTCAATACCAGCACCGAGGATGAGGTTGAGGGAACTCAGGGAAAATTGACGACCAAGGGGAAATGAGTACTGCAAGTTTGGCACCCCCATTCTCTTTAACCTTCAATTTTCATGCCTAGTTTCCAAAGATCTTCTCATACATTGGCACCCCCATTCTCGTAAAATGGTATAAGATAAAACAAAAAAAATAAAATAGTTGTCTTTCACATTTTTATCAACCAGCCTCCGGTCTTGGAAAAACTCCCACAATCTACCCACATCTTGGTTGAGGTCTAGGATTTCATTACACATAGCCTTCATTGCATGAGTTTGAAGCAATTGTAGAATTAGCCCAAGCATATGCTAGGCTAAGGTAGATCTAATGAATGGAAATAAAGGCATACAATTCTTCTTTAATACCTCCACCACAAACATATGCAAGGTGTTGGTTGTTTTTATGGTAAGCAGGTTGATCTTCTAATCTACCTATGGAATTTACAATTCCAATAAAGGGCAGCTCGAAGGACCTAGACCAACTAACAAGGATTTGAAAGACCTCCTACACTTTGGGCTTTGTAAGACCTGGGAGGGTGATCCCTTAATGCATTTACAACCTCTGCACCATCATCATAAACAACATTAACAACAACAAATAATCTCATTTAATATCTCAACATAATAGGATAATACCGAATAGAATTGGTTGTTTATCAATAATATCAACTATTTGGAGCATGAGATAACTACAACAACATTTCACAGTATAAGATAGTCATTGATTTGCAATTTGTAGTAAGCTCTAGGTAAAGGAAAACAAAAATTGAACCATACGAATAAGTACAACTTAGATCAGTGCCATATATCCATTGGAGGAGTCAAATTTATAAGCATCTAAGGGTTAATGACAGATTTAACACATAACATATAATATCCTTGATAACATTGCTTTACAATCTCATCAATATGTATTCTAACCCAATACTACTTATCAAATCCTTATACAAAACATATCCACCTACAATCCCATTCAAGCATTTTAATTAATTCCTTGAATTAAACCTAAAACAAGAATCATACACACCACAACAGTGAGATGAACGAGACAACCCTTGATCATTTTATTCAAAATTTAGATATGCTTGTACAATGGACAGACATGAGTTCGAATTAATCATATCAATTCAAATGCCAATACTGTCATAAAACATCAAATCCCCATGAATTCAAAACCTACTACAAAATGACTCAAAACCTAAATTGTATTTTCCCTAAAACCATCAGACTTTACAATTTTCTCTACAACTTCATCTAGACTCGACCAAAAATATCTAACTTGCTAACCTGTACTTCTGGCCTTGAAATCCTTCTTATAGAAAAAGAAGGAGCAAACAAGCATCAGGCCAGAAAGCACACGTGTCACCAGCCAATTGGACCACCTTGTGATATTCCAAAAAATTGTTACAATAGAAATATCCCTAGAGAATCTTCTTGTTCATCGTGCCTGCTGAGAATGGCTGATGCAACAAAAAAAAACTTCAAGAATTTTGTGCCTAGACTGTCACCAAAATACAAAATTGGAATCTGTTGTAACTGCAATAGCTAATTTGTCAACCATTAGCAGCCTACTCCTTTTCACTCTTCCTTAGTTAAATATACATTTACCCATTTATGGTACTCTTCATCAGTTGGCCAATCAAGTCTCCTCCCAAACTGACCCCCCACACACGATTTCCCCCCCCACCTCTCCCCTACCCCTACCCTACTATTCTAACCAGTGATATTGATCACCTCATTCACCTTGACACTATAAGGTTTGTACTTAACTGCCAAATGATTCACTTCTCTTTCAAAAGACTCCAAGAATGAGCTAGTGCTAATGATTTTGTCCATATAGCTCACCAACAAATCATAATATGAGTTACCCTATTTTTGAGGGTTTTGTAGTTGAAACATGATATAAAGGGGCTCTTACATTTTTTGTGATTACTATAGCTTGTGTAAGAGGCCCCATGGATACTATTGTAATTGTAGGATGCATGAATAGGGTGTAGGATGAGAAATAAAGAAGGTATAGCTGTTGTCCTCAATAGTTTTGTGAAGAAAAGCATGTGAAATGAGAGGTTCAAGCCTAGGGTTTCAACAAAACATGTATGGGAGATATGATTTTATGAATTTTTATCCATGTGCAAACCTAATGGGTTGTTTCTGAACACCTGAATATAAATGATATAGACACACACACACACACAAACACACATATATATGTATGTATGTATGTATGTGTATTAAATGTAAATGTAAATGCAATTACTGGATGCTCTCCTAGAACAATAAATGCAACATATCATTAAAGAAATCTATATCTATGTATATAAATGTGTATTTCTAAATGTAAGTGTAAATGCAAAGAGCATATGGTTATGTAGTGTTATAGATACAACATATCCATAAATTAATGTAATTAAAATTCTAAATTCTTCAACACATATAATATGAAATTGATAAAACTATTTAAATACATGAGAAATAAATGAAAACATTAAATGCATATGTATGTGTATTTGTAAATGTAAGTGTAAAATAAAAAATAATAATGAAAATTATAAAAGAATACAAGGAAATTTCTCCTCCCTTCTTGGTAGTGATAACCTGCTCCACACACAACCCTTAAAAATTATGAATAGAGGAAAATAATCTTTCAAAAACTCAAACTTGATTCTCTCCTACCTAATGCAATTAGTCATTTTATCCTTACAAGCATTTATAGTGATTACTAGAGGCACATAGACCAGTTCTTCATAATAGAAGAATTTGATCATACTTTTCCAATGATGACATTATGAGAAAACCTTAGGTTAAATGAATAATTCCTAGATAAGTTCTTTAAATCATGTCCAACCATATAAGAGAAGACCACTGCTATGTGTACTTGGATACCATGGAGAAAGGCTCTTTAGGCTCTTTCATCAATCATCCTACGTTAAAACATACCAAAAGTCTCCTAGCAATTAGACATAGGAAGATTTAAGATGACTTAAAAAAATTTATTGCCAAAGCATAAACCTATGATGACTTAGCCAGGCCTAGTACACACTCCCTCCCCATTAGCCACTTGGACATATGGAAATTAAATGTAAATTTTCTGCTAGTTTTAATCATGTAGGTGTCCAATAAACCACTTGGTGGTGTTTCCCTTCAAGTTTATTTACTTGAATGAAGAGTAAAAGCCCTTTGATTACAATTAGAGAATATATTTGAGGCCTTGGTTGTGTAACTGGTGGACCATAGTCACATTTAACACTTTTTTACAAAGTTTGGGAGTTAAAACGTTAAGTGGATTTGATTAGTGATGGACACATTTGGATGGTAGTAACAATAACTTGCAATCTATCAAGACTTGATTACCTTATAACCTGTGAAATTCTAGCGATGAAATGATAGATTAATCATAATGTCACCTTAGGATCACATCACCATGAAAGAACTTCATCCAACATCCTTATGAGTGCAAGTACCACCAAATAGGTATTTGTCAAATCTATCTTCCTCAAGTGAGGGAAATTCAGGAAGAGAAGAGGAAAGCGAGACATGTAGTATGTCTAAAAGAGGGAGATCAACTAGAGGTCAAAAGATTAGAAGAAAATTTTGTAAACGCATGGAATTTTTTCTTGCTAAAGGGGGGTCATGTTCTTATGATGATGAGAGCATAGGCGATGTCGAGGTGCCCTTGAGGTACAAACATCTATGAAAACAATGGGTACCCAAGGAACTTCCTTCAATAAACACTAATTTTTGTGTCAATGAGAGGATATATCGCATAGCACCATCCTCATTACATGGTTTGGGCCTATTTTACATGGACAAAATAAAGGTGTATTACAAAAATTTACTGAATTAATGGAGTATTTCAGACCTATTATAGTTACAAAGATTGGATGCAACTGGTTTGATATACACGAAGTATGTGTAGGTATGCACTGTCAGCAAATTATATACAACTAAAAGATAAGGATCAAAATAAAGGAGTGGCTATGTACATTGACGGAAGGCCAAAAGCATCAGGGAATATTGCAGGGTTTATACATAGTACGTGACCTGGGTCAACAAATAAGCAACCCAATTGCATATTCAAGGCGCATGAGGGAAACTGTGTATTCGTATGTGCGATAAAATCAATAACTATTGGGGAAGAGTTGCTAATCGATTACAATTTGAATCACTTAGTTACAAACACAGTTACTATGGGGGTGTACGTACTATGTACCATTTTACCCAACCTCCAATTAATAACTCCAATATGCCATTTTATTCTTATGTTTTTTTTCGTAAGTCTATTGGTTTCATTTCGGTAATGTTTCTTTATATTTAATTTTTGTCACAACGGGACATTGATTGTACAGAGAAGGCTCTGGCCTAAAGCACAAATTGCAATTTATCTTCACGCGCTTCTACCCGATAGGTTTACCTCATTGTAATTATACAAATTAGATACAAGCAAAATATTTTATTATGTTGTTGTTTTGATAAGTTTATTGGGTTAATTTCGATAATGTTTTTAATATTCTTGTTGCAATCAACTGATTGGGGAAAGGCACCAACAGTAGATGAAAGCATCGATAGGGAGGTGTAGTCAATATTATGTGATGATGGCATTGCTTCTTCAACAAGCCCTCTCGATATAATAAGGAAGACCCAGAAAAAATGCACTGAAGAAATCCTTAAGTTGTTATTCATAGTGCCTCAAACATATGAGATAAGAGAGAGGGTTAAAATATTGAATGAGAGATCACAAAACTTGCAAGTAAGCTGTCATGAGGTCTTTAATTATAACATAAGTTCATTCATGGTTTTATATTTTGTACTATTTTATGTCATGAACTAAAATATGTGTTGTTTTTACAAGATTTTTTACGTCCTCATGATGCTCCTGGCCATGATCAGGGTACTGCAAGTGCTTCCCAAGGAGTAGGGGTTGGTACAAGTGTCCATCCTGATCTTCCTACGCATAAATCACATCATATAACCCCATCATTTGTGCCTATATTGTTGTCTGAAATGTCAGCAACACATACCATGCAAGCATTTGTTAGTGCACCCTCTGGCGGTGAACACATGCCAAAACATGCGTCAGGACATGTACCTTGGGATGCAGAGACCACTAGTACTGGTGATATTTTAGCAGCATTTCCTTGATCTTCTCGTATTACTAGTACAAGAACATTTTAGGTCACATTTGTGGTGACCAAGGATTTCGTTCCCATAAAGATAGAGAAGGTCTCAAGTACTTTAATTTTTTTTTAATTATTATTATATATAATCCAATTGAAATTTAATTATTGATCGCTCCTTTCAGACTATAGATCCCATGATCATTTTGCAGGAAATGATTTTTTTTATAAACATCTAAGTGATATTACATTGGAGCTCTTCGGGCCCACCATACATACACGGTGGAATGCCCAAAATCAAGATTTAAAAGATGAGCTCATTAATCTTTTAGTTGTGCTCTTCAGTGATAAAACATTCAACCGAACCAAGGTCCTTAAGAAAGCTGGTACCTATCTAAAGTATGTGAGGGACCAATATAGGTCACATTTAGAGAAGAACAAAAAGTATGAGCATCCCCCCATGATTCTAGAGAGGGAGTGGAAGAACCTGCTGTTGGATGGAAAGGAGAAGACTGAAAAAAAAAAGCAAAGACACCATCGGGCCAAGGAAAGTATGTGATACTATCAACAATGTAGTTATATATTGATTACTCTTTATTTTTACATAATCTAACGTATTTCAAACTTTTCATAGGCTGCCCGACACATCGAAGGAAACAAAGGCAAGACTAGCAAAGCACAGGCAACACAAACTTGGCTCTGGTGGTTATATGAAATTAGCCACACGAATTGTAAGTATCAATAAATGAAATATAGTATCCAAATAATAAATTGAATTTTTTTTTGGTTTTATCACACCATAGAAGCAAAATTCATGATCTTATGCAAAAATGTAGGGCTTTGAATTCAACAGAGTTCCCATAGAAGATGACCTGAAGATTTCTTTCTAGCAAGGCTATGGAGCCGTGGCTGAATGCCTAAGAGTCTTGACTGGGAAAACACAACCTTCCATTGCATCCGACACGTAGGTAAATAAACTCAATAAAGTTTATTTAAAATTGAATACTTGTGCAATCTATTCAATATTAATTTCCACCATAAAGTAGTTACATTCCTATTTGTTTTAAACATTCGAGCAATGATAATACTGCACATGACATTGGAATGTAGCCTAGTGAGGGTGGAGCACAACCTACAGATGAAGGTCATGGTGTGCATCCTGATACTTTAGAGCATGTAGAGCATGATCAACATGTTGAGCATGATTAGGCTAGAGAAGATCAGGAACATGATGTGGCCCCACCAGGTAAAGAGGACCACTCTAAAGTTCTTTTAAACATATTTAATTGTAATTGGTGTATTAATTAATGTAACCTTTCATGTTTCAACTTTAGAGCATGTAGAGCGTGATCAACGTGTTGAGCATGATTAGGCTAGAGAAGATTAGGAACATGATGTGGCCCCATTAGGTAAAGAGGACCACTCTCATGTTCTCTTAAACATATTTAATTTCAATTGGTGTATTAATTAATGTAACCTTTCGTGTTTCAACTGCATATTAGGATTTAGAGGGTGTTCAGTATGTTGAGCATAAGTCTATAAAAAAAGTTTAGGAACATGATGTGAACCCATAAGGTAAAGAGAACCACTCTAATGTTCTTTCAATTAATGAAATACTAGTAACAATAATAATAAAATATATCAATTTAAAATTTCTTTCTCATTGCAGCAGACCCCCCTTGTAGCGGCATCCACGCCATGAGCAGATGACTAGGAATACATTAAGATCATGAGCAGAGGGTTGAACAACTAAAGGGGGGACAAATATTGATTTAGAAAATGATACTCCACTTCAGATTTTTGTAGCTTTAAAAAAGAAACAAAAAAAAAGTGATTGTAATCATATCATGACAACCATATTTTTGATAGTATGTAAAAATTGAAAGAATGAATATTATATGTTAATGAATGAATGTGAATATGTTAATTAATGAATGTTATATGTTAATGAATGAATTTTATATGTTATTAATGGATGAATGAATGAATTTTATATGTTATTAATGGATGAATGAATGAATGTTATATGTTATTAATGGATGAATAAATGATTAATGTTATATGATTGGGTATGGGGAATTGAGAGTGATGTGAGGGGAGGGGCCAAATGAGCTTCCACCATCCCGTGGTTGGCCCTGTTAGGGTAGATAATATTAAACTATTCTCGAAACAAAGAGAAGCTCAATAAGGTAATGCACTTTTCAATATAAGAAATGCATTGTTTACTTGCTCTTAGACACTTGTTTAATCTATGAGACCCTCAGAATGTCTTGTTGATAACCAACAGTGTTCAAAACTCCTAAAGAGCTCAGATCGGTGTGACATTGGATCTGTCATGCCGATGGAAGTCATCGGAAAGACATGGACTATCAGAGTGAGTTTTCTATCTTGTGCCAATGATTGATCTCTCACCGATGGTACATTTCAACGAATATTTTTTTTAAAATTGCATTTTTTCATCAAAATTTCAAAGAAAACAACCGACGAATCACCGAAAAGGTCTGACGAAGTTGCTATAGCTGTGACAAAGGCTTCATTGTAACTCCTTTCCCATTTTGTCACAATTTTGACGAAGTCTATCGATGAATCATAGAAAAGGTTCAACGAAGTTGCTTAGCTGCGACGAAGGCTTCGTCATAACTCCTTGCCCATTTCATCACAATTTTGACGAACACCACTGATGAATCATATAAAAGGTCCAACAAATTTGGTTAGCTGCGATGAAGGATTCGTCATAAATACTTTCCCATTTTGTTGAAATGGCGATGAACTTCTGGTGTTCTTTCGACGCTTTAGAAGAGCCATTGCAATTTCATTTTGGCTGTAATTTGTCGGTGGATACATGAAGTTTTCATCGATATTTTGACAAACATCCAAGTCATTTTATGATGCCGACGACTGAAAAATTTGCATCATTATTTCGACGTTTATTTCGTCGTCAAAATTCTGATAAAAAAATAGTAACAATTTTTTTTTTCATCATTTCGTCGCTTTTTTGACAAAGATTTTTCGAACAACCGACGAATGTCCGTCAGAAAATGGAGTCAAATTTAGTAGTGAACATGCTCTGATGCATAACAATAGATGATGAAATATTTTTTAAAATCGAGACATATCAGTATAGGGGCCTAGGCTAGTTTCCTTGATGTTATTGAAGGCCTATTTTCTAGCTTCATTCCATTTGAAAACTTGTTCTTTCATCATTTCCACTATATGTTTGGTTATCTTAGAAAATTCTGGAACAAAATTTCTTAGAAAATTGACTTGCTTGAAGAAATACTTCACACCATTTTTACTAGAAGGAAGGCTCAACTAAAGGATTTCCTTGAGTCATTTAGGATCTATTCTAATCCCTTCTATGGATACAATATAGCCCAAAAGCTTACCTTCAGTTACTCTGAACACTAATTGAGGGAGATTCCATGTTCTCTACATCTCTACAACACTTTCTCTAGGTCCTCAGGTGGTTCACTCTCTTTTTGGATAATATTGTTAGGTCATCAAAATAAATGACAATGATCTTATTCTCGAGATCTCTAAAACACAGGTCCATATCTCTTTGGAATGTTGCATCAGTGTTAATAAGCCCAAAAGGCATCCTGTTATAAGTGAAAGTTCCCCAAGGTGTAGTGAACACCATCTTGTGTTGGTCCTCTCCTACTACACTCATTTTTTTGTATCCAGAGAAACCATCTAGTATGGACATCATCTCTAAGATGACAACTGTTTGTAGTATATGGTCCATGTTCGGAAGCGAGTAGTTGTCTTTCAGGGATGCTTGATTTAGATTTCTAAAATCCACACAAATCCTTATCTCACCATTCTTTTTATGGACTGGAACAATGTTGGCTACCCAAGTTGAATAATGAATGGGGTAAATTGTTCTAGCTTTCAAAATTTTATCAATCTCTCTAAAAAAGGCATCAATCACCTTAGGGTTATAATTTCTTTGTTTCTATATAAAAGCATATATCCCACCCTTTAATGGAATATGATGATAAAAATTTTCCCCCATGAAATTTTTAAGATCATCATAGCAATAGGCGAAAACCTCCTTGTACTTTACAAGCAGGGCTATAAATTTATCCCTTTCTTCTTGAGAGAAACATTTTCCAATATAAACCATTTTAGGGGAGTTAGGGCTCTCAGTGTTCACCACTTCAAAATCTTTGGAGCTATTGATGGATTCATTTTTCATTTGATGGATCAATCATGCAAATCAAAAAGATCTTATAAAGAAACTAGTCCTTTAGGAATCCTATTACCTTCCAACTGTATGACCCCGTCCTCTAGGTCATTGACATCATCAGGGCATAATTATTTAGTCATTGGAGCTTCTTCAAATAACGTTTGAGAAAAAATATTTGTGGTCTCTAGGAAGGTTTGAATTTGTTTGTCATTCTCAAACACTTTCCAATGATTAACATTATCAAGAATGTTGGTCCTATAAATTAATTCAATCCTATAAGAATTTTCCTTAAAATCTCAATGAGGCAGCAAATGTGAAGCAGAAACAGTTGAAGAATCAATCTTGGAGTTTCTTTCCCAAGGAATGGCCTCTATTGAGAATGCTTCAAAACATTCAATGGCATCCCATACCCAATTTTTGTAATGTCTTAACCTTTCATTCTTAACAGTGAAAATATTTTGTACCTACTTAACGATCAATTTAGCATCTCCCAAAACCCTAAGTATCTTGATTCCCAAACTCCTTGCTTCAACCAATCCTAATAGGAGGGCCTTATACTTAGTGGTATTATTGGTGTTTTCAAACTCCAATTTATAAGAGAAAGGAATTTTCTCACCAAAAGGGGAGATAAGGACTATACTTACCCATGATCTAGCATTTGACCAACTTCCATCAAACTCCATTGTCCATAGTTCTAAATTAGAACCTGAATCAACCATGTTGATCTCTTTATCTTCATCTGAAAATAACATGTAATTTCTAAATTCAAATTCTTTGAATAAGATTTGAGCCTTAGGGTCCTCTGACTTTAGCATAATTATCTTTGTTTTGGGCTTAGGCTCCAAGCGTACTTTCCTATTACCAATAGGTATAGTAGCATAAGACCAATCTAGTTTAATTTCACCACCTAGGTCCTTACAAAATCTTCTACTTAATAACATGCCATAGCTAGCTAGTATTGGCTACCAAAATGGTGAGGTTAAGTCTCTTGTTTGAATGAGCTACAAGCGTAACTTGTGCATATTTAATCTGTCCAATTAGAGGAACTTGTTTGGATTCCATAGAATAGCGCTTCCTAAACATCTTAGTCAGGTTCAAACCTAGAGATTTGGAAGTTTGCACAGGCATTACATTATCAGAGGCACCAAATTCAATAATACAGTTATTCAATCTAAACCCATTTATGAGCAATGGCACGTAGAAAGGATTAGGCTTATCATCAAAACTGTGTGATGAAGATACTTTACTGTTCGAGGCTACATTTTTTGCAGAGTTCTAAGAGATAATCATATGTTCATCTAAACCTGAATGAGACTCATATTTCCCTGGTCTAACAAAGTCAATTAATCTATCTAACTCTTTAGGATTCATGTGTAAATATTCTTCTTGTGAAATTTGTACTTTTGAATTCTTTTAGGATTCTACAATGTCAAAAGCTCTAGGAGGATTTTTAGTAGACAACACATTAGAAGATTTGGAAGAATCTTCTATGGTCGTATGTGATACATTTTCTCCCTTTGAGGTGGCACTAGCTCTAGTAAGCAAAAATTTAGGATAAATCTGAGTACCTTTTTTATTGAAGTTTTGTTGTCCTCGTGTAATAGCAGTATAGGCAGGCTCATCCAGATTGATGTGGAAATCACCATCTCTATCATCTCCAGGTTCAAACTTGAGGTACCCAATCGCAGATTCGCCATACAGATGGGAAGAGTTCCCTTGCTTAGTAACATCTTTAATGACCTCCTTCATATTGGCCATCTGCATGAATCTATTCATCTTAGGAAAATTTGATCCATCATGATTAGAGGTAAGGTGAAAGGTGCACATATTCTTCTTTTTATCCCCTGGAGGAGTTTCTATTTCCAATCTCTATTGAGTTGGAGGCAAGGGAAGATTCTTATTGCTTGGCTAATAATTCACTTTTCTTGAGAAGTCCTAATAAGGTTGGTTGTTATTAGGTATTTTCCTTTTGAGGGAAATAATATCATTTGGCAATATTTGTATCATAGGATTATAAGAGGTGGTCAGTTGTGACTTATTAGTATGCATTTCTCTTTTCTTCTTCCCCACTATAATAAAATCATCTTCTAGTTTGATAGCAAGAGTTTGTGTGGCCTCCAAGGTATTCACCAGTTGTATTTTCACAAGTAACCCAATATCTACGTGTTGAGCATTGATGAAGAAGCACTTTTTTGTATCTAATAACGAACTCTTAGCAAAATTTATTTGAGACAACAACCTATTAAACTTTTCAACAAACTCCCTCATAGGTTGGCTTTCCTCTTTATTCATCTCTATCACTTGCACTAGCAAAGAAAGATCATCATATGCACTTTTACATCTAGCTTCGAACTTACTTAACATAGTTTCCTAGTTGTTAATTAAGCCATGTGATAGTTGATAAAACCATTGTGTTGCAGCATCCACTAAAGATTCTACAAAAGGCTGAACCTCTACACCTTCCTCCTATACTCCAAGTACACTGCAAGCTGCAAAGAAAGCATCAATATGTTCCTCGGGTGAGATTTTCCCATTGCCCTTGAATTTGGGTAGGTTTTTATGAGAGCGTTTAGGTAAAGCATGCAAATTTTTTCCCATAATCAAAGGACCTATATCATCCCCCCATGGAATAGGTGAAGGATTGGCCATAGTGTGAAGAAAGTTTGCAACTATTGGTAAGACAGTCAGATGTAACACTAAAGCTTGAGAATTTGAATAGTCAGGAGGTGCATTGGTCGTAGAAAAAGGTCTACTTCTATCCCTAACCCTTATTTCAGAAGGAATGATATAAGAAAAGTTGCTAGTTTGTAAGGATTCAAAAACTAGGTCTAAGACACCTCAACTTATTTCTCCATTGGTAAATATTCTTGAATCTAGGATGAGTTTAAGATATTCATACTTGGATAAAGAAACTCAAAGCTTGAATTGACTTGTTTGTTTCCCCAATAGAGTCACCAAAAAACTGTTGGCTAATAAATTGGGCATCTTGGGAAATAATTAGTTATTTAGCTTGAAAGGTGTGATTGTTTCCAATTGCTCTAAAAAGTTCACAATTTCATTTGTGAATTTCCTATGAATTTTGGAGGTACAAATCCCTTGTATGTAACTGTAGACATCCAAATTTGGACACTTAATTTATCCAAATTTATCACTTTTCATCTAAACATCCTCTTATCCAAGTTAATTAAGTAATATTACTATTATTTAATTAATACCCTTAATTCTACCAAATCCCTAAGGTATTTAATTAATAACTAAATACTTTACTCTTTTAATCCTCCTTTCATCAAATAAATTAAATAAATAATACATTTATTTAATTCCTCACATGTAATTTTCATCTAATCCTAATCCATCTCTTAATCTCTTCATTAAGGATGTGCACATGCCTAATCCTTGATTAGGATGTGTCACATCCTCCAACTTTTGCAAGTTAGCTTCTAATCCTCATTAACCCCCAATTATCCTAATTACTGATTAGTCAAACCTAATTAGTACCTTGGTCAACTCTCCCCATCCCCCAAGGAATTTTTAATTCCTTTTTATTCACCCTAGGTTCCTCTCTTCCCCATGTGAATTTTTAATTCACTTTTATTCCTCCTAGAATCCCCTTTTCCCATGCATCTTCTAGAACCTTTGACTTGTCACATCAAGTCACATGTGACAAACTCCCACATTTTGGGAACATTGTCTTATCCACTAGATTCTTCCAATCATTGTGAATTTAAAATTCATTTTTATTCACCCAAGATTCTTCCCATCTCCCAATGTACTTGCAAGGTACTTGTCCTTCCTCCACATCATGTACTTCTCCACCTCACTTACACCTCATCTCCTCCTAGCCACTTCACCATCCACATGTCAAGATGAGAGGGCTTGTGAGTTTTCAACCCACCATAGCCCTTCATCTTGACCTTGTTGGATGAATCTCAACTATTGAATTCTCTAGAGAATTCAAATTCTTCTATAAATACCCCCTCCTCAAGGGCATTTACAACACTTTTTCATTTGAGCAACCTTATGCTGTCAATTTGCATTCTCAAGTATTCATTATCATTTATCCATCCACTTTGATCATCTTGCATTATCCATATTGCATCTAGTAACATCCAAAGCCATCTAAGGAGCACACAAAGTCATCTAAATCAAGGGCCAACCAAGGAGTCTTCAACAGCAAGGAAGGTATAATCATTTGCATTTTGTTTCATCTATTTTCTTTGTTTATCACTCTTTAGGCTAATCATTGAAGTGTTCTTAGTGTTTTATCATTTGCATTTTTAAGTTATTTTGCACGTTAGAATAGGGTAAAATTCCAAGGTACACAGTAACTATGCAATGAATTTTGATGAAACTAACTAAACATAGGTATGCTTTTAACCCGAAAATGGGAAAGGAAAACTTAATACAAGGAAAATTACTAATACTAAATGTAGAGGAAGATATTAAAGAAATTGGCTCAAAGACCAGTGAGCATACAACAAATTATAAAACTACTGGCACAAAGACCAATTGTGTAACATGAAATAAATGAAATACAAACCCAATATTACTTGTAAACTAAAATAAAATACAAAGATTAATGCATATACCAACTCACAAGAAATAATAAACATCAAGATACACCTTAAACACATATTTAAAAATACCAACTATCTTTGTAAACTAAATGCACACAGATAGATAGAGATTTCATTTCACCACAAAATTGTATTCAATATAACATAATATCAAGTCTTTGTAATGTCTAGAGAGAATATTGTTGTATTGACATTGATTTATCATTGATGTCAAAGTCACTAATGGTTTTGAATTGGTAGTAGTTAATGTTCTCCATGGTATTCATCATCATCAAGGTGCTTCAAGTCATTCTTTCAAGGTCATCATAAAGGTGCTTCAAGTTATTCTATCAAGGATGAGATTATCAATGCTTTAAGATTCTTCAAAGTGTATAAAGGCTTTAAAGAATGAAGGTTTGAGAGCATAAAAGTTTCAAAATATAGTTTATGTTTATCAAAGCTTCAAAGGATAAAAAAATTTAAAACTTTTAAAGTCATCAAGATATTGCTTCTACTTTTAATCATTTTTATTTGAGGCTTGTATATTAGTGAGAGTTTGATGTGGTCATTATATGCAAAACCCTAATCGAAAACCCTAAGGTTCCAATGTTTATTTCATTTTACATGGGTTTCAAATTCTTTTTGTTTTATTTAATTGGTGACTTGTTGTTAAAGGTTAAAAAGTCACTTAAGAAATCAATTGAGGGTTTAAGTTCATTACTTAACTGGCCCCTTTAATTGATATAACCTATCAAGTAGGTTAAGGTCATTGCTCTATGCATAAAGACAATGATCAAAGGGTTGCTTTTTAAAGTTCATTTGGTGGCAGAGGTAGATCAAAGGGTTATTATTCAAATTCACCAATGTCTATTTGAGGATCTATTTTTGTAGAATATTTCCATTTTGAAGGTGAATAGTTATGTGTGTTTTTTAGATTGGTGTCAAATCTAAAAAGAGCTTTTTATTTTGCATGGAGTTTTGTTTTTAGTAGGCATGTATCAATGAAAATTAGTCTTTTTGTGAAGAAGAAAAAGCTTCTAATTTGGAACTCTTATAAACTCGATGTAAGTTTTGTCTAAAAATCTTTGTATAAGCTTGTTTGTTATAAGATCAACATAAAATAAAGATACACAGAGGGTTCGACAACAATAGTGGTTTACACTTTCTAGAAGATCCTATTTTTTGCTAAAATCACATATTTTTACAAAATATAATGATTTAATCCTTGAAAAGTTCCATTTAAAGGATTCCAATTGAATATGGTTTGATCAAACCACCTTAGACCAACCCCCCTTGGATAGAAGCCCGCTAGTTTTAAACCATACCTATAACAGAGTCTCCTTTACACCTATCAAAATGCTGATAAAAAACCACTTTTCATTTACCTTTTGAGGGATCAAATGAATTCATTTAAAATTTATTTTTTTGTAAGCATGTAGTCCTTATCATAAGCTTCCAAAAAAGTATAATTTTAATTAAATTTAAGTTGATTAATATATTTATTTTTTATTTCTTGTGAATGTAGGTTTTTTACCAAAAATAAAGCTCTTTATTTTGCACATGTGGAAAAATAGTAGATTATCAAATTTTTTTTTGAAAAATATGAGTGCACCAGATAATGAAGTCCTTGATCCAACAAAAAAGAAAAATTGAATTTTTATACATACAAAAAAGGTTACATGTTATACGGTCTGCTTATGTTTGAATTGTAATTGGTTTGACTTTGAAACTTAATTAAGGAAAAAATATTCAATTAAACACTATGAAATTAATTAGAAGCACTGGATATCATAGTTACAAATCTAAATTTGAAAAAATTAGAATTTTATCCTTCATGGAAAAAAAGGTTATGCATTATATGGTGAACGCCACTCCTTAAAAATCTTGTTTACTGAAAACAACTAGTTTTTGAAGGAGATGGAAAAAGAAGTGCAATCTGATTCCAACAATTTTGAAAAAAATATATGTAGAATCTACAGACAAAATGTCACAAATCACTAGTTTGCATCATATTCAAATTCCTCACGGTTTAGCCGCTATAGGTGCCCAAGTGTGAAGATTTAGTTAGAAAAAATATTTCAGTGTCCAATTTAGCCAAAAAGTGTAAACCGGTATTGTGGGATCACCATAGAGATTTTGTATGTATGAAAATTTGAGTTTGATTGAAAACCTCCTATGTCTGAGAAGATTGAATATGCATATTGTGATTGACAATAATTGCTATGAAAAGAAGATTGACTGAGAACAACAAATGACTGGTTGATAATAATATGTTGATTGAGAACATTCTATGTATGAAAGGAATGAGAACAGAAAATGACTGAAGAAAGAGAATGGTATTTAAATATTCATAAAGTAGAATAAGATAAGAAGTGTCAAGAATTTGTATGAGAAATGATTTCAGGTAGTTTTTGTTAGTGACAAATTTTTGTTTGAGTGGAATGGTAATTGATCTTCATTGAAAAGAAAGGTGACAACAAAATGATAATTGGGATTCTTTTAATTTGAGAGTTTAGGAATGATAAAATTAGAATACCATGTTTAGATGTAATGTATTCAGAATTGCATGTTTCTTTGTATTGAATACTTGGAGATCCTAAAGATTTGTTTATGTTTGTGTCAAATTGGGAGAAATATGTTAGAAACCAAGATCAGATTTGCAAACCAGAATAGACCTTCCACAAAAGAGAAAAAGAAAAAAGTAGAGATTTGCAAGAAGATGTGCAAATAATTATTATTTGAGAATTCAATAATTACAAGATAATGATTTTCTTTATAAAAAAAAGATGCATAAGCCTAATCTTATCTTGAGAAACAAGATAGCTCAACAAGATAAGGATGACAACTAATTAACCTAGGAATTAAATAATTACCTAAGTAAACTTATGCAAAGTGTAATTAAATATTAATTACACAAACACCCCCCCATAAGTGCAACTTAGGGAGAAGCAGATTATTATGCAAATATGAGTCTCGACAATAAGGCCTGATCAGGTACTCATGTACAATTGTAATATGAGGTAGAGAAGGAAAACACAGTGGGACAAAACCCCCTTACAATGAGATGACTGTTACAAAGAAGCACTGGAAGAACATTGTGGAGTAACATTGGAACCGCAATCTGACAAGCAAGGAAAGATACTTTTGTCTACAACTGAAACCAAAACCGAAATCATGATAATGTGATATTAGACCCAATGCCACGAAACACTAGAAAACTCACAAACTGGAACAACCCTGGAATCTATGAAGCAACAGTAGATGAGATGATGACAAAATCTGGAAATCGTGTATCTCGATGCCGATGCCAAACTATGAATGAAACTCTTCCATGGGAAGGAGTACCAAAAATAGACTCTGGAACATTAACCATAAAAACATGGCCCTCAAACTAAGAAGAATCTAAACCAATGAGGATCAAGAAACATAATCTCCCAACTGAAGTGTGAACCGATGAATCTGATGTGTCAAGTAATAGCAAAAAATGTGGTCAAAAGAAACTAGGAAACCAAATAACCCATGTGAGTTTCCAACAAATCAAAATGGATATGGAGATCAAAGTGCATGCACACTCTAATTAGATTATTATGCAAGAAACCCCCTAATGGAAATTTGTCTCAGTTCATTTATTACAATAACCCAACGATTGTAAAAAGATGGAATCTTAAATGTGCATAAACAGAAAATAACATGATGTGGTACTGAAATGAAGTACAAATATTTAGGTTTCACCTTTCCAATTGCCAAAACATCCAAGTAATCTCCAAAACACCCATCAGGACAAATCTGGAATAATGATAAACTTGGGATAGATACAGAAAAAAGTGCATGGACAGCAACATAGAGCTCCTCAAACCTTTCCAATTGCGCAAAGATGGCGAAAATCGGAGATCGTGGAAAAAAGTTATGAGCTCGGAAGCCATAAATAAATATCTGATTTAAAATAGAAATAAATGCATCTAAATAGAAAAATAATGAAAAATAAACTACACCATAGGATAGTGCTCGGAACCAACTTTCTGACGATATTTTTTTTTTGAAAATTCGAGTTCGGATGCAAAAGTTATGCCCAAAATACCAAAACTCCTCCAAAAGGGTTTGAAGTTAAGCCTGGCAGCTAGGCTAACCACTAGCGGTTAACCGCTAGTGGTTAAGAGAGCGGAGCCCATTAACTCTGGATTTTTTAATTTTTTTTTCTAGGATTGTGTGTCGTACCAAGCCGTACGACCCATAAATGAATTTTTTTTACCTCCCAGAGTCACTGTGTCCGATTTTGACGATTTGACAGTCAATTTTGGGGTTTTTGGGCACTCTGAATGCGATGGTGAGGTCTATATGGGATAAAAATGCTCCAAAATTTTAGGTACACTCTAGATCTAGAAACCCTCATAAACTTCAAATCCTCGTAGATCTGACAAACGATGGCCAAAATCAAAAAAATAAAAGTCAATCTTGACTTTTTTCAGCACCCTAAATCCAATGGTAAAGCCCAATCTAATCCAAAATGCCTCATGAATGAACTCAAGGCATGATACCCTTGAGGAATCTTGAACAAACTCTTCAATGATTTTCTCAAAAAATTGAGAAGGGACTGCAAATCAAGGCTCTGATACCATGTTACCAGATTCTGTCATCATCTCATCTACTATTGCTTCACAGATTCCAGGGTTGTTCCAATTTGTGAGTTTTCTAGTGTTTCGTGGCATCAGGTCTGCTGTCACATTATCATGATTTCGGTTTTGGTTGTAGTTGTAGACATAAGTATCTTTCCTTGCTTGTCAGATTGCGGTTCCAATGTTACTCCATAGTGTGCTTCTTTGCAGTAGTCATCTCATTGTAAGGGGGTTTTGTCCCATTGGGTTTTCCTTCTCTACCTCATATTGCATTTGTACATGAGTACCTGATCAGGCCTTGTTGTCGAGACTCATATTTGCATAATAATCTGCTTCTCCCTAAGTTGCACTTATGGGGGGTGTTTGTGTAATTAATATTTAATTACACTTTACATAAGTTTACTTAGGTAATTATTTAATTCCTAGGTTAATTAGTTGTCATCCTTATCTTGTTGAGCTATCTTGTTTCTCAAGATAAGATTAGGGTTATGCATCTTTTCTTTTATAAAGCAAATCATTATCTTGTAATTATTGAATTCTCAAATAATAATTATTTGCACATCTTCTTGCAAATCTCATCATCTCATCTTTAAATATTAATTACATCAACAAAATAAGGTATATTTATAAGAGTTATAGAATACATCTATAACCTTTGTTTTTCAATGTAAACAGAGTAGTACTCTATACTGATCTTCTTGTATTTGAAGACTGGAGTTGGTGCTTTGGTTTTTTTGAAGTTGGTGCTTTGAAGGAGAGTTGATGCTCTCGATAGGTTGGTGTCACTAAATGTAAATAGGGTTTGCGCCCTTTGGAGTAATAAAAAAAATTGTTCAGAGTGGGTTTTTCTCCCTTTAAGGGTTTTTCCACTCATAAATATGGTGTCTCATGTTTCACTAAAGATGTGCTTCATTGTGCATGATTTAGTTTTTTTAGATTTACATGTGTTTTTATAATTTTCACATCTTTGTGTTCATTCATTAAAAACATATCTAAAATATTTTGTTTGGTTAAGAGTGTTAAGGTTTTGAGATTGATTTTATTTGACCACTGATTCACCCCCCCTCTCAATGGTCATGTACTCCAACAAGTGGTATCAAAGCCATAGGTCCCTTTGCATAAGTTTAAATAACTTGGTAGATTTTGGTAGAGGTGTACTATTTATGGCTAACCAAGAAGGTTGTTCTATTTCTAAAGCACCTTTATTTGATGATTTGGGTTTTTCCTTTTGGAAGTTTAGAATGGAAAATTACTTATCTTCTCAAGGTTATGATTTTTGGGAAGTAGTTGAAACTGAATATATTGCAACTACAACACCTACTACTGCATATGAGAAAAGGGTTTATGAATATAATGCTAAAGAAAAAAATGTTATTTTTTGTGGATTGACAAATGATATTCTTGTCAAGGTTATGGACTTTAAATCAACAAATTTTTTGTGGGATAGGTTAATTAGTATCTATCAGGGTCATGATAAGGTTAAGGAAGCCAAGCTACAAAACTTTAGAGCTAAATTTGAAGGGTTAAGAATGAACGAAGATGAGAAGATTGATGATTATCTTTTAAGGGTTCAAGAAATAGTCAATGTTATTTGGGGTCTTGGAGAGAATTTGGAGGAGAAAATAGTTGTCAAAAAGGTGTTAAGGTCGCTTACAACCAAGTATGATTCTAAAATATCTTCTATTGAAGGAATGGATATAAACAAGCTCACCTTAAATGAACTTCATGGTACATTCACAACATATGAAATGAGAATTTATAATGAAGACTCCACAAGAAAAGAAGCTGCTTTTAAATCAATCAAGAAGGATAAAGAAGAAAATTCTAATTCAGAATAATTAATTGATAAAGAGTATCTTTGTGAGAAAAATGAAAAAAGGATCAGGGAAGTCTAAGGCAAAGCTTCCATTTAAATGTTTCAGCTGTGGTAAAATTGGACATTTTGTTGCTAAATGTCCATATAAAGATTGTGAAAGTGGTGAATAGAATAATAGTAAGCAAGGAAAGAAGGAGTTTAACCCTAAAAGGAAAAAAAATCCAAAAATAAGAAAAGTTTGTTTATCAAGGATGATGACGTAATGGACTATTGCTCAAAAGATTACATTGATGAAGAAGAAGAAACTTTATTCATGGCTATTGATGATCTAGGTGAAAAGCATAATGAAAAGAGTGAGGATCAATCTAAAAATGAAGAAGAAGATATTGACTTTGAGGGAGAGTTAAGATGTGCACTTGGTGAAATTTAAAAACTCAAAAAGGGGGCAATAGAGAAAAGAAATCAGACTGAAAAACTAATCAAGAGGGTCAATAAATCAGAAAAAAATAGTTACAAATTTAAAACTCTGGCTTGAAGAGAACAAGAGAATTGTTGAAGTCACTAAAATGGAGCTAGATACAAAGGAAAAGGAGTTTTTTACTCTAGAAGAAAAAGTTGTGGCTTTGAAGAAAATATTGGATATGTGTGGTAGCAGTGACAAGCTAGTAGATCTCTTGGATAAGCAAAAAGTACATAAGAAAAAAACTGGTTTAGAGTTTGCAGAAGGTGAATTCTCACACTCCAATGATCTTTAGCATGTTGATGGTGATGGTAATGTCATAAACAAAAGAAACATGAGTCCATTTGTTGGAAAAAGGAATACATCATTCAAGTACAATCTATATTTTTTGGTTATTGCTTCAATTATAACCAATATGGGCATAAAGCTAGTGAGTGTAAGATTGTGTCTAAAAGGAGGTCGGGTTTTGCAAGTAGAAGTCCTTTTGAGCTCTGAAAAAAGTTGAGATACTTTAATTGTGGAAATTTTGGTCACATAGCTAAGTCTTGTAGACCTAACTTGGAGGTGAAACAAAAGAGAGTTGGTACACATTCTAATGCTTATAAGGTGAAATTAGTTTGGAGACCAAAAATGACTGTTAAAAGGATTGAAGCCTTGATTGTTCAAACTTCCCTACATACCAAGAAAAAATATCTATGGGTTGTAGAAAGTGGGTGCTCTCATCACCTGACAGGTGACAAGACCAAATTCATCAAATTTGAATACTATGATGGTGGATCAGTCAAGTTTGGAGATGATTTTTGCATTAAAATTAGAGGTAAAGGTACTATATCTTTAGATGATGATACACCATTGCATGTTTTGGGTGCAGTATGCTTGTTCAGTAGTTTTATTTCTTAATTCACACTATGTTCAGTGATGTTTAATGGTGTTTCATGTTTCATTCAAGGTGTTTGATATCTGCTCCAAGATAGTGCATTATTGGTAGTGGATTCTTGTTTGTAAAATATTTTCAAATGATCTTGTGGTGTCTCAAGTGAAAATATTTCACTATTTGATGTTCTTTAATTGTATCTCAGTCATCGAAACTTGTTCTTGTTATGGGTGCTTGGTACATGTTCAATGAGAAGGGTTGGTTATACCATTGGAAAAAATTTGCATGATATTTCATTTTTGCATCAAAGGACTGCATCATTTATAGTGCTTGATAGTACAGTACTATAATAGGGTTACCATCTTATCTTTCATGGAAAGTACAGTGCTTGACAGTATAATCACATGTTTCAAGTAATTTCATGTACAATCATAGGGTTACAATGCTTCAAGGGACAGTACAATGCTTGACAGTAAATCACATGTTTCAAGTAATCTCATGTAAAAGAGACAATCATTTTTATGCTTGGTACATTCATTGATTTGTCATTTTGATTTGTATGTCATTGCATTATCTTCATAGTGGGAGCAATTACTTGATGATATTGGTCTCTTTGTCATTGTTTTCAAAGGGGGGGAGAAAAATAGCAAATAAGGTGCAAATTTTGTGATGTTGACATCAATGCCAAAGGGGGAGTTTGTTGTATTGGAATTGATTTGTCATTGATGGCAAAGTCACTGATGGTTTGGCATTGGTATTAGTTGATATTCTCCATGGTATTCATCATCATCAAGGTGCTTCAAGTCATTCTATCAAGGTCATCATCAAGGTGCTTCAATTCATTCTATCAAGGACAAGATTATCAATGCTTTAAGATTCTTCAAAGTGTATAAAGGCTTTAAAGTATCAAGGTTTGAGAGCATAAAAGTTTTAAAGAATAGTTTTTTTTTTCAAAGCTTCAAAGGATCAAAAAGTTAAAAACTTTTAAAGTCATCAAGATATTGCTTCTACTGTTAATCATCTATATCTGAGGCGTGTATATTGGTGAGAGTTTAATGTGGTCATTATACGCAAAACCCTAATCTAAAACCCTAAGTTTCCAATGCTTATTTCATTTTACATGGGTTTCAAATGATTTTTGTTTTATTTAATTGGTGACTTGTTGTGAAAGGTTAAAAAGTCACTTAGGAAATCAAATGAGGGTTTAACTTCATTACTTAACCGACCCCTTAAATTGATATAATTTGTCGAGTAGGTTAAGGTTGTTTCTCTATGCATAAAGATAGTGATCACAGGGTTTCTTTTAAAAGTTCATTTGCGGCAAAGTTAGATCGAAGGGTTATTATTCAAATTTACTGTCTATTTGAGGAGGATGTATTTTTGACAGGAAATCAACCGTCATTTCTCTTTTTGCAGAATATTTCCATTTTGAAGGTGAAAAGTTGTGTGTTTTTTGGATTGGCACCAAATATACAAAGATATTTTTGTTTTGCATGGAGTTTTGTTTTTGGAAGGTATGTATCAATGAAAAGTAGTTTTTTGTGAAGAAGAAAAAGCTTCTAATTTGGAACTCTTATGAACTCGATGTAATTTTTGTCTGCAAATCTTTGTATAAGCCTATTTGTTAGAAGATCAAGATAAAATGAAGATACACAGAGCTTTTGTATGTATGCAAATATGAGTTTGATTGAAAACCAACTATTTATAAGAAGTTTGAATATGCAAATTGTGATTGACAATAATTTCTATGAAAAGAAGACTAAATGAGGATAGAAAATGACTGATTGACAATAATATGTTGATTAAGAACATTCTATGTATGAATGGATTGAGAATAGCAAATGACTGGAGAAAGAGAATGGTATTTAAATCTACATAAAGTAGAATAAGATTAGAAGTGTCAGGTTTTTGTATGAGAAATGATTTCAAGTAGTTTTGGTCAATGACAAAGTTTTGTTTGAGCATAATGGTAATTGATCTTCATTGAAAAGAAACATGAGTGTAGAATGATAATTGGGCTTATTTTAATTTGAGAGTTCAAGAATGATAAAATTAGAATACCTTGTTCAGGTGTAATGTATTCAAAATTGAATGTTTCTTTGTGTAGACACATAAAAATGACCTAGGCCTGCAAGCTCTATTTTTACCACTTTCATCCTAGCATAATTATGACATCTTAATTATGTCCTTGCTCCACACTTGACTATTAATTAAATAATTCATAATTATTTAATTAAATCATGTCCTTTGATTCTTCATGATTATTAAATAAATAAATTTTATTTATTTATTAGATACGTCATTAATTGTCTAAGTCTTCCCCTAATTAAATAAATTTCTTAATTTATTTAATTACCTTTATTCATTTATTCTTCCTAATTATTAAATAAATGAATTTCATTTATTTATTTAATATGTCACTAATTCTCATAATTAAATGAATTTATTAATTTATTTAATTATTAATCATATCCTCTAAATTAAATAATTATCTTTAATTATTTAATTGTCAAAATTAACATTTCCCTCATTTTAAATAAATGAAATTATTTAAAATGATCTCACATTCTTGACTGCCAGTTCATTTTAGTAAATAATCTTAAAATTGATTATTTATTATCACACAAAATCCATATTTTGAATTAATTTAATTCAAAATGGTAATATTTTTCCAAAAATCAAGTAATCAAGCAGATTCTTGATTTTCCAAATCTGCTTTTCAGTTCAACTCTTATCTTCTTGATTTTTTGAATCTCATAAATCAAGCAGTCTTTATTTTCTTGATTTTCAAAAATCTTTATCTTTTTGATTAATTATCTCATTTATTCTCAACCACCGATTCGATTTTCTCAAATGACATCTCGACCACTCATTTAATGATTTTTCCCTAATCCTGATTAGGGATTGTCACATGAAATCTCATCCATAGATTTTAGGCTTCCACCAACTTTCAATCTCGTTCATCCGTCCAAAATTGCATTTTCTATAAAATGCCAATTTTGCTCACATTTTTTATGACACATACTCACGCTCATTCTTAGATATTGCAGTATTTATTTTTTGTATTTTCATTAAGTCTTAGGCATTTCTTGGCATAGGCATTTTAGTCATTTTCTCATAGGCATAGACATTTATTTCAAATCCTTCAAATCTTGTTTCGGACATTGGCATAGTCAAAGAATTGCTCATAGGTTCGATCTGAGGGAAACAATCAACAAGTTAGAAGGTGCTACGAAGATGAATCATGGAGGCTTTGGTGATTGACTGGTATAATCATTTCTTCTTTTAGTTTTTAATGTACTTCATAGTTCTTTGAGTTTATATACTTTATTATTTGATAATCTAACCTTACCTAAAAATAACCAATAGATACATTGGTGAACCTGACTGCTTTATTTTTCTATTTCGTATGTTTTTTTGATTTTCTGTCATTTCTATAGGTACAGGTATGGACAGGCCGCATTTTTTTTACTGCGCCACATCTGATGCGTCATGACACATTCGAAGGCTAAAATGATGCAATCATTTTGTGGTGCCGCATATGCAGTACAAAATGCCGCATTCGACATAAACAAGCCACATCTATCTGTCATACTAAGATGCATTTGCTCTGCTGTGACGCATTCGCCTAGTAAAAAAAAAAATCTTCCTTTTGCATTCTAGTTTTTCTATTTTCTATCATTCTCTGTTTTTCATTTTGTTTTCTTTCTCTATTTTTTGTTCTTTTTTGTTTGACATTCTAGTTTTCATTTCTAGAATAGAGTTTTCATTTTACTAATTTTTGTTTGTAGCATGTGGCAGTTATATTTCGTGAGTCCAAGATGATTTATGCAAACTACTAACTTGTGGTTTTGCAGGTTCGAGTGTCGAAGGCTCTATTCTAAACATTGTGCTTATTATTTTTAGATTACAACACATTTCTTTTTGTGCACTTAAAATAAACATGTCTTTCATTTTCTCTGATTGTGTTTGAAAGTGGTAGGTGAGTATGCTCTCACCCTGTGCAAACTAGGTGATCAAAAAGCCAGACCCACTTTATCCTTGTGTAATCTTGATGCAATAACTAGAGTATCCCCTCCCCTTGTGCAGTAATGCGATCCTAGGTGTAAGAGAAATGATTATTGCCTCTAGAAATTGGGCCTGCCTGGGGATTTCATCACCCCAACACGACTCAAACGAGCAACAGAACTAAATTCAAGCTACCCCCGACCGGTATATAAATGTGAATCTTAAGGGAAAACCTAAGATTACAAGTGTGGATGTGTCATATGGACAGAGTAGTACTCCCATAAACCCTGTTGAGCTTAACCTCTTAAGGCTGGAGTGCCACCTAATTGGTGATTAATCTCTTGTCCCATGTATGGCCACTTGAACAAGGGTCTTGAATTAAAAACTCTTGTGTAGTAAGCCCAAAACCTTCTATTTTCTAGTACAACATTGGTCGGTGTGAAGCCTTCCACATCTTCATAATCTTTAGTAGAGGTGATCAATCTGCCATGGGAGTTTCATGGGGGTTGGAAGCTTGGTTGGCCTAGGAAGAGAGTGCACTGTAAGGGGGAGCCTGTATAGCCAAGCTTCTGGATTCACACGCTACTGATATGCAGCTAGGGAAACCCATGTGGAGTCTAACGAATACTATCCTGGCCTAACCTAGGATCGTACTTGTTCTCTTGTGTGCTTGTTTACTTTTCAAAATATCATGCTTGCCAAGTGTTTGCTAGTTACTCAAATGAAACAAACAATACTCAAACATCTAGAAACAAACAGTCAGACTTTCAACAATTCGGGTTTTAACCAAAAACATAAAAAATTTGACTTTTTTTTACATCCTAAGACGCATCTGTTAAACCGCAATCGCTCTGTCGCACCGCATTTTCCAAACTTCGCAACACATCTGCTCTGATAAATTGCATTTGCTACTCCAAACACTGCATTTTCCTATCTTAAAATTCATTCACCTTTTGTAAAGCTGCATTTGAAATACTAAACCGCATTTGACTTCTGTAAAGCCACATTTGCAAAACTGAACCACATTTGCCATTCCCAAAGCCACATTTGATCACAACAACACATTTGCTGCCTGTAATGATGCATTTTCCTGTCAACAAAGTAAACCCTATTTCAGACCAAAATCTAAGTCCAGACATCTTAGCCTATTGTCCAAACATCTTTTTCAAAAGTCTTTGTTAGCAACCAAAATTGAAATTGCTCTAAACGTCCATCATTTGCATTCAGTAGCTTGCACTTTAACCATAGGTTTAAAATTTCCATGTTTTAGTTGCATTCCTTAGGCGTCATAATCGTTATTTATTTATTTATTTTCCTTAGGTTTCATCTTGGAAAAATTTGGATTAGGCCAAATCTCCACATTTTGCAAAAACCATTGTTTTCAAAATTTGGGTATCTTGGGACATAGTCATTATTCCTCTTTTCGGTCATTGTCATTTTTTGTGAGAACCTCCAACTCAACAGTCTAGTTAGGAAGGATCACTCGTCATTTTGACCTCATCATTTAGTACCTTTAGCAAGTCCTTTTGATAACCTAAATTGAGACATATGTCAAGCTTAGAGTGGTGAAACAAACCTTTCTCCAAACATTGTCCAAACTTAGCCATCATTTTAAACTTAGACTTTGCATTGTCCACCTCTAGTCCTCATTTTGAACCTAGAATTTGCATTGATCACTTTACTCCTTCATCAACATTACCATCTTAGTCCTCATTTGACACTTTGGCTTTGACAACCTTGTCATTTTACATCAATCATTTCCTTAGTCATCACCTTGCATTGTCATCCCTCATTATCAAAAATACAAAAATACAAAAAAAAAGCACATAGGCTAGTATCATTCTTGCATTTCGTCATCATTTTCATTACCCTCACTTGAGCAATTCCCTTTCATGGTGGAAACTAGACTCCAAAGAAAGAAAAGACAAATGGAAAAATTTAGACAAGATTCTAATTCCAATGTCACCAATCACACTTATGACCCAAATTGGACTTTTGATGACCCATTTAGCAACACGAATACTCAATCTCTCATGACCATACCATCCTCATCAAAAATCCCATTTGAACCATTCTAATGTAAGGATGAATATGGACAAATACTTGACGAAAACCTAGAGGTAGTAGCACAAGATCCAAAGGTGACCTACTTTGTAGAAAAAATGGTCTTATATGACGGAGACAAATATTTGGCCATAATTTTAAGTCAAGGCACTAAATTACCTCATGGGTTTGACATTGATACCTTGAGATCAACATCTCCTTCCAATAACATCAACAATACGCATAACATGTCAAATAGTGGTCAACCTCAAAACACCACAAGCAATACCTTTTTTGATGATACCTTGCAAAATGTCACAAAAACCATGAGTGCTACCTCCAACATGCCAAATAACTCCAATTGAATAAATTCTACATCCATTTGAGGATCACAATCCATCATAGTGCCCACAATATCGACGACACCATCACAATTAGCTAGAACCACCTTTGGGTCCTCGGTAGTGTGGGAAAGTTATTCCAATCCTCTCTTTACCACTATGGTAAATGCCATGGGGGCATCATCAAGCCATACAAATCCTCCATTGACAACTACATCTAGTACCATGAGTACATATTCATCATATCCTCTCATTGGCATCTCACAAAATACTTTGGGTGTGTTGTGAAGTTTTTGCACACACACCCTGCTGAAGGCAGGGACCCTCTTTCGCTTTGGTTTTGGTGTCTTGGCCCTTTCAGTTTGAGGTTTTATCTTACTTTGGAATGTGCTAAAATGTTTTTTTTTTTTTCCTAAGTGATCCCCCTAGGTTATTCATTGAAGATCTTTTAATTTTGAGCTAAGTTCGGGTTTTCACCCTGGTTCAGGATTTTCCACCCCGACCGGATTTTCCTTGATCCTGTTCGGAGTCTGGCTGAGCACTCTAGTTTGGAGATTTTCAGTCTTCATGGAATTCTGTGTGGTCCGGATTTTTCTGGATTCTGTCTTGTTGTCGGGTTCCTAGGTTTTTCCTGGGGCGACATTAATGTTTTCGTACAAGCTTTGAATGATGTATTTAATCGATCTTTGAGGTCTTTTATGCCATTATGCTTATTGTTTTCCATCGATTGAGTTGAGGAGTTTGTTCTTGAAGGTGTTTGATTTGATTTGAAATGTTGAGTTTGCAGATTGTGGGTTTAGGCAGTGATTTCCTGTGCATTTTTTTGTTGTTCTTCGCGGAGTGCCACTAAATTCACGTTTGTTATTTCTGAGACCAATTTTTGCTTCATCAATGGTATGTATTAGATTGCCTTGCTTTTAAATTGATGAAAGTTTGTGTTGCTTTGGCATTTTGGGCTTATTGGGGTTTAAATTCTTGAATGTTTGATCATTTCATGACTACGGTTGCGTAGCATTGTTTGATTTATGGTCTTCCAAGTAAGTTCTGAGCTTGTTTGTTTCTTTGCATTGTGAGGAGTCATGCTTGAGAAGTCATGAGTAACCCTAGTAATCATTTATCAGTTGAGTTGAGTGGATATTGAGCTTTCTTGAGCGTTAATGGCGGATGTATAGGGTTTGAAACCTAGGGCAATACCATTCCACCTTATTTCACCTTAAAGCTGGATTAGAATGCAAAGAAAATCGATGGAAGGCCCATATCTAACTCGTCTCAGTCCTAGATTCTTGAAATTTAGGATCTATCCATTGGTCTGAGTGAAATTGTGATTTTGTCTCATAGTTTGGGTTTCATCCTCAGTTCGAGATTTTTTGTCTCTAGCAGATTTTCTGGCTTTGGCGGATTTTCCCGACCTCCTTCAATTTCTCAAAATCAAAATGCTTTCGGAGTTTTACCTCATCCGCGGATTTCCTTGTGGACCGGATTTTCCCGAAATCCTTGGTTCCCTATTTTTTCCAAATTTGCAAAATGCCTTCTTCGCGGAAATCTGTCTCACCTGGATTTTCCCAAAATCTGATGGAATATGATGGAATATGGAATAGCATGATGTATTAATGAGTTACTATGCATTTTATGATTTATTCATGCTATCTTTAGATATCACATGTTGTTTATTGATTAATAATGATCAAAGTTAATTGCTAATTGGTGTTTTCATGATTATTTCGCTAGAATCCATCTGGCTCAGAATTTCCCGGAGTTCCTCCTGGCTTGGATTATGGGGATGGTCCTGAAACCCAAAATTCGTTATGATCATTTCATTTGAAATTTAATGATATCTTTCTTATGTGGGACTCATTTTAATGATGCCCTTGATGAATTAACATTGGTTTCCTATGGTTTTTATTATGTCTCCTTTGTCAAATGCAGGCTGAGTCTAGCAAGGCGGCAACTGGGTCTTCAATGTCTGAAGTAGAAAAGATTAAAGTGGACATCAAAAGCAGAATTCCTGAGAGTAAGATCACTTTTGTCTTGTCAGAAGTAACAAATATGAATGTTGGCCTCTGGGACTACAAGGAGTTCAAAGGAAGAATGGCAGCAAATGATCTTCTCGTGGTGTCTAGGAGAATGAAGGAGTTAGGCTTGTCACGTGTGGCCAGTTTTCCTTCCATAGTCTAGTGCTATGAGCTTGTCCTCAAGTGCACTAGACATTATGATCAAGACACACAAAGAATTATTGGTCCTCAAGGAAGAGTTGTAGCAAATCTGAATCCTGTTTCTATAGCCCAAACTTTTGATATGCGAGATAGGTCTCATGTGGTGGCATTCAACATGAAGGCAGCCCAGAAGTACTATCATGAACAGACTATTAAATCTCAACAACTTATCAATTCCTATCTAGAGAAGCCCAAGTCTCATTATTTCAAGCTGCCCAAATAGCTATTCAGGGCAAACTTCAAGAAAGAGTATTATGATGCCATCACTCTTCTTAGCACGGTGGTTGGATTGAAGAATGATGGCATGTTTGAGAATTGGATGTGCCATGTGATTGTGAGGATAGAATAGGAGAAGACTGATTATCATTGGGTTGGTGTGATTAACAGGGTGACCCATGAGCAACTATCCAATGTGTTACAAACTAAGACGTTCACAATGACTTCATATTTGGTCTATGCACTTGTGAGATTTCACCCTTACAAAGGATTGAGCACAAGGGGAATATTTGGGAAGGATGTCATTTATGAGTTTTACCCTCAATTTCACCTAGGAATCTCTAGCTATAGGAGGGTGAACGATGCATTCACCATTCATATCACCAGATTACTTCAGGGTGCAGAGCATGTAAGAATTTTGGACCAAGCAAAAGAGCTCATCAAGAAGTATGGGGCATGGTTTATTCAGTTCCCAACTTTCTCATACATCCGGATTGATGGTTGCCAAGGGGCCCCTTTCAGACTTCCAAGGTACCCTACTGATCACATTTTCGTTTTGGAGGTCACTAGATAGATATGTGACTTTGATGCCATAGTTAAGAGGCACAAGCATTAAACTGGTTTTGGTGGAGATTTCCCATTGAGGATTGGCACTGGAGAGGCTTGTCCTTCCATTGGTTCTACCCAGGCTTCTGAGGAGGAGATGAGTGCTCTTGGTTTATCCTTCCATTCAAAGAGATAAAAGGTTTGACATCACAGGTGAAGCCCAAAAGAGAGCCAGCAGAGAATACAACCATAAGGTTGATTTAGAAGATTATTGGGCTAACTATAGTGATGAGTACGAGCTAAGGAAGAAGAAGTTTTATCGCCTACTAGTTGAATCAGTCTGACTATATAATGTGAAGGTAGTGCCTGATTAGCTTGAAGATGATGCAAACCTGATTTAGGATCATGCTTATGAGGCAATAAAGGATAGGCCAATTGGTGATGTGGATTGGTTAGAGGAAGAAAAGATAGAACTAAAATAGCTGATGGATCGAATCACCAAATTCACTAGAATGTGGTTGAGGCATAAACTATGGGAGTTAGAGAATGAAGGTGTATTGTGCACCTATGAGCTGATGGGAGATTTGGACCCTCACTCCACTTCCAAGGAATCAACTGAGCATGATCCTAAGGGAAAAGGTAACCTGGATTCTCCTTTCAAAATCAAGATAAAAGGTGTTTAGGAGGATGAAGTCCAAGAAACAGAAAAGTAGAGAAAGCCAATAGCTAACAAAAGGTCAAAGACTAAGAGGGTTGAACATAAAGAAATGGAAAAGAAGGGTCCTGAGGTTGATGTTCCTATGCCCAAAAGGAGAAGATTCATAAGACTGTCACAGAAGGAAAGCTCCAAGGTAGGAGAAGAAGAAGTTACCCCACCGATGGTAAATGTAGAAAGCTCAGAGGAGAAGGCATGCGTATATACAAGGAGGTCTAGGACTCATTCTCCCAAGGATAGTGTGCCTAAATCAGACCTTCCTCCGGTTGTTTCTCATGATGAGCAACATGATGATGTTACTTCTGCCCATGAGGCTCAAAATGAAGCAAGTGAGTCTGAGAAAGTTGAAGAACAACCAGATACTGAAGGGGAGGAATTTCATGAAGGTGACCTTTACAGTGCAGAAGGTGAAGTGGAAAATGTAATGCAGTCTCCCCTGGTTGCATATGCAGAGTCACTTGTTGGAACCGAAGAGATCAAATCACCTCTGAGAGAAGAAGAGGAAGAAAAGATTCCATCCCCTAAGCACAAAGAGGATCATGCTAAAGAGAAGGAGATCTAGATAGGTGAGACTCTTGAGAAGCGGGGTTTGAGTGAAGAGGCACCTAAGGGTCAACAAGAGGATAAACAAAGTGAAGTACAATTGGAATCTAGTGTCCCTGATTGGTTGGATAAGGAGATAAGAAGAAAAGAGTTTGTTGTGGAAGACACCCCACCCAATTGGGATGAGCTGCTAGCCAAGATTGGAAAGGATAAAGGTAAGAAGAAGGCTAGGGTAATTTCAAAGATCAAGAGGGATAAAGCTCATAACATAGGTGTTCACATTGCCACCCCTGCTCTAGATAAAAATAGAGATGAGGTATCTACAAAAGACTATAATGTGTAGACTTTTAATTTAGGGTCAACTTCTATCGAGCAGGACATTGAGGATTATCAGGGTTCTAGTGCAGTCATCTTAGGCAAATTGAGGAAGGAAATTCAAACCAAGCATGAGCTAAAAAAGGAAAATGAGAAACTTAGGAAATTCTTGGAGGATTTGATGAAACCCTTGCAATCTATTAACCCCTCTGCCTCTGCTGTGAATCATTTACCTCAGGAGACTATCACTGAGCTGGAGAAGATGAAAGCCTCCACTCTTGCTACTGCAAATTGGCTGCAAGGGGTGCTAACCAAAAGAAATGAGGCCATTAAAGATATTTTTTCAACAGGGAAGGATGACATAAGGGTGGTTGACTGGTTGAAAGAAGTGTTAGCTCAGGATAGGGAAGATATGGATCTTCTGCTGTAGAAAACCAAAACTATCATGGAGTGCACCAGGGATAAGTTAGTAAATGATAAAATTCTCCCTTCCTCTGAAGCTGTTGAACCTTGGGAGTGGTTTGAAGAATTTCAGATCAAGCAAAAAGTTTTGAAGAAGATTTACAAATAGAGGAGGCAAATTGATGATACCCTAGCTGGTGTTTACAATGGCTCCATTGCTTTCTTTGAGATTATGAGAGGAAGAGGGAAGATTGCCCCCAAATATTTGAGTTTAGAATAGTTGAGAAGGTTGTGGCATGATGTTTATGCCCCAATTAATGATGATTTCATTTCTGAGCACCAGTTGGATGATGCGGCCACCTACATTGTTGTCATTGAAAAGTACCTAACTTATAAGGTGGAGTGGGATAAGTTGGTGAAACAATCTAGGGAATAAATTGCATCAATTGAAAGGCAACTTAGGGTTTTCCCTTTGCCACCTGTGGCCAACTTGGATAGGGTGCTTTTGAAAGTTCATGAAATGTTGGATCAGAATAAAGACAAAGGGGAGGGTAGTTAATGATTGGCTACATCGAGATTTGTGCTTCTCTATTATTTTGCCATGCATTGGTCCAAGCTGTATTGGAGATCCCAGGCCAACCTGGATGATGTTCATGCATTTAATGCATATTTAATTTTAGTTTGAATTTCTCTTGGATGACTTGTTGTGCCTGATTATTATTGTAAAATCCTATCTAGGCCGACATGTTTTGGGGGTTCTATAAATATGACATTTTTCCTTTTTTTTGTAAGGGTTAAGAAGTTTTAGATATAGACAAATAGAGAGATAGTTAGAGCGAGTTAAGTAGAGCAATGTTAGCAAGTAGTTGTTCTCAAGAAAATATTGTAACAAAAAGCTATAATTGTTGCTACAGTGGATAATTTGATGCAAGTAATGACATTGTGATTTGGTGCCATACTTGTGTTCTTCTTATCTTGCATGGTTCTTGTTATTCTATCTTTAGAATTTCTTTGAGGGAAATCGATATTTAGAATTAGATTTGATTTAATAGTGTTTATGGTTTGATATTTGAACTATTTCAGCAATCCCTGGTCCATACTTTACGCAACCAACTGATTGTTAGTTGCTTTGCAAAGTTAGCCTGGACTTCATATTCATTGTGCTTAGTTCAATTGTGAGGTTTTATTTATTTCAATTGCAATAGGGTTGTTTCAATGAATTTTCATGATTTGAAAATCTTAACACCTTAGAAGATTGCACTGTTTCTATAAGATTGCAGATCAGTCTGGGTCAAGTAGAAATCAATTTTGATGGATTGGTCCATTTTGAGTGTTGGTCATTTGCATTGTTAATCTTAGGTGTAATATTAAGTTTAGAAATCTATTTGAAACCCTCATCTTTTGTTATTTCTTTGATTATTAGATTAAATTTAGGATTGAAGTATCATCATATTGTTAGATCTGATAAATTAAGATTGAGTATTTTGGTTGTAGTAAGGTCCCATTGTGATTACCAACATTTTCACATTTATCATTGAGTTGTTTATGCATTGTCAAGACCTAACATTAGAGACCTCGAGGTTATCTCTTGAGGCTTGCTGATAGAGATTTACCTTTGAAGAGAGATAGGATATCATATTCTGTCTGAGTTGTTGTGCAGAAAACATCATCAACAGATTGGCGCTAGAAGGAGGGCCTGAATAAGCAAGTTGGATCAATTTTTGAATGCTATCTCTTATGAGAGATTCAAAAGAAGAACCAAATTTTCTCTAGGAGAGGATTAATTTCAAGAATTACCAGAACCTAGTAGGTCTAGAAGGACCAACAAAAGGGGAGAATCACCGTCATCTCATCCACCTCTGTCATCTGCATCATCCCCATCTTCATTAGGTTCATCTAAGTCTAAGTAAATTCCCATTCCACAACCTCAACTAGTCATAAATCAGCCATTACCACCCCCACCTCCACCAATGGATTTCCTAGCAATGAACCCATCTCCATTGAGTTTCGCTAATTACAATGTTATGCCCAAAAACCCTGAACACTTTTGTTTAAAATTCCATGTCAATGATCCCAATAGAACCGCTGAAGAACACATCAGGATATTTTAGACTAGCCTTAAGGATAGAGGGATAAACCATGAGGATTTAGCTTGTAGACTCTATCCTTATTCACTGGGGGAAGATGTATTTTATTGGTACAATCATTTACCTACTAGGTCTATCAAACATTGGAATAAGCTAGAGACTACATTTTTGAAAAAGTTTTGAATTCCCATTAGTTCTAATGAGCTTTACCGATAGTTCACTAATGTGAAGAGGGAGGTCAATGAGCCTATAGGATCTTTCAACAATAGGTTTCATCATTCCTATACCAGACTACAGGCCCCTTATGTTGTTGATGAGCCCACAGCTTTAGAAGTCTATTATGAGGGACTTGATAGTCTGACAACTACCTTTATAAAGTGGAGTAGTAACCCTCTCGATAATCTACTTGATGCATATGTAGAGGCTGTGAAAGTTAGCACTACTTTAAGGCAACATTTTTCTGGGCCTTTACCCTCATTAGGACCCTTTGCTCACCTTGGACAAGTTCCAGCTCTCAACCAGGCTCTTGCCAACCATACTCTTGTTATGAATCTGGTACCTCAGTTGCCTCTAGTCCCTCACCCAGAACCTCCTGTGAGACAAGTGTCATCCACAATTGGTTACCCTCAACAAAATGTGAATCAACCTCTGCATATACAGCCTCAGGCTAGCTATCCCCCATACCTACAGAATTTTGAAGTTTTGAACCAATCACTGAATGTCAATGCTGCAGTAGGGTATTCCCAGAATAATGTGAATTGGCCTCCATATAGTAATCCTAACAAGGAGAGACTGGATGAATTGTCTAAACAAATAAAGAAGCTGAATATGGAGGTGACTTACTTAAGGAACCAGAACAATCAATTGCAAGCTGCTCAGAGAAATATGCAGTCCAATGAGAATAGAGAAAATCCACAAGGACAACACTTTGATAGAGGGCAATGCAATGAAAGAGGATATAACCAGGACATAGGTTACAACAATGAAAGAGGATACAACAAAGATTGAGGATTTAATCATGATAGAGGGTATAATAATGATAGAAGAAAAAACTATGATAAAGGGAAATCCTCAGGCCAGAACTTTGACAGAGGTGGTGGATAAGGATTCAATAGGAGGCAACCATTAGGACAAAACAGGACTTGGAACACAGGGCCCAACAATGGAGGAATCCCCACCCCATTGGATCAACTAGTTAATCAACCTGTCAATTAGTCTGTCAATCATCCAGTTAATCAAGAAAAGCCTCCTAGCAGTGTATATCTAGCTGAGGTTGCTTTATCAGGATGGTGTAGGCTCCAAAAAATGAGACAACATTCTGAGTTAGATTGTCAAGAATTCTAAACAGCAGCCTCAATATTTCAGTACAAAGTGGAGAACAATGCAAGTAGTCAGGAAATAGTACCATCTACTCCTTACGATTCACCAGTGTTGGTACTGAATCATGCTCCTTTTCCACAAAGTAAGGAGAATGTACCTGAAGAGGAATCTGACCACTTGGAAGAAGAGGTAGACTAGGTGTGCAATGGAGATGAAATGACATAGTTATTTGATGAGAATCCAGTGAATGATAATGGTCCTAGAGATGAAGAAGAGGCTTATGTTTAAGAAGTGTAGACCTTCCAAAGACCTGTCAAGAAGTATGACTTAAGGGAATTGCCACATAGATGTCCACAAGCTGGAGGCCCTTCACTACTTCCATTCAACCAAACAATTTCAACATGCCCCCAAATCCTAATGCTAGCAATAATCCATCAATGCCTCAAGTGTCCAGGAAATATTTATCTCAAGATCTAGGGCATGCTAATGTGCCAAAAGGGAGAAATTCTACTGCAAACAAGGACAAAGTGATAGAATACCTAAAGGAGACCCCTGCTGATCTGAGTGAGGAACAATTGGCCCTGTATGTTGCTGAAGAACTTAGAAAATTAAAGGTAAGCCTATCTTCATTTGAGTTAGTAAGAGTTCCAACCATTAGGAATGCAGTCTTAGGATCTTATAATGCAAATTCCATATCACAAGATAAATCAGTTAGCGAAAGTGTCAATAGAGCATCTAGTTCTCAATCAGTAGGAAGAAAAAACCAGACTCATAATCAAGTCCATATGCCCCTTGGAGATACTGGGAAAGAGAAGGAAAAATCTCAAGTTGCTCAAGTAGATACTCCCTTAACTCTGTTTCAAGGGAAAACAGACACACCTCCATTCTTGATTTATGTTCAGATATTCGGTTAGAATTTGCATAATTGTTTGTTGGATTCTGGTGCTTCAACCAATGTTATGCCTTTTGGTGTATGTAGAGATATGGGTATTACTCCTGCTGACTCACAAAATAAAGTCACACAATTGGATAGGACTAAGTCAATGTTGTAGGAGAGTTAAATATGATTCATATGCAAATTGCTTCTGATCCTAGAATTCAACAGGTTATCAATATACAGGTGGCTGACATACCTGATGCTTATGGCCTAATCCTGGGAAGAGACTTTACCAGGGCTTTGAATGGATGTCTCGACTGATCACTCCCATATGTGGCTTCCCTAGAAGGGATTTCCAAACCAGATTAAAATTGAAAGAGAACCCAAAATGAAGTACATGATCACGGAATATCAGAAAACCTCTATTAAAATTATGGTATCAGAAATAAGTATGGGTAACTATATGCTCGCAACTCCTTGAGGAGCTAGATGTGGAGGAATTTCTTATGTTCCACACAACACTTGTTGACCTTACAGCAGAATCCAGTGGTACTAAAGTCCTGATTGAACTAGTTGAAAATGATAATGATCCAGAAGATAGTTAGCTTGGTTTGCTAGATAATTTTCAGGAGTTTATTTAGAAGTTCATTGAAGAACAGGTTCAGTTGGGAAGAGGAATGAACTTTGGGGAATTACTCTTGCCCAATTGGTGCAGGGTGCATAATGCTTCTCATTCAGAATTAGACTCTTGCTTATGCTAGGCTGTAGTGGAACAAATATAGAAATGTATCAACCCCACTCCTGCAGTCAAAATTCATATCTAGAATGTCCAGGAGGATCCCAAAGGAAAAAGAGTAATGCCTTCTGAAAAAACCATCCATCAACAATAGTGCAAGTGACACAGCAAGGGAGTCTGCAGTTGCTGGTTGTTGGACTCTAAGATTCGATGGGTCCAAATCAAAGCAAGGAGCTGGGGCTGGTTTCGAGCTAATTAGTCCAAGAGGTAAGACATTTTTTGTTGTTCATAGATTTCAATTTCACTATATGAATAATGTAGCAGAATATGAGGCTTTGGTGCATGGACTGTTAATGGCGTTGAAGAAAAAGGTTAAGATCTTGCAAGTTTTTGGAGATTCTGTGTTAGTAGTCAAGCAAGTTAGGAGACAATACTTTTTTCATGACAGGAGAATGAACAACTATAGACACAGAGTATGGGATCTTATTAAAGGATTTGATGCCTTCAACATTCAGTTGATTCCATGAAGTAAGAACTAGACAGCTGACGCCCTAGCCTAGGCAACCAGTACATTGCAACCTCTATCTCTTTCTAGACTAAAGAAGTTTATTGTGGAGCTAACCCCAGTACCCTCAGTACCTGATAATGTCACCAACTTCCAGGTATTTGAAGATGACAAGAAAATCTTAGATTTCATTACCAGTATTGATGTCTTTGCTTCTCAAATCATTGATGAAACTAAGCTCCAAGAAGTAGAGATGGACTTGGAAGGTGTAATTAACTTGAATAATAACACAATTCCTAGAGGGATGGTACAATTAGAGAGGATCTTTGATCTGGATAAGGTCAAGGAGCAAGAACAGGATACCAGGAAAGAGTCTATTAGTGGACAATGTGACAAATATAATATGGGAACTCAGGATGATGTCAAAAATGTTTTTATTGGTAAAGTGTGCACTCCAGAAGAAAGGAAAGGTATCATCAATGCACTACATAGACATCCAGATGTGATATCCTAGAGCTATGAAGACTTAAAGACTTATGATACATCAATCATAACCCATACTATCCCTCTCAATCTAGGATTAAAACCTTTCAGACAGAGGCAAAGGCCTATCAATGCTTTATTGGAACCCATAATACAAAAGGAAGTGCAGAAAATATTGTCTCTAGGAATAATATTTCTAGTCAGACACTCTACTTGGGTTGCAGACCTTGTTCCAGTATGGAAGAAAAATGGTGAAATCAGGCTGTGTAGATTTTAGGAACCTAAACAGAGCTTCAGAAAAAGATAATTATCCAGTACCCTCACTGGATGAAGTACTCCAGATTGTTAATGGATCTCAGATGATGTCTTTCTTGGATGGTTATTTAGGATACAACCAGGTCATGGTGCAGTATGAGGATAGGCACAAGACTGCTTTCACCACCAAGTGGGGCACTTTTTTCTACAAGAGGATGCCCTTTGGCTTGATTAATGATGGAGCCACATTCCAAAGAGCCATGGACATTGCCTTTAAGGACATAATTGGTAAGTACATAATCATTTATATGGATGATCTAACATCCTTTTCCAAGAAGAGAGATGATCATATCTCAGATTTGTGCAAAGTTTTTCAGAAATGTAGAGAGTTTGGGATATCTCTCAATCCAAAGAAATGCATCTTTGGAGTCATAGAAGGTAAATTTTTGGGGCATGTTCTCTCTGAGAAAGGAATTTCCATTGATCCAGAATGAATAGAAGCCATACTCAAGATCCCACCACCTGCTAGCAAGAAAGAAATGAAATCATTCTTTGGTAAGATCAAATTTGTGAGGAAGTTCATCACTGGGTTCGCAGAGATAGTCAAGCCACTGAATGTAATGTTGAAGCAGGAGGCCAAAGTTGAATGGAATGCAAAAGCAAATGAAGCATTTGTAAAGATAAAAAGGGCTATTATTGAAGCTCCTATTTTGGTAAGTCTAGACTATGCTAAACCACTCTATATATATTCATTCGTTTCTGATCATTTCTGTGCTGCTATGTTAACTCAAAAATCAGACCAAGGAAATGAGCATCCCATAGCATTCATGAGTGCACCATTGAAGGATGCAGAGATGAGATACCCAAGTCTGGAAAAGTAGGCCTATGCCCTAGTTAGAGCTGTAAAGAAATTTAGGCACTACATCCTCAGAAACAAACTCTTTGCAATAGTTCTTGATCCTACAGTCAAGCTATTGTTGATGCAGAATGAGCTGGGAGAACATACAGCCAAGTGGGTAACTATGCTACAAGAGTACAATATGGAGATTCAGCCCATGAAACTTGTAAGAGGACAAGGGCTTACAAAGACAATGGTGGAAACATGCCCTGATCTTACAGCTCAAAACTACAATTTAGAGGATGTCTCTCCTGGCAAGTGGTATGATGACATTGTCCATTATCTTCTGACTCAGAGATGCCCTGATCATTTGAATGTAGTACAAAGAAGGGAATTGCGCTTAAAGAGTGATAGTTTCATGCTGAAAGGAGTTGTTCTATATAAGAAAAATTATGAGGGTGTGTACTTAAGGTGCCTAGGAAAGGAAAAGTCTAGAAGAGAGATGTTGGAATTTCATGATAGATATGGTACAAGCCATGGATCAACACCTTCTACAGCAAACCAGATTCTCAGAGCTGGTTACTATTGGTCTACACTGTTCAAGGATACACACAACCATGTTAGAGCTTGTCATGTGTGTCAAACTATAGTAGCCAAAGAGAAGTATGCAACACTCCCACTCCAACCAGTCTTTGAGGTAAAACCTTTTGCAGAGTGGGGGATGGACTTCATAGGTCCAATCAATCTTCCTTCCTCTGTAGGACACAGGTATATCCTTACTGTCACTAATTATTTTACAAGATGGACTGAGACCCTTGCTTGCAAGCAATGTACTTCAGAGGTGGTAATTAATTTCATCGAATCAGGTATCATTAACCATTTTGGATGTCCTATGTCTTTAGTTTGTGATAATGGTCCTGCATTTACATCATTGAAGTTTTCCAATTGGGCTTTTGATCATGGGATTATCATTAATTTTGCATCCAACTATTACCCTCAGGGTAATGGTTTGGCTGAGTCATCCAACAAAAATCTTCTAACTGTCATTTGCAAACTGTTAGAAAGAAATCCAAAGGATTGGCATACCCAACTTAGATTTTCTCTTTGGGCAGATCATACAAGACATAAGACTTCCATAGGAATATCACCTTACCACCTGGTTTATGGATTAGAGCCTTTGTTTCCCATTCATTTAAAGATTCCCCACCTTGCAGTTCATTAATGAATATTATGATGAGGGAGATAAATGTGAGGCCAGACTTGCTGAATTATTACACACTTTGAGGAAAAAAGAGACGAAGCCCTAGAAAAATTTGGTAAACATCAGGGGGTAGTCAAGAGATGGTTTGATAAAAGAGCCAAGGTAAAAGCTTTTAGGATTTTTGACTTGGTTCTTTACTGGGATAAAGCCCATGACCGTAAGGGGGAGCATGGAAAATTTGATAAACTTTGGCTTGGCCCTTACCAGATCTAAAAAATTCTGGGAGATAATGCTTTCCGTTTGAAAACTCTCATTGGAGAGGATATCCCACTGCCTGTCAATGGGTAGTATTTGAAGCATTATTTCTAGTCTTGAGTTGTTCTCAACTCTTTTCCTGTATATAGTTAGGGTAGGTTTCCTTTCTATTTTGTTTGCTTTGCTTTGGTTAGATTAGGTCTCCCTTTCTGCTTTTCTTTTGTTTGTTTTGGTTAGTGTAGGTTTTCTTTTTATTTGTTTTGGTTTTTTGCTTTGCTCTTGCTTTGGGGGTTTTCCTATTTTCTCCTAGATGTGTTTCACCTATATGGCAAATATATCATTACCTGGACCGTTCTAAGTTTTTTATTGGTGGACTTTAGTCTTGTATCTTGAAAGGATGGTTGAAGTCTTCACTATTGCCAACAGTCTCAATGTTTGATTTATAGAAGATGGGTCACTGGTTTTGATTTGAATTTGAAGTACTCTAAAATCTTATATCTCTCATATATCTTAAGAATCCTGATGTTACTGTAGGTCCCTTGTAAGGTTTTGTTAGGTGAAAAATCTTATTTCTGCTTCAGTGCCACTGTGGCTCTCAGCCCTGAGTGTGAATTTCATTGTTCATGGGTTGAAATGAAAAGTGACAGAAAAGAATATCAAAAGAAAGAAAAGTGAAATATTGAACATCAAAAGAAATAATTCAACTTATCAGGGGTATATGAATATCTCTATCAGGGCTATAGATGCTTGGTTGGAAATAGAGCTATGTTCAGTAGAGTCACAGTGATAACCTCATCGGGGATATAGACACCTGATTGACAGCGAGGCCCTATCCAGGTTGCTTTTGAAGTTAGAATCCTTACGTAGCCTGACTTGACTAAGCTTGGTTTTTGCAGTAGCTTAAGCAGGGAAATGAACTCATATGCACACACTTGGATTTTTAGTTTATGGAAGGTTCGATCTACCCTTTGGTTCTAACTCTTTAATCTTTTCATTTTGATTTGTTTGTTTGATAGTGGAAATTGAAACAAGAGATTTTGGGTTCTCGATTCTTGTTCGTCATCAAAATCCTCTAGAGCATTTCCCAGCAGAGTCACCATTTTTTGTGCAGTTTTTGCACACACCCCGCTGAAGGTAGGGACCCTCTATCACTTTGGTTTTGGTGTATTGGCCCTTTTACTTTGAGGTTTTATCTTACTTTGGCATGTGCTAAAATGTTTATTTTGTTTTCCTAAGTGACCCCCCTAGGTTATTCATTGAAGATCTTTTAATTTTGAGCTAAGTTCAGGTTTTCACCCTGGTTCAGGATTTTCCACCCCTACCGGATTTTCCTGGAACCTGTTTGGACTCCGGTTGAGCACTGGTTTAGAGATTTTTAGTCTTTGTAGAATTGTGCATGGTCCAGCTTTTTTTGGATTCTGTCTTGTTGTTGAGTTCCTAGGTTTTTCTTGGTTGTCTTGTTGGCAGCATTAATGTTTTCATACGAGCTTTTAACGATGTATTTAATCGATCTTTGAGGTCTTCTATGCCATTATACTTATTGTTTACCATCAATTGAGCTGAGGAGTTTGTTCTTGAAGGTGTTTGATTTCCTGTGCATTTTGTTGTTGTTCTTCATGGAGTGCCACTAAATTCACATTTGTTATTTCTGAGACCAATTTTTGCTTCATCAATGGTATGTATTTGATTGCCTTGCTTTTAAATTGATGAACGTTTGTGTTGCTTTGGTTTTTTGGGCTTATTGGGGTTCGAATTCTTGAATGTTTGATCATTTCATGACTATGGTTGCATAGCCTTGTTTGATTTATGGTCTTCCAAGTAAGTTCTGAGCTTGTTTGTTTCTTTGCATTGTGAAGAGTCGTGCTTGATAATTCGTAACCCTAGTAATGATTTAGCAGTTGAGTTGAGTGGATATTGAGCTTGCCTGTGTGTTAATGGTAGATGTATAGGGTTTGAAACCTAGGGCAATACCATTCCACCTTATTTGGCCTTAAAACAGGCCTAGAATGCAAAGAAAATCTATGGAAGGCCCATATCTAACTCGTCTCAGGCCAAGATTCTCAAAATTTAGCATCTATCAATCGGTCTAATTGAAATCGTGATTTTGTGTCACAGTTCGGGTTTCATCCTTAGTTTGGGATTTTTCATCTCTGGCGGATTTTCTAGCTTTAGCGGATTTTCCCAACCTCCTTCGATTTCCCAGAATCTGCATGCTTTCAGCGTCTTACCTCATCTACGGATTTCCTTGTGGACCAGATTTTCCTGAAATACTTGGTTCCCTATTTTTTCCAGATTTGCAAAATGCCTTCTCCTGCGTGGAAATCCGTCTCACCCAAATTTTCCTGAAATTTCATGGAATATGATGGAATATGGAATAGCATGATGTATTAATGAGTTACTATGCATTTTATGATTTATTCATGCTATCTTTAGATCTCACATTTTTTTTATTGATTAATAATGATCATAGTTAATTGCTAATTGGTGTTTTCATGATTATTTCACTAGAATCCGTCTGGCTCAGAATTTCCCGGAGTTCCTCCTGGCTTGGATTCTGCGGATGGTCCTGAAACCCGAAATTCGTTATGATAAGTTCATTTGAAATTTAATGATATCTTTCTTATGTGGAACTCATTTTAATGATTCCCTTGATGAATTAACATTGGTTTACTGTGATTTTTATTATGTCTCCTTTGTCAAGTGCAGGTTGAGTCTAGCAAGGTGGTGATTGTGTCTTCAATGTCTGAAACAGAAAAGATTAAAGCGGACATCAAAAGAAGAATTCTGGAGAGTAAGATCACTTCTGTCTAGTCAGAAGTAATAGATACGAATGTTGCCCTCTAGGACTATGAGTTCAAAGGAAGAATGCTAGTAGATGATCTTCCCATGTTCTCTAGGAGAATAAAGGAGTCAGGCTTGTCACATGTGGCTAGTTTTCCTTCCACAGTCTATTGCTATGAGCTTGTCCTCGAGTGCACTGGACATTATTATCAGGACACACAAAGAATTATTGGTCCTCAAGGAAGAGTTGTAGCAAATTTGAATCATGTTTCTATAGCCCCAACTTTTGATATGCGAGATAGGTCTCATGTGGTGGAATTCAACATGAAGGCAACCGAGGAGTACTATGATGAAAAGATTGTTAAATCTCAACAACTTATTAATTCCTAGCTGGAGAATCCCAAGTCTCATTATTCCAAGCTGCCCAAACAACTATTCAAGGAAAAATTCAAGAAAGAGTATTATGATGCCATCACTCTTCCTAGCAGGGTGGTTGCATTGAAGAATGATGGCGTGATTGAGAATTGGATGTGCCATGTGATTGTGAGGATGGAATAGGAGAAGACTGATTATCATTGGGCTGGTGTGATTAGTAGGGTGATCCATGAGCAGCTATCCAATGTGTTACAAAATAAGATGTTCACAATGACTTCATACTTGGTCTATGCACTTACGAGATTTCACCCCTACAAAGGATTGAGCACAAGGGGAATATTTTGGAAGGATGTCATCTATGAGGTTTACCCTCAATTGCACCTAGGGAGCTCTAGCTATAGGAGGGTGAACGATGCATCCACCATGCATATCACAAGATTACTTTAGGGTGTAGAGCATGTAAGAATTTCAGACCAAGCAAAAGAGCTCATCAAGAAGTACGGGGCATGGTTTATTCAATTCCCAACTTTCTCATACATCCTGATTGATGGTTGCCAAGGGGCCCCTTTCAGACTTCCAAGGTACCCTACTGATCACATTTTTCTTTTGGAGGTCACTAGATAGATATGTGACTTTGATGCCATAGTTAAGAGGGACAAGCATAAAACTAGTTTTGGTGGAGATTTCCCATTAAGGATTGGCACTGGAGAGGCTTGTCCTTCCATTGGTTCTACCTAGGCTTCTGAGGAGGACATGAGTGCTCTTGGTTTATCCTTCCACTCCAAGAGATCAAGGTTTGACATCACAGGTGAAGCCCAAAAGAGAGCCAACAAAGAATACAACCATAAGGTTGAGTTAGCAAATTATTGGGCTAACTACAGTGATGAGTACGAGGTAAGGAAGAAGAAGTTTTCTTGGTTGAACCAGTACAACTATATAATGTGAAGGTAGTGCCTGATCAGCTTCAAGATGAAGGAAACTTTATTTAGGATCATGCTTATGAGGCAATATAGGACATGCCAATTGGTGATGTGGATTGGTTAGAGGAAGAAAAGATAGAACTAAAATAGCTGAGGGATCTAGTCACCAAGTTCACTAGAATGTGGCTGAGGCATAAACTGTGGGAGTTAGAGAATGAAGGTGTATAGTGCACCTATGAGCTGATGGGAGATTTGGACCCTCACTCCACTTCTGAGGAATCAACTGAGAAGGACCCTAAGGGAAAAGGTAAGCTGGATTCTCCTTTCAAAATCAAGATAAAATGTGTTCAGGAGGAGGAAGTCCAAGAAATAGAAAAGAAAAGAAAGCCAATAGCTAAGAAAAGGTCAAAGAATAAGAGGTCTGAATAGAAAGAAATGGAAAAGAAGGGTCCTGAGGTTGATGTTCCTGTGCCCAAAAGGAGAAGAGTCATAAGACTGTCACAAAAGGCAAGCTCCAAGGTAGGAGAAGAAGAAGTTACCCCACCGGTGGTAAATGTAGAAAGCTCAAAGGAGAAGGCACGAGTATATACAAGGAGGTCTAGGACTCCTTCTCCCAAGGATAGTGTGCCTAAATCAGACCTTCCTCTAGTTGTTTCTCATGAGGAGAAGCATGATGTTCCTTCCACCCATGAGGCTCAAAATGAACCAAGTGAGTCTGAGAAAGTTGAAGAACATCCAGATACTGAAGGGGAGGAATTTCATTAAGGTAACCTTTACAGTGCAGAAGCTGAAGTGGAAAAAGTAATGCAGTCTCCCCTGGTTGCATATGCGGAGTCACCTATTGGAACCGAAGAGATCAAATCACCTTTGAGAGAAGAAGAGGCAGAAAAGATTCCATACCCTAAGCACAAAGAGGAACATGCTGAAGAGAAGGAGAGCCATACAGGTGAGACTCTTGAGAAGTAGAGTTTGAGTGAGGAGGCACCTAAGGGTCAACAAGAGGATAAACAAAGCAAAGTACAATTGGAATCTAGTGTCCCTGATTGGTTGGATAAGGAGATAAGAAGAAAATAGGTTGTTGTGGAAGACACCCCACCCAATTGGGATGAGCTGCTAGCCAAGATTGGAAAGGATAAAGGTAAGAAGAAGGCTAGGGTAATTTCAAAAATCAAGAGGGATGAACCTCATAACAGAGTTGTTCACATTGCCACCCCTGCTCCGGATAAAAATAGAGATGAGGTATCTACAAAAGACTACAATGGGAAGACTTTTAATTTAGGGCCCACTTCTATCAAGTAGGACATTAAGGATTATCAGGGTTCTAGTGCAGTCATCTTGGGCAGATTGAGGAGGGAAATTCAAACCAAGCATGAGCTGAAAAAGGAAAATGAGAAACTTAGGAAATGCTTGGAGGATTTGATGAAACCCTTGCAATCTATTAACCCCTCTGCCTCTGCTGTGAATCATTTACCTCAGGAGACTATCACCGAGCTGGAGAAGATGAAAGCCTCCACTCTTGCTACTGCAAATTGGCTGCAAGGGGTATGAACCAAACGAAATGAGGCCATTAAAGATATTTTGTCAACATGGAAGGATTCTATAAGGGCGGTTGACTAGTTGAAATAAGTGTTAGCTCAGGATAGGGAAGATACAGATCTTCTACTGTAGAAAACAAAAACTATCATGGAGTGCACCAGGGATAAGTTAGTAAATGATAAAATTCTCCCTTCCTCCAGAGCTACTGAACCTTGGTATTGGTTTGAAGCATTGCAGATTAGGCAAAAGGTTTTGAAGAAGATTTACAAACAGAGGAGGCAAATTGATGATACCCTAGCTGGTGTTTACAATGGCTCCATTGCTTTCTTTGAGATTATGACAAGGAGAAGGAGGATTGCCCCAAAATATTTGAGTTTAGAATAGTTGAGAAGGTGGTGGCATGATGTTTATGCCCCAATTAATGATGATTTCATTTCTGAGCACCAGTTCGATGATGCGGCCACCTACATTGTTGTCATTGACAAGTACCTAACTTATAAGGTGGAGTGGGATAAGTCGGTGAAACAATCCAGGGAAGAAATTGCATCAATTGAAAGGTGACTTAGGGTTTTCCCTTTGCCACCCATGGCCAACTTGGATAGGGTACTTTTGAAAGTTCATGAAATGCTAGATCGGAATAAAGACAAAGGGGAGGGTACTTAATGATTGGCTACATCGAGATTTGTGCTTCCCGATTATTTTTCAATGCATTGGTCCAAGCTGCATTAGAGATCCTAGGCCAACCTGGATGAAGTTCATGCATTTAATGCATATTTAATTTTATTTTGAATTTCTGTTGGCTGACTTGTTGTGCCTGATTATTATTGTAAAATCCTATCTAGGCCGACATGTTTTGGGGGTTCTATAAATATGGCATTTTTCCTTTTTTTGTAAGGGTTAAGAATTTTTAGATATAGATAAATAAAGAGATAGTTAGAGTGAATTAATTAGAGCAAGTGTTAGCAAGTAGTTGTTCTCAAGCAAATATTGTAACAGAAAGCTAGAATTGTTGCTATAGTGGATAATTTGATGCAAGTAATGACATTGTGATTTGGTGCCATACTTGTGTTCTTCTTATCTTGCATGGTTCTTGTTATTATATCTTTAGAATTTCTTTGAGGTAAATTGATATTTAGAATTAGATTTGATTTAATAGTGTTTATGGTTTGATAGTTGAAGTGTTGCAGCAATCCCTGGTCCGTACTTTTTGTAACCAACTGATTGTTAGTTTCTTTGCAAAGTTAGCCGGACTTGATATTCATTGTGCTTAGTTCAATTTTGATGGTTTATTCATTTCAATTGCAATAGGGTTGTTTGAATTAATGTTCATGATTTGAAAATCTTAACACCTTAGAAGATTGCACTGTTTCTATAAGATTGCAGATCCATTTGGGTCAAGTAGAAATAAGTTTTGAGGGATTGGTCCATTTCGAGTGTTGGTCATTTGCATTGTTAATCTTAGGTTTAATATTAAGTTTAGAAATCTCTTTTAAACCCTCATCTTTTGTTATTTCTTTGATTATTGGATTAAATTTAGGATTGAAGTATCATCATATTGTTAGATCTGATAAATTGAGATTTTGTATTTTGCTTGTAGAAAGGTCCCATTGTGATTACCGACATTTTCACATTTACTACTGAGTTGTTTATGCATTGTCAAGACCTAACATTAGAGACCTTGGGGTTATCTCTTGAGGCTTGTTGATAGAGATTTACCTTTCAATAGAGATAGGATATCATATTCTGTCTGAGTTGTTGCTGTTCAAAAAACATCATCAACAGGGTGGAGGTAAACAACGTATCTTTATTCAAGGACAACAAAAAAATGTTAACACATCAACACAAATTAACACCACCACCTCCCAAGGACAAAATATCACCATTCCCCTTATACAAACCCAACAATTTGGACAAGGTAGTCAACACACACAACCTATGGCATCATTCGCACATCAAAATAATCATGGTCTCCATAGTCCCCAAATATCGACCCAAATGGCTAGGGGCCACATCCCAACATACTCATCCCATATTCATACCCACCAACAAACCCCCAATCCAAACTTTCAATACCAACAACACGCAAATCAGAACACATCATACATGCCACAACAACATGTACCTCAACAACACACCAACATCCACTCACAACAAATGGGGACCTATGGTGTACCAATCAATCCAATGTATGTGACCACAAATGGCCCTATAATCAATGCCTTACAAGAAAAGTTCTTGGGTCTAGAGAAGACCATAGAAAACATACAAATATCCAGCAAGAAATCAGAAGTTTCATATGATCTATCCGTATATCCCTTCAACATGAACTTATACATTCCACCATTTCCTTTGGGATATGTGTCAACTAATTTTACCAAATACAAAGGAAAGAAAAACCCTATTGAACATGTCTGAGAATTTGTAACCAACTTGTATGGACGTCGCCTATGAACAAATGTACTTGATGAGACTTTTTTCTAAAAGTCTTGTAGGTCCTACCCTTGAATGGTTCTCCAGTCAAAAGGATATCCAAACATGGGATGAACTTAAACATAAATTTATAAAAAAATATGCATACAACATTGACATGGACACCTCTATTACTAGCGTATGCAATCTCACGCAAGAGGATGCTGGTGAAATATTCATCCCATTCTTTAAAAAATGGAGAAGTCTAGCTAGTCATTGTCACATCGACATACCCAAAAAGGAAAAGGTGGACATCTTCGTTCAAACACTTCTAAGACCCTTAAAATATGCATTACAAGTACATTGTTGCACAACCTTCACAAACCTAGTCGAAAAAGGTGTCCAGATTGAGAAAGCCCTTATCGCAAAGGGAGAGCTAAGATACTGTCTTAAAAACACAAATGAAAATCCTCCCACTGACAAAAATAAGTACTGGGTAAAAAATAAACATGTTACCAATGACGGTGTCATTGATGCCAAGGCTGTAAACACTATGGGTCCTGTACTGGCTCTAAAAGGGGTTCAACTACAAAAAAATCCAATGACAATACTAACACCCCCCACCAATTCCATCCCAAACAACCAAAATGGTCAAAACAGTCAAAATCAAGGACAATACTATTAGATGAGACAATTCCCTAGAGGTCACACATACACTCGCTTGGGTGAGCCCATGGAGGAAGTCCTCAAGAAATTCATTCAGAACGGTCTCATCACACTTGAAGAACCAAAACTGTATGACCCAGGGAAATTTAAACCATCATGGTGGGATGATAATGCCTTTTGTGCTTACCACAGGGATAAAGGACACAAAACATCGTCTTGTCGACAACTCAAAAATATTGTGCAAGATCTTATCGAGAGTCGAATAATTGAATTAGGTGGGCCATAATTCCCATAAAATTCTAACCATACCATTCATAAGAACCCATTGCAAGACCATGGTTCTAATAATGCTTCCACATCAGGTCCTAAGACAAACAATAACCAAGCCAACTTCACCCACGCTAAGTATAACTATTCTAGTGGACCTACTATAAACAATGTCTGAACTGACAATGAATACATCAACACCATCACAATCAAACGAACACCCCAATGTAATGCCACCACTCAAAGTGGCAAGGTCACTATAGCTTGTCCACCTCCTGCTAGGCAACCTAAAATCACCATAACTGGTCCATCTCCTAGGCAGTCACAACCCGCCTTGACCACAAAGCAATGGCAATCTAAGAGTCAGTTTAACCTTATCGACTAGCTTGGAAAAACTCCTACACATATTTCCATACACGAGCTACTTCGCATCTCTCCCACACATAATTCTATACTAGATAAAACCCTACAAGAGTCATCAGTCCCTAAAGATATTGATGTCAACCAATTTGAGACCATGGTGGGATACCTCACTACACCTCACCAAGTCACCTTTTCTGATCAAGACTACTCGTCACCTAAGACTAACCATAACGATGCATTGCACATTGAAACTTTCATCCATAAGCACAAGGTCAGAAGATTTTTAGTAGATGGCAGAGCAGGATTGAACATATGCTCCTTGAAACTGGTTAAGGCTCTAGGATTTTCTGATGCATGTGTGGAACCTACAAAGAGTATAGTCATAAAAGCATATGATGAAGAAGAACGTTCTTCATGAGGCGTAATTTTTCTTCCTATCAGAGTGGGACCAGTCATTATGGATACAACTTGCTAGGTCCTAGATCTAGAATTACCTTACAACATCTTGCTCGGCCGCCCATGGATTCATGCCCTAAAATCCGTTCCCTCCACATATCACCAATGCTTAAAATTCCCATTTCACGGCATAGAAATCACCATATATGGAGACCTCGACCCTTTTCAATATTGCACCAACCTAAGGGGTATTTCTACAAACCGAGTGCCCATCAACCAAGAAGCTCCTGGATCCTTGTCTTCTAAATACATTGACCCATCCACACTTGCATCATCTTCCATGACCACTTCGTCCATGTATTCCACCACACCACCATCTTCCACACTTCCTAAGGATGAACCCAATGTCAAGATCCAGGACCCAGGCTGTGGAGAATTCAAACTACATATGACATATAACATCACAACAATACCCAAGTCTCTGAAGGTCTATGGTCGACCATGTTTTAGAATGGAACCCAAAGAAATTTTCAAAGTTCCACCAAAAATAGTTTTCTTAAAATGGGGAGACATGAGTAATGACGACCTTGCCGATATTAAAGGATGGCTCTATAAAGAAATGGCTGACCTACCCCCATTACCAGTTAAGAAATATGGCAAGGGATATGACATGATGAAGGCTAAGGGCTACGATGGAACTAGTGGCCTAGGAAGAAATAAAATTGGACGAAGAGAGCCCATAGAATCTTTCAAAATACCAAAGTATCTTGGATTAGGGTATGGATTTCCTGACAATGACGACCGACATACTAGTGGACTTTCGAGTGAGCGTGTGCATGCTTCAGAAAGTGTCGAGACCACTAAGGAAACCTTTACCGAAACTGACTCCCAAGAGTGGGAATTTGGCTCCCAAAGATCCTTAAGTGACTATTGCCTCGATGATTTGTTTGTTGAAACGAGGGAGCCTACCTCTGAACAAAATTTTTGGAAAACATTTAAAATCGATCTGGCACCAAATAGTCACAGTTCCATTTCCCTTACCCATGACATACAAGACCCACCACCTGAATCTAGTAACCACTAATCAAATCCATCTGAATTTCCAAATAATGCTGACAACCACGACTCTGAGTCCTTCACCCCTTACTTTGACAAAGAATATGAAACAAGTGAAGGGGAATATTGGATAGAGTCTGATGTGGAATTGTATGATGATAATTTCATCTACAATATCTTTGAATCCATGTGCATGCTTTCTGCATCCTTCCACAATTCACCAACGTTGACGATGGAATTTCCCTAGTCTATCCACAATTAATCAATTGGGACCAACAAGGCCCACCAATCCTGGACACCTTTCAGAATGATGAGGCTATTGTAGAATTTATGGAATTACGTGAGGGAATACCCAGTGGTGATCACAAGGAATTATTTTCCAGTGACCTAGATTATGTAGCCTACTTCGATGAGACTGCTCCATCCTCCAGTCGCAAAATTAAAAATAAAAATAAAACAAAAAATGAAACGTCTTTAGGAGAAAATTGAAAGGCACCTTTTGATGACAAAAAAGTAAAAACAAAGGACGTATCTGCTAGTGAAAACCTCTCTAAGGCACCCAAAGATGGAGGACTGGACTTTCTTCCTGTAACACAAGAGAAATCAACTATGCTTATAGAGGACACCATAGAAGACAACATATCAATAGCAGAAGATCCCAAAATGGTCCTCTTTGCTGCATCCTTGATTGAAGAAGAAAGACCAAAATTTCACAAATTCTTTGCAAAACGTAAAATCAACTTCGCATGGTCCTACGCCAACATGTCAAGACTAGACCCAGAATGTGTTCTGCACCATCTACCTTTATTGCCAAATGCAAAACCAGTTAAACATAAGTTACGCAAAATGCATCCTCAGGTCACTCTATTGGTCAAGGCCGAGTTGAAGAAACTTCTAGACATTGGGTTCATACGGTCTATTGATTATGCTGAATGGATATCTAACCTTGTGCCAGTAAAAAAGCTAAATGGACTGATCCAAGTCTGTACAACTTTTAGAGACTTAAACAAGGCATTCCCAAAAGATGAATTTCCTTTGCCGAATATAGATATCATAGTCGACTTAATAGCAGGATATGAGATGTTGTCCCTCATGGATGGTTTCTCTGCTATAATCAAATTCATATTGCCCCCAAACAAAATTTACTTTCCCTTGGGGTACATACTATTGGAATGTCATTCCATTTGGTCTTAAAAATGCAGGCACCACATATCAGAGGGCTATGACCACAATCTTTCATGACATGATGCATAAAATAATGGAAGATTATGTAGATGACCTTCTAGCTAAATCAGTAACAAGAAAAGATCATCTAAAGGTGTTAGGGACAATTTTCAAGAGACTAGAAGAATACAAAGTCTGAATGAATCCTAAGAAATGTTTCTTTGGTGTAACATTGGGTAAAATATTGGGATACATAGTTTACTCAAAGAGGCATTGAAGTTTCTCTAGAAAAATTCAAAGCCATCATGGTCATGCCTCCTCCCAGAGGAATAAGAGAAGTCAAGACATTACAGGGTAGGATACAATCTATCTGGTGTTTTATAGCATAATTGGCTGACAAGTGCCAACCATTCCAATATCTTCTGCACAAAGGCATCTCCTTTGTGTGGACAGATAAATGCCAAGAAGCTTTTCAACAAATAAAAGATTACTTACTGTCACCACCAATCCTCATGCCACCCATTCATGAAAAACCCTTGATCCTATACACCTCTACCACTAATTCAGCACTGGGGGAATTGCTAGCACAAAATGACTAAGAAGAAAAAGAAAGGGCCATATATTATATCAGTCGGACACTGGTTAGGTATGAACTAAATTACACATCAATTGAACATGCTTGTCTAGCTGTTGTCTTTATAGCTCATAAGCTAAGACATTATATGTTGAACCATCAGACACAGTTTGTAGCCAAGATTGATCCCCTCAAATATCTATTGAGTCATGCAACATTAACATGCCATTTGGAAAAATGGGTCATGATTGTAAGTGAATACGACATTCAGTATGTTGAAAGAAAAGTGATCAAAGGAAAAGTGATTGCAAACCAATTGGCAGATGCACCTATACAAAGTGATCATCCCTTAGTGGCATATTTCCAAAATGAATCAATATTCCATACAGAACCAAAATCTCCTTGGAGGCTATACTTTGATGGATCACATACTAATCATGGCTTGGGGGCAGGGATCCTGTTCATCACCCCTCAAGGAGATTCCATTCCCAAGTATTTCTGCATAGCTTTCCCATGCACAAATAATGTGGTGGAATATGAGGCATTGGTTACAGGACTTAGAATGGCAATAAAATGGAAAATCAGAGCATTACATTTCTATGGGGATTCTCAGTTAGTCATCAACCAAGTTAATGATGACTATGACACAAAAGATGAGAAGCTAATGCCCTACAAACGAATGGTTGATAGTTTCCAGACATACTTTCACATGGTGACTTTAGAGAAAGTTCTAATATCACAAAACAAAGTGGAAGATGCCATGGCTACAATAGGCTCTCTCCTCAACATTCCAAGAAATATGCCTCAGCTAGAATTCCTGATAGAACAACTGTTGGTCCCCACCTATGATGTTCCAGAAACAGAGATGGTTTGCGAGCTTGTTGGTCCCAATTCTCCCTGGTACCAAGACATCCATGACTACCTTAAGTCTCAAACCCTCCCCCTAACCTATCCACTAACTAGAGGAATTCCTTTATCTGACAAACAAATGGTTGATAGTTTCCAGACATACTTTCACATGGTGACTTTCGAGAAAGTTCTAATATCACAAAACAAAGTGGAAGATGCCATGGCTACAATAGGCTCTCTCCTCAACATTCCAAGAAATATGCCTCAGCTAGAATTCCTGATAGAACAACTGTTGGTCCCCACCTATGATGTTCCAGAAACAGAGATGGTAGCTTGTTGGTCCCAATTCTCCCTGGTACCAAGACATCCATGACTACCTTAAGTCTCAAACCCTCCCCCTAACCTATCCACTAACTAGAGGAATTCCTTTATCTGAAAAGCCATAAGATATTCCATCGTTAGCGACACCCTTTATCGTTGTAGCTTTGACAACACCCTCCTTAGATGTCTCGACACCAACGAAGCATGCACAACCTTATGCAAAGTACATGAGGGTATATGCGGGTCTCATTCGAGTGATCCTACTCTAGCCAATAAGATTATGAGACTTGGGTACTATTGGCCAACCATTGAGAAAGATGCATTAGAATATGTCAAGACTTGTCGCCAATGCCAGATTCACAGTGATTTGATTCACGCTCTAGTGCAAGAACTTCGTCCGATCACGTCTCCATGGCCCTTCACACAATGGGGACTCAACCTCGTGGGAAAGATCCATCCTACCTCATCCAATGGCCACAAATTCATTATAACCACCACTGAATACTTTACGAAGTGGATCGAAGCCATCCCCCTAACGTACATAACCAGAAAACAAATATCCAAATTCATTCTTAACTATATCATTTGTCGTTATGGACTTCCACAATCCATCATCACTGACAATGGGCGTTCGTTTAAAAACCAAGACGTTTGTGAGTTATGTGAGCGATTTCACATCCAACATCATTTTTCCTCTTCGTATACCTACAAGGAAACGGTCAAGCTAAGGCGTCAAATAAAACCATTGTTAAAATCCTCAAAAAGATTGTCAATGACACTGGCAGTGACTGGCATATTCAACTCAACCCTACACTATGGGCTTATCGCACTAGCATTTGCACACCCATGAGAGCCACTCCATTTTCCCTAGTCTTTGGAGCTGAGGCCATCTTTCCCATCGAGGTTGAAATTCCTTCCTTATGCGTCTCCCTGAAGGGTCTAACTGATGATGAAGAGTATAGACAATCACGTCTACACGAGCTGGAGATGTTATAAGAAAGAAGGCATAATTCCCTAAAACATTTGTAGGCATATCAAAATTATCTTTGTTGTAGTTACAACAAGAGAGTAATGGTCAAGAAGTTTGACATTGGTAACTTAGTCCTCATGCAGAACCCTAAGAATCAGGCTGACAAAGAAAAACCTGGAAAATTCAAACCAAATTGGCTAGGTCCCTACGTCATCATATCATCCTTTGGTTCTGGAGCTTATCAACTAGCCACTCCAGATGGAGAACAATTGATAGAGCCTATCAATAGTCTACATCTTTGAAAGTTCTATGTATAGCATCAGAAGGTCGAGCTAAAAAATTTAAAAATACAATTATTTTTTTCAAAAAATGGTAAAAAATTGTTGCCTTGATGAAAACCTGGCAAACAGGCATCTTGGCGGCCCCAAAAAAATGAAAAAATGACAAAAATAGTAAAGAGAAATAATTCATCCAGTAGTGAAAACCTAGAAAATAGGTGCTTTGGATAAGTACCATGGTGAAAACTTGGCAAACAGGCGCCATGCGTAATCAATCATTGCTCTGCCATCTATTGTTACTTTATCTATCTTGGTCAATGATGAAACACATTTTCCATCATCGCCATGACATCTGCCATAACCACATACCCTTCCTTTCATGGCTGACAAAAGGTTGACATCAAGTCCTGAATACTATCCATCCAACACCCCAGGCACATCCCTTTCACATCCTTTAAAATTGGCTAAGTCTTGGACCTGACTAGGGACAAAATTTTTATCATGTGACTGCAATTGTAAAAAGTCCTAAAAAAAGACCAAAAACATCATAAAATGTCTTGAAGAAAGACCAAAAACATCATAAAATGTCATGAAGAAAGACCTAAAAATTTGAAAAACATCCTGAAGAAACCACAACTAACGTCAAACTGTCTCGAAATCACAAAAAAAACGTCACATTTCTTATCATGTCTGTCATATTAGTCAAGTCTTTGTCATTTTTCTGAGCTACATTGTCTTTGCACATTTGCTATGTAGGCAACACTCACTTTTGAGTCCCCAAGACATTAGGTCAGTCCTTTTAGGTTTGTCAAAATAAAATCATGATGCAATCTTTAGTCATCAAGACAAAGTCATTGGTCGTTTCGAGCTACGAGGTCTTTGAGTGTATGACGTAGGCAAGGCCATATGTTGATGAGCCCCTGAGGCCGCACTAGGTCAGTCCATTAGGGTTCATGGCATTACACTGGAACACACATCAAAAGTCTTCAAGTCAAGACAAATCATTTTTCCAAATAGGAAAACTCCTAAAAAAAAAGTATGGCAATCATTTATTCAAACATGACAACCACATCGGCATGTCAAATAAATCGACATATGGTCAACATAATTCAAACTCAGTCAAAACAAGTCAAATGATCATAACCTATCAAATTGTCAACTCTTGGTTATCTTTCAGATGTGTCCTTCTGAAGAATAGCCTCTGTCATTCATTCCTTATGATGTGTCCTTCCTAGGCATCATCACTATCATTCAACATTTTGAGGGATCCTCTTGATATCTAAGGATCACTCCTCTCGACATCAATATTCTTTAGATGTGTCCTTCTGAAGAAAAAACTCTGTTATTTATGCCTTAGGATGTGTCCTTCCTAGGCATCATCACTGTCACCTAGAATTTTGAGGGATCCCTTTTGACATTTAGGGATCAATCCTCTTGACATCAACATTATTTAGGATGTGTCCTTCCTGAATTTGGTAATCTTCGGCATTTCGTCATCTTGGCATCGTCAAAACCTTGACATCCTAGAATCTCGACATCATCAAACCTAACATCTTGACATTAAAACACTTGGCCTCCACACACTTGGCAAACACTTGGCACTTGTCTTTGGCTTTTTCATCATGTTACTAGTTTTTCAGTGAGGTCTTGACAACAGGATTTAGAGAAGCAACGACATATCATGACACTCATGTTACTAGTTTCTCAGTGATGTCTTGACTATAGGATTTAGAAAAATAGTGATGTATCATGATAATGGCTTTATTTTTTTCTTTTGGCAATCATGTTGCTAGTTTCTCGAGGATGTCCTGGAAATAGTATTTAGAGAAGCAATGACATTTCATGACTTGTCTTTGTTGTCTTTATTTGTCTTTTTATTCTTGTGGTTGTGTTAGCTCTCAAAAACGCAGGTTTGAACCACGAAAGGTTGCCAATATTTCACGACGCTTTAGGGTAACAGACAAGGTTGAAAAGACTTTGAACCTTCTACTCTTCAAGTGTTGTGAGACCTAGGCGGGTATACCTATCTGAATTATGCAGGCTTGGCTTATAATTATCTTTCATGCAATGATTTGTCCACACTGGCATATGAAAATGAACAAACTAAAATAAAATTGGTATATATTGTATACCAGTATTCAAAACTAAAACCTAATATGCTCAGTTAACAGATGTAAAAAATGTGAGTGAAACTAAAGAATGAAAACAAAAAGACCAGTGCCTTATAGGATTTACGGAGTCAAGAGAAATCTGAAACAAGTACAGACATTCAAGTTATTTAACATTTTATTTGGTTTATAGCTTGTATAAACATGCAGGATTGTGATTATTGAGTTCTTCTTAATAATCCAATTGGCATTCCCTAATTACTATGATCAATTCAAAGAATTTAATCTTTACTGGAAAGAAACTACTAATTGACCATATAGATGCAGTAAATGTGCATTGATGAACTAAGTATAAACTTGTTATACCAATTCGAATAACCAGAAAATACCATTATGGAGACAACTTCAATAATATTTTCAATGAACACCATAAACAACCAATACCAGAAACAATTGCACCATAGTGTCATATTTTCATTGATATCTCCATGATTTTACATATGCAACCAATCTCATCCTTGCCAAAAAATTATATTCTACTATCTCTTCTCTATTCTCTATCCTATTCTACCTATCGCCCGCATATTGTTTTCAAAATGGACATTTATACATTAAGAATACAAAAGGATGCGTCCTTTCAGAAATAGGAAATACAAATTACAAAACAAAAGATAGAGAATAATTAGGTTCTATTTAGCCACAAGTGAATATTAGCAAGGTGGTCCAAATAATCCTGACGCTCATACGTGTCCACATCTCCAACAACATTCTGGATCGTGATTTCCATCTTGACCATTTCCTCATTTTGCTCGCTCACCTCTGCCAATGTGGTATCCTCTGCAGAAGTTATCTTCATAACTTCATTCAGCATTGAGTCACATTCATTCTTCCATCTGGTGGCATCTTTCAATTCCCCTTTATCATCATAAAATGTGATCACAGTTTTCTTGGTGGCCTCAATTAATCCTTGTTCATCTCCCTGCAATTCCTCATAGAAGTTTCGATGGCGATTGATAATGTGATTTGCAACTTCAAATGCAGTACTATTAGAATCATCCCTTTGGACTAGCTCATGAAACTTCTCCATAATTCGTCCATCCATCCTTGTGTGCTCCTTCAATGCAGCAAGAGTATGAGAGTATTTTCCCCACAATTTATTCAACCAAGATCTCAAATGATCCTGCCTTCTCTTAACAATCGCTACAATTGCATCATACTTTCCCTGAGCATAAGCACTTGATCCTACCCAGTGATCTTTTGCATGAGAACTTTCTCCTTGTGTGATCATTTTGGTTGGCCCCATTGAAACACCCACCAAGTATTTGAGTCTATCATTTTCTCTCAGCAATTTTTCATTATTTGCTTTATATATTTCTCTTTCTTTTATCAATAACTGAATTTGTGCTTTATTCAACTTTGCAACATTCACCCCAATCTTTGTAGTAGCTACAGGATCTGCCTCTCTGACTTTTAGAGTCATGACATAGCCAAATGCCTTCTCTATATCAATTAGCACTGATTTTGTGTGGGGTGGGTATAAAGCCCATATCATCAATGATCCCTCATCAGTATTATACTTGGAGCCTGCATATACTTCTGTCACCTTTTCCTTGTCAAGCTTGTGTGTAGCATGACTGTCCTTCAAGAAACTATCAAAGACTAATGCAGAGTTCAAATCAAGGCCAAGAAAAATCATGACACCAGTGCTCTCCAAAATTTTCCTCCCCTTTTCTAGAGTCATATTTGTCATTTCATCATCCACACATTTTCTCAATTGGGCCAGCAATTGTTCCTCATTTCCTGAAGTAACATCTTCAACATTATCTCTTATTTCCTTCCCATTCTACTTGTACAAAAATGCCCTAAATTCTAGGGAATTTACAAACTCATCATCAAAGACAAATGATTTATATTCCATGTGCCTTGCATCAGCATCACCACTTTCAATACTCTATTCTCTAACTGGGCAGACATACTGCTGAGTCCTCATCCTGGATACCTTTTCTGGTTTACCCTATGGCACATTAGCTCTTGGTGTTTCCTCATCTCCAGAAGACAATAGTTCAGTATCCTGTAGCCCTTGGTTATATCTTTCAACTACCATTTCTACTTCATCTTCATCCAGATTCCTAATCATATCATCAAAAGGATAGGGTACATGCTGATACCCTCCAAAGTTTATCTTCATCTTAGCAGAATTTATATATCCCTTTGGGTCTAAACTCTTTCTGGGTGGTCCTCTCTTCATATTATAATGCAATAATCTATCAAGGATTGAATTATATCCTTCCTTAGCCAACACAATGAAGTCACCAAAACACAATGTACTAGGCATAAAGGACTGCTTCCCAAAAGAATTGAAATGCATCACACTGCAGTAATCCATTTGTCTGACAATTTCCAAATATGCAACTCTGTTTGGAACTGTCCTTGGTAGAATAAAAGGGGCATCTTCAAATCCATATACCCTGATCATAGTTGCTCCCTCCAAGCAATACCAGTCTCCCCAGTTATGATCAATTGGCCCATTGAAGACTTTCGGTCAAAGGAATTTTTTGATCTCATCAGTCAATGAATAATTACAAGGATATTGATACAATTTATACAATGTTTTTACAAAATGCTCCTCAAAATGAATGAAACTAGAACTAGCAAACCTGCTATCCCAAATAGCAGTCCACAGCTGAAAAGGAAATGCTTCACCCTCCTTACCAATTTGAGAAACTCTCATTTCTAGAGGCCATACTCCCAACTCCTGTCCAAAATACAGCACCAAGTGCATCAACAATGAATAGTGTCTGAGATGAGCAATAGAAGCTCCACCCTTTATAGCCACCAATCCTGAATCAAGCTCCCTAGAAATATATGAAGCATAGTCAAATGGTCTGGAGTTGTGATATTGAATATCTGCTGTGATAATCATTGGCACAATTGACATGAATTCTGGGGCATCCATTTCCCAACACTTGACACACTGAAAAATATGTGTACTTCACATAAGGTTCAAACAAATCTACATGATAAGGAGGCCCCTCAATATCCTACAGAGGTTCTGGCTTATTACCCTGTTTAATCCTGTGAATTGGCAACCTCCAGCCCTTATAAATTGTATCCATTCTTGAGAATTCCTTTTCCAACTCTTCACAGCTGATTTCCTCATTACAAAACCCTTCCAATTTGAAAACCTCACCTATTGCTTCTTTTGACACATATATCTGTGGTCTTCCAGAAGGGTCACATACAGCTTTATGTTTTGGGGTCATAATGATCTACAAGAAATTTTACTAGTTCTGTATTTACAAACACATTAGGGCACACTAGTTTCCCTACATTCAGCTTCCATGGGTTATAGAATGGTTCAAAGCAATTTCTTCTATGGTAATGGAAATTGAATAGCTCATACCCTCTTACGCCAGTCCAGACATCACCTATGAACTTGCATTTATCATCTAATTTATCAATTTCTGCCCTAAGTTGTGCAGACCTTCTGTCTTTAGGCCCCAAACTGGGTAATTGATCAATAAGGTCTTGGTTCAACCTCCTTTCAGTACCCTCATGCTCTGTATCAACCTTTTGCTTCTTTTCTTTTGATAGACTACTCTCACCAGACTTTCTACCCTTACCCTTTCCAGAACCAGAATACTCCATTCTCAAGCTTACATAATCAAAATGTGAAAAACCTAAGAAGCAATTACTTACAGTTGTGTACCATGGAATTTTAGCCTATTCTAATGTGCAAAATAACTAAAAATTCAAGTGGAAAAATACTAAGAACACTTCAAAGATTAGCCTAAAGAGTGATAAAACAAGAAGGAAAATAGATGAAATGAGAGGCAAATGGTTATACCTTCCTTGCTGTTGAAGACTCCTTGGTTGGCCCTTGATTTAGATGACTTTGTGTGCTCCTTAGATGGCTTCTGGAGTGACTAAATGCAAGATTGAATATGCAAGATGATCAAAGTGGGTGGCTAAATGATATTGAATGCTTGAGAATGCAAATTGACAGCATAAGGTTGCTCAAAATGAAAGTGTTGAAAATGCCCTTGAGGAAGGGGTATTTATAGAAGAATTTGAATTCTCTAGAGAATTAAACGATTGAGATTCATCCAACAAGGTCAAGATGAAGGGCTATGGTGAGTTGAGAAATCACAAGCCCTCACATCTTGACATGTGGATGGTGAAGTGGCTAAAAGGAGATGAGGTGTAAGTGAGGTGGCCAAAAGGTACATGAGGTGGAGGAAGTACAAGTACCTTGCAAGTACATTGGGAGATGGGAAGAATCTTGGGTGAATAAAAGTGAATTTTAAATTCACAATGATTGGAAGAATCTAGTGGATAAGACAATGTTCCCAAAATGTGGGAGTTTGTCACATGTGACTTGATGTGACAAGTCAAAGATTCTAGAAGATGCATGGGAAAAGGGGATTCTTGAGGAATAAAAAAGAATTAAAAATTCCTTGGGGGATGGGAAGAGTTGACCAAAGTACTAATTAGGATTAATTAATCAGTAATTAGAAGATAAATGAGGATTAGAAGCCAACTTGCAAAATTTGGAGGATGTGACACATCCTAATCAAGGATTAGGCATGTGTACATCCCTAATGAATAGATTAGGAGATGGATTAAGATTAGATGAAAATGACATGTGAGGAATTAAATAAATGTATTATTTATTTAATTTATTTGATGAAAGGAGGATTAAAGAGGGTAAAGTATTTAATTAATTAAATACCTTAGGGATTTGGCAGAATTAAGGGTATTAATTAAATAATAGTAATATTATTTAATTAACTCAGATAAGAGGATGATTAGATGAAAAGTGATAAATTTGGATAAATTAAGTGTCCAAATTTGGATGTCTACATTTTGCCCCTCTTTGAGATGGTGTTACAAAGTAGCATCATTTCAAAGAATATTAAAATATAGAACTTAGAAGGAGATGGTTAGATTGGGAAAGATGCCCCAGTCATCAAAGGATTGATTGGGAAAAAAGATGATGGGGTGAAGATGAAGATTAGGGATTGAGGATGCCCCCTCGAGAGGACAAGCGGGTTGTAGAGAACACAAGTGTGCTCTTGAAATAGATGAGATGAGGGAGATGATGCGAACTATTGGACAAGAGAGAAGGAGAAGCGACAGGAGATGGATGAAGCACAAATGGATTTTAGGACAAAAGGTGATCTTGCCCCAGTCAAGGTACAAGCCAAAATGGGTTGATGATGGATGGAGTGTTGTCAATGAGGGGATGTAGGATCTCAAAACAACACAAGGATAGGGAAGGATACATCCCACTAAGTGGTATTGATGAGGGAAGGATACATCCCAAAACACCACTAAAGGGTAGGGAAGAATACCTCCCGATGAGGAGGATGAAAGTGTTGTTGATGAGGGAAGGATACATCCCAAAACAACACCAAAGGGATAGGGAAGGATACTAATGGATGATGGGTCAAGGCTGGTAACAAGACTAGGGACAAGACCAAGGATTTGATTAGGTGATTTGTGCGAGATTAAACAGATGAGGAGAAGATTGATATGTGAGATGGAGAGAAGGATCTTAAGATTTGGTTCGATATCCAAAGATTTGGACTGCAGATGGACTAAAACTCATATTAGGGTTTTGGTTAAGCTCAGATTGGGATTAAATTAAAGCTCAGATGAGGATTGGATTGAAGACTAGAATGATTGAAGGGTATGATTGGATTGATTCTACATCGAGTTCTGGGGTTTAAAGGACATGAGGTGTTGACAAGCAGATTTTTCCAAATTTGGCAATTTTCAAAAATTGTCAAATTTTTCCATTTTAGGAAACCTTATGGATATACCTTTGGGAGTCCAAATCTTTTCCAAGAAATACCCATTATTGAGATAGGATGAATTACCAACTAACACCCCAAATTTGAGATATGCATTTTGAGTTATGAGTGAAAACAATTTTTCAAAATGCTGGAAAAAAAACACTAAATTGGGATTTTGAGGGCCTAGATGAAAGTTTGAGGCCCCGAAAATGTGGCAAAATGTGTTCCAAAGTTGGTTGGGAATCCACTTGTTATCTCATAACGCAACCACCTATCAAATTTCAACTCAAACGGACACCCGAGTCAAAAGTTATGGCCTCTGGAAGTTTCGGTGTAAAAATCAAAACCTTCGAAAATATGGTTTTTTGATCAATTTTTAAAATTTCAACACATGGGTTTTGATGGCGGGGGGAAATTAGAAAATGGGTTGAAATTATATTTTCAAAAAAGGCAGTAAAAATGTGAATTTTTGGGAGTCAAAGGCCGGCGGGGTAGGGGCGTAGCCACCTTGCGCGCGGACGTTACCGCCCTGGCCAAGGGCGGAGCCGTCCCAGCAGAGGGTGGTGCCACCCGAGGCGGAATTGACCTGACAGCTAGGCAGAACTGCCCAAGGTAGAGTCGCCCGGGCAGAGAGCGGAGCCGCCCCAGTAGAGGGTGGTGTCGCCCGAGGCGGAACTGCCCCAACAGCGGGGCGAAATCGCCCGAGGCGGAGCCGCCCAAGTAGAGGGCATTGCCGCCCGGGGCGGAACTGCCCTGACAGCGAGTGCGGGGAAAAACCGCCCAGGGCAGAGCTACCTCGGGGTGGAACCGCCTGGGGGTGGAACCGCCCCGATAGTGGGCAGAGCTGGCCGGGGCGGAACCACCTGGGGCGGAGCTGCTCCGACATCAAGCGGAACTGCCCGAGGTAGAACCGCCTGGGGCGGAGCCGCCCCGCCCGGGGGTGGAGCCACCTGGTTGGTGAGCGGAGCCACTCGGATGGAGGACAGAGCCGCCCTGGCAGGGGGGAGGAAAGAAGAAGAGGGTAAAAAGAAAGGGAATAGATAGAAAAGATGGAAGGATGGGGGGATTGTGAAGAAGGATGAAGGGATGGTGGATACATGCAAGATGATGAAATGGAAAATGAAATGCAATTCTAAATGCAATTTGCCATCTTTGAACCACTGATTTTTGCTATAGCATAAGACACGTTACACCAAGGTATGAAGGACCAAGGCAGATTAGTGTCTAATGTAGAAAACAAACACAAAAGACAAGAAGGCTATCCTAACACCCCAAAGTGACAAAGACTTTGGTTGGGCCAGGTATTGGGATAACCGCAAGCACAAAAAGGATGCCCCAACATAACACAAGACCTCAGAGATCTTGGTAGGTACTACATGGGACAACCAAGAATACAAAAATAGACATAAAAGATCAAGATATGCCCCCTATGTTGACCAATCAAAACACACCATAATATGATGGATCATGGCGGCCTTGACAAGTGATGATAGGGAGCTCAAATGATAAACAAAAACCAAAAACATCAAAAGATCGCAATCAATTTCAAAACGTCCTTTGCCATAGGATTGAGGGGATAGATGGGATTGATGAGGTCTGTTAGGAAGGATGCATCCTATTGAGACCGATGATGGATACTAAGCTAAAAGATCAATATGACGCAAGATATTCAAAACTGATTGGGTTTGTTGATACAAGTGGATCTTATTTGTTAAGAACCAGCTAGATAAGGGCATAACTTGATGACATGAAACATGACATGAGACTGACACCCTAAAGACCTAGGGGCTCAGGGGCCGATCAAAGATTAGCCTTGCCTACGTAAAAGCGCAGAGCCCTCGTAGTTCGATAAAAGACTGATGACTGTCTGTGGATAAAAGTGGAAAGAGGATGATGAAGAACGATGATGGATGACAAAGACCAGACCGAAAAAAGTAGAAAGGTTGATGATAGGTGATAAAGGAGTGGATGGGGAGAGCAGAAAGACCAATGATATATGATAGAGGGACATACAGACAAAGCCCCGGGGGTGGATCAAATGATCAACCTTGCCTACGTGAAGGCACATGGGCGACATAGTTCGACCAATGACAAATGACAAATGATAGATAAAGGATGATGAGATGATAGAATAAGTGGATAAAAAGGATGGGACTGATATGAAGAGAAATGATAGACATGTTGGACAAGATAGGATAACGACAATTACAAAGCTCAGGTATGGGATAGTTATCCAAATCATTAAAATGACTTGGGAGGATGATATGATAGATGAGTGATGAAAAGTGATAGGGGGTTAGAAAAATGTGCAAGAGAAGCAGGAGTGATGATGATTAGATAGATGGAATTGGATTGCATGGGGAGAAGCCTATAACCAGAGACCAATGACAAGGGATGATGAGATGGGATGAAGGTAGAGAGAAATGAATAGGGAGATAGGGATGGGGGATGAAAGGGATGGGGGATAGAGGTAGGGATGGATAGGAAGATAAGGATGGGGAGATGGAAAGGATGCGATGGGGGATGGATATGAATACAGGGATGGGGGTAGAAGAGATTCGATGGATTAATGGGATTGGTTAGGGAGACAAAGATGGGGATATCAAAGGGATTGTTTGGATGGAGGAATAGGATGATAAGGATGGGGATATGAAAGGGATTGTTTGGATGGATGGATAGGCAGATAAGGATGGGAAGATGAAACTTTAGATAGGATTGATGAATGATGTCACCAAGGACTTACGTCACAAAGGAAGTAGATGCCCCCACTCTAGATATGTCATGTGTGATAAGGAAAAAGGGGTGAAGGACTAGTGGATGGGAAGATGAAGGGGATAGTTGGAGGAGGATAGGATGGGTGGATGAGGGAGTTTGATGAATGAAGGTATGATGCTTGAATAAGGAAGGGGTACTGATGGTAGATGGATGTGGATAAGGAATAGGATAGGGGGTAGGTGTACGGTAACATGATGGGTGGAAAAAGAATATGACAATGTATGGATGAAGGGAAAGTATGCCAAGAGGTGTCCAAAGCATGTATATATGTTTGCTACTAGCTATATCAAGATCACAAGGAGGATGGAGGGATTGAGGTGAAGGATATGTAAGATAGGTGGGATGAAAGAGGTGGGTGAAAGGGATGTAGGTGCCCCCAATTGCAAAAGGAAACTAGATAGGGGATTTATGCATGACACCTGTTTACCAGGTTTTCATCATGGTACTTATCCAAGGTGCTTGTTTGCCAAGTTTTCACCATTGGACGAATGATTTCTCTTTACTATTTTATTTTATTGACCATTTTTTGCTTTTTGTATATATATATATATATATATTTGGATTTGTGGATAGAATGTGGGTGGGGATGGATAAGTATAGGGAGGTGGATAAGCAGATGTGGAAGGCATGTGATAAGTATATGGATGAAGGACTCAAGCATCAAATTCTATACGAAGTATTAAGAGCCCATGTTGGAAGTGACTATTGGATGTTGGTACAACCTTAGCTATGACAATGGAGGAATTATGCAAGGGAAGGTATTAAAGGGATTTGATGGGGGAGATGTGTGGGATAATGGATGGGATGTTGGAAAGTGTATGGATGGAATGATGGAGTAAACGTATGATGGGGAGGTGTGTTCAGGACCAACATTGGCATGTGTGGCAGGGGGTGTGAAAGGATAGGAGTATTAATAGTTGGATGATGTGGGGATAATGGAGGGTGTAATGGGGGATGTGGAGATAATGGAGGAGAAGTGATAGAAGGACCCAGAATGGACTTAGGAGATGGAGGATTTGCATGATTAGTTGTTGGAGTAGCAACTTTGGATGTGTTTATGGAGGCTTCATTTGAAGGCATTGCTTTTGTTTTCTTTGGGATCCACATGGTTTTGATCTTTGCTTTGGTGGGCCTTTGTGGCCTACGGATTTGATGTATATTTAGATTTCTCTTTTCTTCACCATGTCTTTTGGAGGGGACATGGGGAGCCATAGATTCATGTGGATGCTTAGATTTATGTATTTTTTCTTTAACAGCCAAAGTGCTTTTAATAGCAATGGGATGGGTGTGAGGAGATGGATGATGTGGAGTGATGGAGGTAGAATTATGAGGATTATGTGTAGATGGAAGATGTTTAGGTATGTGCCTTTTTTGACCCTGATTATAGGATATGTGAGAGGGATGTTTATGATGGATGAGATGGATAGGTGATGAATGGATGAAGGGATGAATAGGACAAGATGGAGGAGGTGATTTTAGGATATAGGGGCCCAAAATAGATGTAGGATCTGGAGGAAACATGGGCATGGTAGATGGAGGATTGGAGATGGTAGATGGAGGGATGTAAGGACCCAAAATGGATGGAGCAGATGAAGGAGGAATATGGACGGTTGTTTTGAGGTGATACGATAGAGGAGGAGGGATGGCAGTATATGATTTGGTGGAACGATGGGAAGAGCTGACATTTCTTTTGGAAAAGGCTCATTGAGGACATCTAGAGGTTGTACCAACATTTTTGGATTGCAAGTCGTGAGTACTACATCCAAGACCTTGTGGATAGAAATGTTCTTTAGCTTGGATGGGCTCTATAATACATTGCTCATGAAGGCCTAAACCTTTTCCTTGATAGTTCATTCTCTTGAGCATTCGATCTAGGACATGATTTTTATTATTCTGGAAGAATGATGTGAGTTCATTATTAGGTGGAGGATGATGGGTGGTAAATACACTATGCTTTTCTTCTGTAAGGAGGCCACCATGGAAGAATGTGAGAGTACCAAGGGGATATACAAGCGGTGTAGGTATAGCAGTTTTAGGCGATGATGGGGGATTATGAGAGGAAGATGATGGGATAGTAGCATTTGGATGGGTGGTATCAGGAGAGGGATCAAGGGATATGATAGGATTTGTATTTGTGATAGTGGGCTGATGCGATGAAGATGGAGATGGAGCAATGGAAGCTTGAATGACAAGGGGATCATGGGATGGAATGGATGGGAGACTGCGATCTTGAAGTAGACTAGATGGGATGGTAGTATCTTGATCTGGAGAAGGGGATATGTTGGCATGATTTGGATTAGGCTCTTGGCATGACTCATCGTGTGTGGGAGGCATGATAATGGAGTCTTGTTGGGACTCTTTAAGTGTGGAAGATGGAGGAATGGAAGATTCATGAGGTTCATTGGAATGGGTTTTGGTGCTACTAGGGGTGGGAGGAGTGGATTGGATTTGGGTGGATCTAGGAGTAGAGGGAGTGGATTGGACTTGGGTGTCTTCGATGGATTTGGTGGTTCTTGGAGTAGGAGATGGGGGTTCAATGGGTTTAGTGGGTTCAATGGTTTCAATGGTTTGATTAGTACTAGGGGTGGTAACATCAATAATAGGTGTGGTATGGAGAAGGGTTTCATCACTAGTGATCGTGGATGACGGATCTAGATGGCATGGTTCCATGACTTCAAGATATGGAGTTGGGGATGGCTTCTTTGTCTGAGTCCTTGGAGAACTTCTGAAATGAGATACTTGCATATGGTTGGCTTGGCTGGGGTGGTAGAAATGGATGAGGGATTATGGATTGGTGGACTAGGATTAGATGGGTGAATGGGATTGAATGTGGGACTATGAGTAGATAGGGGATTAGGATTGGATGGAGGACTAGGAGTAGATGGATGAATGGGATTGGATGGAGGACTAGGAGTAGATGGAGGACAAGGATTGGATGGAGGGATGGGAGTAGATGGAGGACTAGGATTGGATGGAGGGTTAAGGTAAGGATATTGGAGTGGTGAATTAAGATAGGGGGACATGGATTGTGGATTAGGACAAGAGGATATAGGTGGTGTAGTGAGACACGAGGATGTGGGGGATGGATTATAATAAGGGTATTGGGATGGTGGATTAGGATGAGGATATATAGATGTAGGATTAAGGTAAAAGGGTGTGGATGTAAGATTAGTATGGGTAGACTGGGAAAGAGGATTAGGATAGGGGGTCATGTATGGGGAATTGTAATAGGAATATTGTGATGGAAGATTAGGATAAGAGGATGATGTAGATGGGGAAGGGGAAGGTATTGGATACCCCTTGTCAAAGGTAGCATAAGGAACATGATTAAGCATGGATGAAGGCATAATGGGATAGCTCAGAGGAGTAATTAGATTTTGGAAAGCGGGTGGAGAAAGCTTACTAGAGATGATAGTGTCAAGGGGATCTATGTCGTATACCTCTTGATCAACAAGAATTTTGTTATCGTCGTCAACGTAATTAGGGTTTCCCTTGACTACTATTGATGAAGGATAAGGATTCATGATGATGAAAGCATAAATAGAATGGATTAAAGATTTTGGATGGAGATGGATGAAAGCTCAAATTGGGATTTAAGTCAAGCTCAGATCAGGATTGGATTAAAGCTTAGATTAGGGTGATTGGATGATGTGATGGGATTGATTTTGATTATCGAATTTGATTACAACACCAAATCTGCTTCAAGATAGAACCAAATTGATAGGGTCAAAGGTGATTGGATAGGGATGTGATTGGATTGGATTGGATAAGATTGATTGATGATTGATCAATTTAAAGCACAAACGGATGATTACGTCACTGAATCCACCTTGAGATTGAAAGTGAATTGATAGGACCGATGGTGATGATTATCTTAGGATGGATGACAATCCTAAGTAGATGTTGATGATGATGATCGGATTCAAACACCTAGGTCAATTTGGAAAATAACTTTTGAAATGATGTTCAAGGGATTTGGATGTGGAAAATGATTGATTGGATTGGGTAGATGAATGGTTGGATTAGGTAGATGATTGGATGAATTTGATTAAAGGACTAGATTGGTTTGATTTGATAAGATCAGATGATTGGATGATGTTGATTGGATAGTTGTGATTGGATGAACCTAATAGGATTGGTGTGCTTGGATTGATTAGATGATTGGATGAATTGGGTTAGAGGAATGGATTGGTTTGATTAGATAGGAAGAAACAAAAGGTACCACTAGATAGAGCTCAAAAAATTAAGCAATTTTGGTTTTTGAATGAAGTTGATCCGATGCACAGTTTGTAAATGACAGCCCCGGGAAGTTTAAGGGGCGTAGTCAACTTTTTGCGGTAAAATCAGGAGCGTGGTCAGCTTTCTACAGCAAATTAGGGGTGTGGTCAGCTTTCTACAGCAAATTAGGGGTGTGGTTAGCTTTCTACAGCAAATTAGGGGCGTGGTTAGCTTTCTGCAACAAATCAGGGGCACTACCGCCTTTCTGCGGCAAAATTAGAGGGCACTTTTGCCTTTCTGCGGTAAAACAGAGGGCGCTTCTGCCTTTTTGCAGTAAAACAGAGGGTGCTTCTACCTTTATGTAGTAAAACAGAGCTTGGTTTTGATGGAAATGGCTATGGCAAGGACTCAAAATGATAAAATAAGGCCAATGTATCAAAGATTTCACAGGTTTCTCACAAGAAAACACTTCAAGCAAGCACAATCCTATGATTAATGTTAAGGGTATGGCCAGGAAAGGTCTTAATCTAGGATGCAGGCTAGGGAGTCCTAGATATGTCCCAGGGCGTGAGAACACGGTGAACACCGGCCCTCTGGGTGGGGGAAAAGATGGAAGAGGTTCTGGACTAACTCTTCACATCTATCTAGGTATCACCCTAGCTTCAACGCTCCGCCAATTCGACATGACTAGATTGGGGTACAACTTTCATCTCCCCCCTTTATATACCCCACCGGTATGCGTGGTTGGAATCTCCCTTGGGGTGATGAAATCCCCAAGCAGGTCCCACTAAAAAGAAGACACTAACCATTTCCAACTACTCCCCGTGCTCACACAAAGTGCAAGGAGAAAGTGAAAACAAATTAATGCCCCTTGGGTAACACAAGAATAAACAATCACAACAAGCAATGAAGTTTACTCCCCCTAATTAGACTATGTTCCAAAACAAGGATAATTTTTGAAGATCTGATCAAATAGATGGCCCTGCAAACAAATGTTAGTTGTCTTTTTCTTCGTTCTTGGTCAATTACACCATAATATGCTGCAAAACATTAGCAAAAAACCCCAATATGCTTGCCAAAACAATGTTAGAGGGTTACTACTCGAAAATAGCAAAAAACGAGAGCAAAAATGAAGCTAAAATGAATGTTTTACCTTCCAAACTATGTTGTTTTGGGGCACTTCCACCTTTCTGTAGTAAAATGAGGGTGCTTCTGCCTTTCAGCAGCAAAGTAGAGGGTGCTTCCACCTTTCTACAACAAAACAGGGGCGCTTCCGCCTTTCTGCAGCAAAATAGGGGGCGCTTCCGCCTTTCTATAGCAAAACAGGGGCACTTCCACCTTTCTATAGCAAAACAGGGGTGCTTCCGCTTTTCTGCAGCAAAACAGGGGGTGCTTTCACGTTTCTACAGCAAAACAAGGGCGCTTTCGCCTTTCTGCAGCAAAATGTTAGAGGAAAAGAGCCTTTCAAAATGAAAGGGCATATCCGCCCCTCTGTAGGAAATGCTATCAGATTTTGAAAAAGAAAGGTTGTATGCCCTACTGCAAGAAAGTGTTAGAATAGATCTTCTAAGCAAAATGATGTATACACCTAACTACAGCAAACTGTTAGAAAAATAAAATTTTCAAATGTAGGGCGCTTCCGCCTTTCTGCAGTAAAGCAGAGGGTGCTTCCACCTTTCTACGGTAAAGAAGAGGGCGCTTCTGCCTTTCTACGGTAAAATAGAGGGCACTTCCACCTTTCTGTGGTAAAATAGAGGGCGCTTCCACCTTTTTGCGACCTTTTCCTACAAAATTCTTAACAAAAACGAAGGTTAAATGCAAGAACCCATTTTTGGGTCCCACCAGGCATGTCAGAAATGTGTACCTCAGAATTTTACACTATTCTAATGTGCAAAATAACTAAAAATTCAAGTGGAAAAATACTAAGAACACTTCAAAGATTAGCCTAAAGAGTGATAAAACAAGAAGGAAAATAGATGAAATGAGAGGCAAATGATTATACCTTCCTTGCTGTTGAAGACTCCTTGGTTGGCCCTTGATTTAGATGACTTTGTGTGCTCCTTAGATGGCTTCTTGAGTGACTAAATGCATGATTGAATATGCAAGATGATCAAAGTGGGTGGCTAAATGATATTGAATGCCTGAGAATGCAAATTGACAGCATAAGGTTGCTCAAAATGAAAGTGTTGAAAATGCCCTTGAGGAAGGGGTATTTATAGAAGAATTTGAATTCTCTAGAGAATTCAATGGTTGAGATTCATCCAACAAGGTCAAGATGAAGGGCTATGGTGAGTTGAGAACTCACAAGCCCTCACATCTTGACATATGGATGGTGAAGTGGCTAAGAGGAGATGAGGTGTAAGTGAGGTGGCCAAAAGGTACATGAGGTGGAGGAAGTACAAGTACCTTGCAAGTACATTAGGAGATGGGAAGAATCTTGGGTGAATAAAAGTGAATTTTAAATTCACAATGATTGGAAGAATCTAGTGGATAAGACAATGTTCCCAAAATGTGGGAGTTTGTCACATGTGACTTGATGTGACAAGTCAAAGATTCTAGAAGATGCATGGGAAAAGGGGATTCTTGAAGGAATAAAAAGGAATTAAAAATTCCTTGGGGGATGGGAAGAGTTGACCAAAGTACTGATTAGGATTAATTAATCAGTAATTAGAAGATAAATGAGGATTAGAAGCCAACTTGCAAAAGTTGGAGGATGTGACACATCCTAATCAAGGATTAGGCATGTGCACATCCCTAATGAATAGATTAGGAGATGGATTAAGATTAGATGAAAATGACATGTGAGGAATTAAATAAATGTATTATTTATTTAATTTATTTGATGAAAGGAGGATTAAAGAGGGTAAAGTATTTAATTAATTAAATACCTTAGGGATTTGGCAGAATTAAGGGTATTAATTAAATAATAGTAATATTATTTAATTAACTCAGATAAGAGGATGTTTAGACGAAAAGTGATAAATTTGGATAAATTAAGTGTCCAGATTTGGATGTCTACAACAGTATTCTACTCGAGCTCCTCAGACTAAAAAATATCTCGGTTCTCTGTTTAGCATGCCAATTCACCTGCAATCAATTCGAAACAGAAGAATTGATTAAAACTTTACTGCTATATCTCATCACACCATTAATGAAGCATGAATGAAGACCCATTTGAAACTGGCACTGTCACATCAAACGTCCTATCGGTGAGATATTTTCAAATCTAGGGCGAAGTCCTTTTGTAACATTTATTACACCTTTCGCAAAGACACTTTGTGGTCTTACCGACACCTGGAATCAACTTGATGACTATCGCTTCTATTTTTCATGTCGCTGTGACAATTCCAAGTCGGGGAGATGTTACATAGACTTCATAGTGTCATGCCAATATGCATTCTTCAAATCATTTTCCAATCGCTAAGACAAAATCACCCTTTCACCGATGAAATTTCATTTTGGCATGACCACTAAGTTTTCTCACTGAAGAAATAAACCCTACCAATGAAACAATACCTTCGGCAAGACAATAAACCTTTGGGAATACTCATACCGAAATATCTAGCTGAATCCGTTCCTCTAGATTACTTCATTCGGCAAAACTCACCCTGAAATATTATGTCGGTACAAAATTCAAACTTCGGTGAAACTTACGCCGAAGAATTTTTCTCCTGGCGATGCACATCACTATCAGCATATCTTTTAAATCGGCAAGACTCCATAGCTTCACCCGATAGCCTTTTGAATCCCCTACACCTTATCGGCAAGACCCAACACCTTCGTCAAGACATTACCCCGACATACTTTAGTCTTATCGATATACTTCCTCATGTGCAAGTCGGAGAAACACAATGTATTCCCCATGACTTCTCAACAATACCAATCAGTTTGGCCGAAATGACCCTTATTACATGCTAATCGGTAAGACAATATTGAACTCGCCATGACATTACAACGACGCCCCAACTTATGCCAGTATATTTTTTCTATATGTCGATCAACAAGAAAAAATACTTCGCTATGACTTTACCCCGAAATGCCTCCTTTGCTGATATGAATCTTCATAGTAGCCAAAACAAAAGAAAAGTTTTGCTGATAGTCAGCAAAAATAACATGTTAGTGAAAATATAGGATGGGGAGACTTTTACTATGTCTTGCCAATATGGATCTTTTAATGAAATATGAAGGACTAGATGGATTCAAATGAATCACATGACAGAAAATAAGCAAGACAATACAAAGAGGGAATTTTATACTTATGATGAGGACTTAATGCTGGAAACTCTTGAATGCAATAGACTATAAAAATTTCAAATTTTTACAGTTCTAACAGGTTGGTTATGACAAAAAGACTTGGGAAATTGTGCTCTTAGTATGAGTTATGATCATCCTTGTTTGTGGCTACTTGTTTACATGATGGTACGACCTTGCACACCTTGATTTATGTCATATCATGGTGTTTGTTGGCCATTACAATAATCTGACCAATGATGATTAAGAGCAATAAATATTAAAGTCCTATGGTAAGGTTTTGAAGGATTTGGTCTAGGAACTAACATGCATCTCCTATTGTCTTGTCATCTTCTCTCATCTATCTCATATAGGCATTACATCCATATCATCATCCATATATTTTGCACTAACATTTCTTTGTCTCTTCATATTCTAGTCTTCTCATCAATTTCAAGAGCACACTCATGTTCTTGGAACCCAATTGTTCTCTTGAGGGGGCATACCGCTACCTCCCTCATCATTCTTCCTCATCCTATTTTGCATTGGGGCATATTTTTGACTTATTTTCTTTGTCACAATGCAACATGCTACATTATGACAAAGAGGGGCAAAATGTAGACACATAAATATGACCTAGGCCTGCAAGCTCTATTTTTACCACTTTCATCCTAGCATAATTATGACATCTTAATTATGTCCTTGCTCCACACTCGACTATTAATTAAATAATTCATAATTATTTAATTAAATCATGTCCTTTTATTCTTCATGATTATTAAATAAATAATTTTTATTTATTTATTAAATACGTCATTAATTGTTTAAGTCTTCCCCTAATTAAATAAATTTATTAATTTATTTAATTACCTTTATCCATTTATTCTTCCTAATTATTAAATAAATGAATTTCATTTATTTATTTAATATGTCACTAATTCTCATAATTAAATGAATTTATTAATTTATTTAATTATTAATCATATCCTCTAAATTAAATAATTATCTTTAATTATTTAATTGTCAAAATTAACATTTCCCTCATTTTAAATAAATGAAATTATTTAAAATGATCTCACATTCTTGACTATCAGTTCATTTTAGTATATAATCTAAAAATCAATTATTTATTATCACACAAAATCCATATTTTGAATTAATTTAATTCAAAATGGTAATATTCTTCTAAAAATCAAGTAATCGAGCAGATTCTTGATTTTCCAAATCTGCTTTTCAGTTCAACTCTTATCTTCTTGATTTTTTGAATCTCATAAATCAAGCAGTATTTATCTTCTTGATTTTTGAAAATCTTTATCTTTTTGATTAATTATCTCATTTATTCTCGACCGCCGATTTTATTTTCTCAAATGACATCTCAACCACTCATTTAATGATTTTTCCCTAACCCTAATTAAGGATTGTCACATGAAATCTCATCCACAAATTTTAGGCTTTCACCAACTTTCAATCTCGTTCTTCCATCCAAAATTGCATTTTCTATAAAATGCTAATTTTGCTTACATTTTCGATGACACATACTCACGCTCATTCTTAGATATTGCAACATTTATTTTTGTACTTTCATTAAGTCTTAGGCATTTCTTGGCATAGGCATTTTAGTCATTTTCTCATAGGCATAAACATTTATTTCAAATCCTTCAAAGCTTGTTTAGGACATTGGCATAGTTAAAGAATTGCTCATACATTCGATCTAAGGGCAACAATCAAGAAGTTAGAAGGTGCTACGAAGATGAATCATAGAGGCTTTAGTGATTGACTAGTATAATCATTTCTTCTTTTAGTTTTCAATGTACTTCGTAGTTCTTTGGGTTTATATACTTTATTATTTGATAATCTAACCTTACCTAAAAATAACCCATAGATACACTTTGTATTGAATACTTGGAGGTCCTGAAGATTTTTTTTTGTTTGTGTCAAATTGGGAGAAATAAGGTGTATGTATAAGAGTTATAGAATATATCTATAACCTTTTTTTTTCAATATAAAAAGAGTAATACTCTGTATTGATCTTCTTGTATTCGAAGACTGGAGGTTGTGCTTTGGTGTTTCCAGTGTTGGTGCTTCGAAGGAGAGTTGGTGCTCTCAATGGATTGGTGCTCACTAAATATAAATGGGTTTGGTGCCCTTTGGATTAATAAAATCAATTGTTCAGAGTGGTTTTTTCACCCTTTAAGGGTTTTTCCACTCATAAATCTGGTGTCTCATTTTTCCCTAATGATGTGTTGCTCTGTGCATGATTTAGTATTTTTATATTTACATGTGTTATAATTTGCACATATGCGTGTTCATTCATTAAAAACATATCTAAAGTTTTGTGTGGTTAAGAGTGTTAAGGTTTTGAGATTGATTTTATATGACCACTGATTCACCCCCCTCTCAGTGGTCCTATACTCCAACAAAAAAAGGTAAAGATAAATACATATATACAGTGGGTGAGAAAACTCTTCTTTTCCCATAACTAATTTTAATTAAAAAAAAAATCAAGAAATAAAGCAACTATAAGCTAGGATGGTGGCACTTCACTTCCTGGTTCTGTGGATGTGGAAATCCATTTCCACAATGCTTGGAAAGCCTTGATTATGTGTGGGAGCTCCTTGTGGTTTCAAATGGTTATATTCCCCATTCGTAATTTTCATGCTATTTGGCTATCTTTAATGGCTCGAATCCTTTGGTCATATGACTTCATAAGCCTTGTAGCTTTAGATAAGATGAGATCTAGTTCGTTGAATCTTCTCAAATGCTCTACATTGAATGACTGCGAGTTGAAAACTCTATCAATTAGCTTTTGAAAATTACTCTCTAAAGATTTAGTTTTCTCATCACTCCCATATCCTTCTTGTCAGGTTGCAATCCAAGAGCGAAAAGATTCTTATGAATCTTGTAGACACCTAAAAAATGACCTAGACCTGCAAGCTTCATTTTTATCACTTTCGTCCTAGCATAATTATGACATTTAATTATGTCCTTGGTCCACATTCGACTATTGATTAAATAATTCATAATTATTTAATTAATTCATGTCCTTTTATTCTTTATGATTATTAAATAAATAAATTATATTTATTTATTAAATGCGTCATTAATTATCTAAGTCTTCCCCTAATTAAATAAATTTCTTAATTTATTTAATTACCCTTCTTCAGTCATTTCTTCCTGATTATTAAATAAATAAGTTTTATTTATTTATTGAATATGTCACTAACTGTCATAATTAAATAAATAAATTTATTTATTTAATTATTAGTCTTATTTGCTAAATTAAATAATTATCTTTAATTATTTAATTGCCAAAATTAATATTCTTCTCATTTTAAATAAATGAAATTATTTAAAATGTCATCTCAATCTTAACTGGCACTTCATTTTGGTAAATAATTGGAAAATCAATTATTTATTATCTCACAAAATCCATATTTTGAATTAATTTAATTCAAAATGGTAACTTTCCTCCAAAAATCAAGTAATTGGGCAGATTCTTGATTTTTGCAAATCGGATCTTCAGTTTAGTCTTTATCTTCTTCATTTTCGAAAATCTTTATTTTTGAATTAATTTCCTCATTTATTCCCCACCGTCAATTCAATCTTCTTGGATGACATCTCGACCGCTCAATTAATGACTTTTCCCTAACCTTGATTAGGGATTATCAGATCTAATCTAGGCCTCTGATTTTAGGTCTTCGTCAAAAGTCAATCTCATCCGTCCATTCAAAATGGCATTTTCTATAAAATGCCATTTTCCTCTCATTTTTTGATTACACAGAGACATTACATGTTCATGAATTATATTATTATTCTGGCATATTTAGGTATAGGAATTTCACTCATATTGTCAGGCATTAGGCATTTAGACTTGGATAAAATCCTTCAAAGCTTGGTGTAGGACTTAGACATTTGTTTCCAGATTGCTCGTGTGTTCGATCTGAGGGAAATACAACAACCGACAAGTTAGAAGGTGTTACAAAAGTGAAGCATGGAGGTCTCGGTGGTTAACAGGTATAATCATTCTTTTGTTTACTTCCATTGTGTTTTGTAATTTCTTTGGGTTTTGTGATTTATATTGATTTACTAACCTCTAATCAAACCTCAAAATAACCCTTAGTTACATTGGTGAACCTGACTCTATTTTTTGTTATTTTTCCATACGGTTTTGTGTGTTTTCTGTTGATTTTGCATGTACAGGTACGAAGTGACACAGTATTTTTTTAAATCAAGATGCATCTAATGCATCACGATGCATTTGAAGAATTAAACATCGCAATCGATCTGTCGTGCCGCAATCACCAGGTCATGCCACAATCGCCTGGTCATGACGCAATCGCCCGATTGTGCCACAATCACCAGGTCGTGATGCAATCACTCTTCCATGCCACAACCACCAGGTTGTGCCACAATCGCTCTTTTGTGCCACAATCACCAAGTCATGTCGCAATCACCAGGCCATGCTGCAATCGCTCTTTCGTGCCACAATCGCTAGGTCGTTCCGCAATCGCTAGGTCATGCCGCAATCGCTCTGTCCATGCTTTTATTCCAGATCAAACAACAATCATCAATCGTGTTGGAAATGATTTCTTCAGTGGCTAACTTCTCCATCTCAAAGCCTATCATGGCTTTGATTTCATTTACATATTGATTCCATGTTCTTTCCTCCTTTTCAACAATAGTAATTTCCTCCTAAATTTCTATCCTTGAAGTATTTTCCCTCTACAAGCACTTAAGAGACTCAGAGATAATTTGATTACCTCTTCTAATTAACCCACTAATCCATTCTTCAACAACCTTACCAAAATTTTTGCAACTTCTCATTTTATTAACTACCTCCTCTCCTATCAAATCCAAAGCGTCGGAGGATGACTCAGCTTGGGATACTAGTTGTGGTACCATATCAAAGACTTATTTTAGGTAATCAATCAGGACTTGAATTCTCCTTTTCAATTCATCCTTACTCTCCTCAAATTCATCAAATAAATATGCCCAATAGTCCTCTAAAGTAGGAAAATGAAGGAAACCTAGACCTAACTTCAAATTATCTTTGACATAATCCTTAAGATCAAGAGCAAAGCGTTCATCATAGGTCTACAGATTATACCTAGTAATCTCCTTTTCTATATTAAGGGCATCTAACATGGACTCATATGTGTAAGGGCCAAATCCAATTAGAAATTGCATCATCACCCTTATTCATTCTTGGAACCTCTTGTTGACATCAGCCAACTGTCTGTAGACTTCAATCATTATGAACTTTTTCTCAAGGTGCCTCGAGAGTTTAATTGGAAAACCAGTGAAACTTCCCACCCTAATGTAAGAGAATCTCTAAAATTGAACAAAATGAGTACCATAGTAGTTAAAAAAATACATATCCTTTAGTGTAAGCCACATTCGCATTTTCCCTTGTAGTTCTCTAGTCATTCTCATTGTGAAGGTATCTAATATTCTCTTGTGGTGAGAAAAGCTTTTATTTAACTGAAATTTATCAAGATACTCAAAAATAAGTACCTGATCATGAGGGAGATTGCTTGGTCTCAAACCTAGCCATGGCCTAGTCTTTTCAATGGCATAAATCAAATACGAAGACATGAAGAAGGCCCTGTCAGCAGAAAATGAAACCAACTAGTCATGTAAACTATCACTAATAAGGGTTGCCCAGTCTAAGAATTGGGTTCCTTCTAGTATAATTTGCACAAATAAATACATCCATTCTTGAAAGCAAAAGGCATCTTCATTTCCCTATACTATGTGTAGTAACATAATAATGTTAGATATCTCCTTTGCAAAATGATTCCTGTGTAAATTTAAGGGTAACTAAGATTTTGCACCCCTGTGTTTCGCCAACCAATTTCTTGCCATTATATTTTGATAATAACCTTTCTTGAAGGAAAAATCAACATGAGCATTGGTAAAATCCATGGGTGAATAGGGTTCCTTTTCAAGTATTTTCAGGCATGATGAGAAGATATCTCTTTGAATTCTAACTACAAAATGATTGTCTTCAGTTCTTATCTCACGAGTTTGAGAATTATAATGTCTGACACATTTGGGGATTGATTTGGGGCACTAGATGGCTATAGGAAAGGTGGTTTCCTCTACTAACCTACTCTCATCTATCCTCTATTTGATAGGTGATGCATTGGGAGCATTGAATTTCTCTTTAAGCTTACTTATATTAACCGACACTAGTTTAGTATCTCCTATCTCAAGCGTGTCACATTTTAATCCTGTGACATACTCATACCCATGGCACTTAATTCTGGCCATTTCTTGAACACTAGGGTTTGAACATATTTTCACCAGGTAGTCTACAATGTAGGGAAGAACAAGCTTGAAAATTATATGTTCCTAAGGAGGAGATAGGTATAGAAATAGCTTAGAATGAGCCCAAATTTTGAGGATGAAACTCTACATTAGTGTGCTCCTTTTCCTTCGCATCTCCCAGAGTGAATGTCACAGTTAAAGAATGTTTTTCCTTGGCATGATTTTCCCTTCTGATTTCCCATGAGAAATGTGTAAGTAGATAGGCATTAAATGCAATTTCTATTGTGTCGACACGTTTCAACCTTCACATCACTAACACCATATAACCGCTCTTCAAAAATTTGAAACAGAATGGCTACACGAGTGGAAGAGTGGGTAGTTCACTTATCTTTATAAATTACCACTCGGTTAATCTTTATTTGGTTGCAAAACATGCCCACTTCTAAATAAAACCATAGTTTCCTATTGGGTGGTAAATAGGGATGTTAGACAAACTTAGTAACACACTGCTTGCTCTGTTTGGAAACCAAGAATAGACCAAACAAAGATTTCTCAAGTTCAAATAACCGAGAAAAATATTGCCAGTATGTTCAAGTAAGCATGGGACTCTACAAGGTGGGCATCTAGGAAGTTAAAGCAACGTAGCAAATCACCACCCGAGTTATACTAGACCCTCAAAAAACCACTTGCACATGACTTAGCCAAATTTTGAAAGATAAACATGAATTTTTTAGAGGGGGCCCAAAAATTAAATAACAATATGGTATGAAAGTTTTTATTTTATAATATATATATATTATTAAAATATAATATAATATTAATATTATATTATATTATATTATATTATAATATGATATTATATAGTATTATATATATATTATATTATATATTATATTATATAATATTATATTATATTATATTATATTATAATGTAATATTTATATTATATAATTTTATAATATAATATAATATTATAATAAGGGAGCTAAAGTTAAATTTTGGAATGACTCCTGGAATGGTCATCCCCCCTTGAGGAATTATCAAGAGTTGCAATCAACCATTGCGGTCTTTTCTCAAGATTGGAGAACAAGACTAATAGATTATGTTAATTCAACTGAACCTTCATCAGGGATGGCATTCTAGAAAGATTTTTCTTTTTTACAAATTTCAAAAGAGCAAAAAGATTTATTGTCACATATTCTAGAAAGTGGAACTATATTCATATTAGGGAAACCAGATCGAGTAATATGGGAACCATCTAAAAAATGGTTGTTATTCATTCAAGCAAGGCTATAAGGAAATACTCAACAGGGGTGACACTATTCAATCTCATAGAGCATTCTCATTTTGTTGGAACAGTGTTGTCCTTCCAAAGGCAGGCAGCTTCGCATGGTTAGTAATGTGGAAAAGAGCTCTAACAAGTGATTGAATGGTTAAATTAGGAATCACAGAGTCTTTCAAGTGTGTATTGTGTGATCAAAATTTTGAGGATCATGATCACTTGTTTTTGCAATGTTCTTTTGCCCAATCTTGTTGGTTGTTTGTTTTGGAAAAAATGAAATATTATACTCCTCTTCTAAATACAATCTGGGATCTTTTTTATGCTTGGCCTGTGTTGTATAAAATCTCTTTCTTTGCGTGCATCTGGCAATTTATCCCAGTATTGGTTGTATGGGCCATTTGTTGGGAAAGGAATAAATGTATATTTAGGAAGACTTCCACCTCCATGCATTATGTTCATGTTGTGATTTAAAAATCTATTTCAGAGGTAGTGAAGACATGGGTTCAAGATCATAAAAATGTGGGAGCAATGTTTTCAGCTTGGGATAATAATATTTTGAAGAATTGGAAACATATAATGCTTCCATTTAAAGGAAGTTTGAAATAGCCACATAATGTAAAGCTGGATTGGAATTCAATTAAATGGTCTCCACCTTCAGCAGGCTTCCCAAAATTGAATTTTGATGGGGCATCTATAGGTAATCCTGGTGTTTCAGGAGCAGGTTTTTGCATCAAGGATGAAAGAGGTATTGTCAAGGTAGCTAGATCAATACACTTACCACTAGGGACAAATAATATGGTGGAACCAATGTCTCTTCTTCATGGCTACTTCTTGCAAGGAAATTACAAATCAAAGCAATACATATTGAAGTTGATTCTTTAATAGTAATAAACGCTTACAAAGAAAGGTCTTGTTTCAATTGGGCCATGAGATATGTTTTCCAAATTATTTGGAAATTATTAGATGAGTTTGATGATTTCGAGATTTCACATATTTATAGGGAAGGCAATGCTCTAGCAAATCGTCTTGCTAATTTAGGGTGTGATAAAAAGGAAATTTATTACATAGAAAATATTAATAACACTCAGGATTTGTAAGAAGGGAAATCATTGAAAAAGAAGGTATTTATTAAATAAAATGAATGCCTCAAAGGGGACTATAACCTATCTCATTTAACCTCAAATTCATTTTTTCATGACATGAAAGATTATGAAGTTTGTTAAAATGTTGACAATCACATATGCAATCGTCATTAAGATGAGCTCATCATTCTTTCAAAATTTGATGCACATGTTTAATGAGTCTTATAAGCAGATTTATTGATACAACTTGCAAAGTTATTAGATTTGAATTTAGTGGCTTGCTCATATGGATAAAATTGGGGCAGAGATAGTGTGATTGTCTCATTCTATTTGTTTTTTTAAAAAAAAGGCTCAATCAACGTATGAATGTTTGGAGCATATCGTTATAATGATATCAATACCTATTATAAAGTTTGGAGCATGTTGAGGAATCTAATGTCCCATTCCCCGTAATACAGTCCAGTACTTAACACGCCTAATCATTATTTTTTTGCATGAGTTTGAAGAGAAGGTGGAAAATTCATTTTATGGAGGTTGTACAAGGCATGTGAACAAGCAGATTTTTGAAGATTTTTCATCACCAAGGTAGATTTCATTTGTGCCAACATTTAAATCCTTATCCTGTCCATAGTCCTTTACTTGGAAAATGTGGCATCGATTGGCTTTATCAATGGAAGTCTTTCTAAGGCAAGTCTAAATTTGCTTTTGCATAACCAAAGTAGCATCAACATTTTTGTTTTCTTTGAAGGGATCAATCTTTTTTTGCAAGTTCAGCCCGATGGAGTTTTGTGTGTGTAATAATAGAGTCCCAATGGAGGTGAGACTGTGGGAAGAACCATTTTCTCAATGCATTGAGAAGGAGCAGCTGCAGTCAGTGTTCAAGGTTAATTTCTCACAGGTTTTGAAGAGCATCCAGACAATCATTGGTGAAAAAATACTCCATGCAGACTCATAGAGAATCATTTCCCCAGTAAATATTTTGTCTATCTATTTTTCTCTCCAATATGCTCAACCTGGTGCAGAATTATAACACTTTAAAAGTCATCGCAGACAAAGTGGTCATTGGGCGTTATCTGGAAGATAATGCCCTACTCAAAGGGGTGCAAAAATATGACTTCAATAGAGGAGAAGGCTTCATTGGGGGTTTGTTTCCTCAACATTTTCTTCAACATAAAAAGAGGTATGTGGAGGCACTCCATGGATTTATTCTATCAAATATACGTGTATATGTAGGATCATGATGGGCTAAAAAGTGGTGATATGATGGGTATGTGTAGGGTATGTGGCTGACGACTTTATTTTTACCCAAAATTGATGAAATGAAAAGGGTTTTTAAAGGAGATTCTCAGCTTTCCACCAATATAAATTATGCTTTACTTTGAGTTTAATAAATAATTATTATTCATTTTCTATTTGAATTATGACTAAAGTCCTGATTGATAGGCTGATTGAAAAACATCTATAACTTTCAAACAATATCACTTTTTTTGAATCTGAAACATGCATCACATTCTATGCTTCGCATACTTAAGGGCCTATTTCTTCCATGATGATCCTACACATACCCATGCATGAATCATCTTATTTTCTGAATCAAGCTCTCAACAAATACCACTATGAGTTTCATTGGGAAGAAGAGGACTAGTTTAGAAGGAAGTACCAAGCAATTTCTTTTCTTAAAACTCATTACTGCCTTCAAGGACTACAAGTTACTACTGGGCCACTCATTCATAGGATCAATAGATTGGTTCCTCAAGTTCCTAATATAAATGTTACACTCCATTCTCAAGAAATAGCAACAGGGAAAATGCAAGTGTTTTCACAAGAATTCAAGATGAAAATTTAGTTTATTGTCCTCACAGGGGTGGTGTTAAAGTAGGTTCATTTTAATGTATGGTATCCAGGGTGGATTAGCTAATAGATTTCAGTTATAGTTATAGCCATAAAGGTCAGTTGTTGTCATGGCATTTTGTAAATGATCAACATGATCAGGGTCTATAAGGAAAATTAGTAGTAAATAGAAATTAGATCTAATATTTTAGTATTTTGATGAGTGCATCCAATTTTAGCTTTGGATTGTTGTATATGGGATGTTGGTAACAATGAAACATTACTACATATCTTGAAGACTCTTCTATCTACCAACTATAACAATTTTGTAATATGCTTTTTATATTAATATATTATACAAGCATAATGCCTTTCACCCATATATATATATACATATATATATATATAATAATATAACATTATAAAAAGCATAGTGAAAATGACTCGGCTTTTCCTTTTTTGGATTTAATACACAGGAAGCAAGCATTTGTTTTTAAACAGATATATGTTATAAACAAATTTCCATTTTGAAACGGATATCCATTTAGTTTATGTTTTTTTCTTATTTTTTTGGGTCCAAGGACTTGACATATATGGTATGAACATTTTTATATGCTATGAGGGTTTTTATATTATAACATGACATATTATTATATATTATAAAATATATATTATATTATAAAATGGCATATATATTTTCTTTTTTGATACATAAGAGGTAAGTTTTGTTATGATGCGATAAGTTAGCCTAGCCCACGCACCAAGTGAGACCACAGAAGAGGGATCTCATCTTCATGGATTACATATTACAACTATCTTATTCAGCCATGGTCCAATTGGACCATAAAAATCACTACCTACTTGTTTTTTATGCCACTCTCAAAAACCATGTCTATCCTATAATGAAATCTAAAAGAATCATATTGGAAAATATGAGAAATTGGACATATGCATTACACAAACCAACAACACCAACCAGGTTTTTAAACTAGATCCCAGTGAACAACCTAACAATTATTAGCACCAATTTCAATTCCTAATTTGGTAAGAGGAAATTTCTTCTTGATTTCCATTAGTTTCAAGAGAACATTTTCTTTTTTCTATGCTACAGAACCCCCATCACTCCCAAGATCAATTGTTTCTCAGAACCCATTTTGGAGTGAGGTCAAATTTGCATTCTTTCGTAGACCTCCAAGCCTTTTCTATCATTTCTTTTCTTTTTCATGATCATTTTCCATTCATTGTCTGCATCCCCATCGTTAGAGACAATTTGAGGTGGGGCATGGAAGAGGGTGTTCTCAGCCCCAAATGTTGTAGACCCTAAGCTTTGCTTAACTATTGATGCATAAGTGACCTTGGGAGGGGGAATTGAGAGGTAACATCATTTTTATTAGCACCATCAACCCTACAAGAATCATTCAAAGGAGGTAAATTTTGATCTTTCTTTGATTCTGAAGGGGGCCCATCAACCTTCTCCTCCAACTAAGTGCAATCCTTATTATTTGGAGAAGTGAAAAATTTGGGAGAATTCAAAATGGAGTAATGTTTAGGAGAGGCATCTTTCCACCAAGTTGCCTCCCATTTTTCTATAATGTGTCCAATTTTGTAACACTTTTTGCACTTGAAAATTAAACCTTCATAGTTTAAGGGTTGTGACCAACTGTTACCATTTGTGCTCAATATGATTTATGCCCCGAGCAGGTCATTGGAGGTGTCAATCTCAACCAAAATCCATGCAAAAGTTGTATGGATGAAATCCTTTGAATTTTCATCTGTTTGTATAAAATTACCAAGAGTGTTCCCAATTGTTGCAAAGCATGACACAAACCAGTATTGAAGAGGGAGATTAGGAAGACATACCCAAATTGAATAATTGGAAAGGATTCAGTGGCTGGGTTGAATTTGGGGTGCCATGATTTTAAAAGCAACACACTCTCACCCTACAACCATAAGTGCCAAACAATGGAATTTTTATCCTATTTACTATCAAAAACTACAATAAAAAACCCTTTTGCATTAGGATACATCTCTTAGTTTTTTCCATTAAAGGAAGCCATGATTTTGATATCCAATCATGAAGCTTAGGAAAACTAGGCTAGAAATGACTGGATCTATTGATTAACCCATTCTCGAAAAACAAAAATTCATTTTTGTTGAGTTCCTTCAAAAGATTGGCATAAAAATCTAATTTAAAAGGGTTGTCTGAGCAATGAATAACCCTCCTATTATTCATACTTGAGCACTTTGATTGTAGTGAAACATCTAATGGGAAAGATCTAGAATTGGGGGTTTCTACTGGAGTGCTAGACAGGGGAGATCGTGCAACATTCACCTGTGAATTTTTAACTGCATCTAGAAATAGGGTTTTAGACTCAAAACTAGTCCCCACATGCATATTTTTGTTATTGTTTTTGTTGACCTCAGAGGGATCAATAGATGCATCAGCTGAATCCCTACCGCCCCCACCATTCTTAATCCAAGTATTAGCGTCGACATGAGGAGTAGATAACACGAAGTAGGAAGAATCCTATTCCTTTTGAGATTAAATGACAATGCTCCCATCCAAGTCGTTTTCCAAGGCACCCACTACAAAATTCTTCCCATCAACATACATTCCACCATCGGTGCCTTTGAATGAACCAATGTCATTACATCCAACACATTGGAGCCCCCATGAGTAATTGGAGGCTCAATTGTGTGTGCAGGCCAATCTGTTTGCACCAACACACTCATGCCCCCCACCAAGCCATTATGTGTGATCCCAAATGCAGACATTAACATCATTAATAAAAGCCTTCTTTTCACCAGAAACACCTGCAGCACCAAAAGCCCTAGGAGCATAAGAAATCAACAATGACACCATCATGAGTGAACACCTATTTTTATATAAAATGACATATATATTGTTATATATATTATATTACAATATATATTATATTATATTATATTATGTATTCTAATATTATATAATATTATATTATAATATATATAATATAATATAATATATATAATATAATACATATATTATATTATATTATAATATTATATATATTATAATATTATATATATTGTAATATATATTATATTATATAATATCATATTATATTATAAATGATTTTTGCTATAATATAAAAAACCCTCATGGTGGACTCGACCAAACAAAAAACAACTTAAACTAAATGGATATCCATTCCAAAATGGATATCCATTTTGTAACAGATATATGTTTTATAATGGATATTCATTTTATAACAGATATCTATTTTGTAATGGATATTCATTTTGTAACGAATATCTATTTTGTAACAGATAGCCATTTTAGAACGGATATCTATTTAGTAACAAATATCTTTTTTGAATGGATATCCATTTAGCTTTGATGTTTGGTATGGCACCACGTACTTTCTACTCGAGCCTAGAAATATTCAAAGTGGATTTTCGAATTTTTTGGCCAAGTTAAAAAATCCTTTTTTTCACATCGCCACTTTTTGGACCTCCATGATCTTGCATAGATTCTCTTTCTTTCTATGGACAGTGAATTCACCTGGACAATGAGTCCACTTGGATAGTGATTCCACTTGTAGTGAGCACTTCTATAAATATACTATAACTATTTATAGTATATTGTGAGCTAATCCTCATCGTGGTTTTTCCCATTTTGTGCTTTCCACGTAAAAATATTAGTGTTCATGTGTTATGTGATGTTGTTGATGTTTCATGCTTTCTTTCTTTACTGTAGTTGAATATGCTTTTGTGATTGGATGTTTAATGTTTAAACGGTTTAAGAGGATACTGATTCACCCCCCCTCCCTCTTAGTATTCTATAATGCAGTATAGGGGTTGTCAAACCAAAAAATATGCCAAAAAAGTGGATATCATCCAGACTTCAAAGCAAAATCAAATGATTTCCTCAACAATTCAATTCTTAACCATGCTTTCCCTTGTAGCAAATGCAACCCGATTTAAGGGATTTTTCAACCAAAAGTTTCAAAGAACTTCACAAAAAAATTAGTGATCAAGATACCCATTTTAGAGTTACACAACATATGTGAAAACTACCATTGACTCCTTTGGACCAAATTTGAGAACCAATAACATACCTCTATCCTAGGCTAATGAATTAACCCTCTTTTACAAAGAGAGTACCACCTATTCACCTATTATTCACCCAATCACCTTGGATAGTCTTTTCTTATGTCACAAAACAACAAATTTCAAGATTAGTTTGTACATTCAAGGCCTTTATAATGTTGCTCTAGAAAACCCTCACATTACCATGCAAAGGCATAGGGTTTATAGGAAATCACACCTCTAGGGGTTACCCAATTAAAAAAATGCTTCAAAAACCTTCCAAATAACCTACACAAACTCACCAAACCTTCACAACACCAGTCCCTTCAATATTTTTCCAAACCCATGCTTAGGTTTCTCATTCTCACAAGGAAATTAACACTGCACAACCAATGCATCACACCATCATCAAATTCCTTCACTCTGTCTGACCCCTAAACCATTGAAAATCCCTATTCTACATTATACAAACCAATCCACTGATCCACAGGTCCAAAATAGTAGGTGGATTGGTCAAATCATTAAATTGTTCCTTTCAAAACCCTTAACCCAACAAATAGGGCAGTCATTGTGTTTTGAAGATTTCTCCCTCCAAACAATGAATTAAACCTCCAAATCAGATGCAAAAGAGAGTAAACACATAAAACTTACAAAAATTGAAGTTTTTAATCCATGCCACACCTATACAGATCAGTACAATCATAGGAAACTCAAAAAATAGAAAAATAACAAGTTTGTGTGTATGAAACTAAGGAATTTCTTCTAAAACCGATCAACAACCTTACAAACGCCATGGAGAGTCCTTTAAATACCAAAAAAAACCTACCCACAATGTCTCTAACTTATTTTTAAATTCTTAACCCCTTATCGTTCCATAATATGCTTTTAACAACTTTGATTGACATTTTATTTGCACTCTTGTAATTGTTTTCGCTAATTGACACCTAAGACATAAACATTAAATTATTAGATAAGAGATGGACTTAAAAGACCTTGTTTCAACATGAAAAGACTCAAAATACCTTATTCTACCCTTGACACCTCCTAACAACCTTCAAGCATTCAAATTTTATCACTAAGGTGTTGGTGCTCCTGCACCATACACCCCCACAGAGAAAAGACTCTTGTACAAGAGTTGAAATGTGTTCCATGCCCTATCTTTGCCCCATACATACCATGATCAACAACCTCCTTCAACTGGTTCAAACATGGAGTTCTCTTGACCTGCTCTACCCAATTGACTGTATTCACATTGAGATCTGCGTCCATCTTCATGCTCAGACCTAATGTCTACCCCATCCTTATACCTGGATCAAAGTTTGATGTTGTCTTAGTCTTTATACCTACAAACAAAGAAGGGTTAGTAGTACATTGACCAATATTCTTCTTGATTTCACCCCCTCACTTATATCTACCCACAATTCCTTGTACACTCTTCCCTCTCATCATTTTCATCAAGATTTTGTCCCTTTTCTCACACTGTCCTTTTCTCATTGTTACCAAACCTTGCACACTATCATTACCATGTACCACTTCATTATGAAACTTATCAACCCCTATACTTACAAATCTCACATGACTTGCAATATTACATTCACCTATAGGACACACAATCGTCCCCATAGTAATTTCAACCTGCTTCATAAATATTCCCTCAAGCATTTCACCCTATTTTTCTTGCTTATTTATTGTTTCAGACTTAGGCATGAGTTATTTCTCTACCTTTAAACTCCTAACTATCCTAACATCATTTTTTTGTGCTTTTCTTGCTTCCCTAACACCATAATCATTCTCCATACCTACAAATACACCAGTCTTGTTGTCCTCAAGCCTTAAAGGATCTCTTTTTCAAAAAATGACAACCTTAGACTTACCCTTATCTCTTCCACTTCCCTGCAAAGGAGTTAGCTTAAATCTCTTTTCATCCTTCTTGATAGTATAGGTGTTTTCTCTACCATCATACATAGAACTTCTATCAAATTTCCATGGTCTCCCCAATAGCAAATGGCAACAATCCATTGGTATCACATCACATAAAAACTTGTCCTTGTACTTTCCATTCTAAAAATATACATATGATTGTTCATTCACTACTAGAGTTTGACTATCATTTACCCAAGAGGCTTTGTATGGTGCTACATGAGGTATCTTCTCTAAATTCAACTTATCTATCATCTCCCTAGACACCATGTTATCTTGAGAAACTGAATCAATAACAACTTGACACACTTTACCTTTGCATTTGCATGAAGTTATAAATATAGTCCTCCTTTGACTCATGTCTTCCTCCTTAGGTGCCTGCAAAAAAGTTCTTCTTATCATAAGTGCTTCTCCCACCTTTGGGTTTGCAGGAGTACTTGAACTTTCACATTATTCTTGTTAGACCAGTTGTGTTCTTCTTTCACTCTTCCTATCATTGTTTGAAGTTGAACCTTGGTTTTCAGGACACTTGAAAGATGGGTGTCCAAATTAATTGCATCTATAACACCTACCTAAAAATTCATTGAAATCTCTCCTTTGCTTGAAGTTTTTCCTTCCACCTCTCCATCCTCCTCTTGCTTCAGGTGCTTGTTCCTTATTCTTATCAGCATCTTCAAGGTCTTCCTTGGTCTTCCTTGGTTTTGAAGTTGTACCTTTTCCCCTAGAAGTGATGCATCTTCCTCTTGCTTCCTTCTCTTTTCTACTCTTGAGTTTTTCTTTTTCCATCTACCATTTGAACGCATTATTCAACTAATTTTCGTGCCAACAAACTGATTTCATCTTGAATTTTATACCTTAGATCATTCAAATATCTAGCTACCATTTCTTCCTCATCTTCTTCATACTTGGTTCTTATACTTAACCTGTAAATTTCTTCAGTATATGCTTGCACATCTAAATCCTTTTGTCTTAGATTTTGTAACCTCTTAAACAACTGAATATTATAATCACAAGGAAGGAATTTACCTTTCAGTTTGGTCTTCATCCTCTCCCAAGAAGTGATATTTCTTTTCCCTTGCCTCTCCCTTTCCCCTTGCACAAAATTCCACCATAACAAAGCATGTCCTTTCAATTTTTTTTGGCCTTCTTCACCTTGTGTTCTTCATCAATATATTCACTATCAAAATAGTTTTCCATGGATCCAATCCAATCCATGAGCTCTTTACTATCAATTTTTCCTCCATACATAGGAACTTTCATTTTTCCATGTCCATCCTTCTTCACAGCCTTCAAAAGCTTCATTGTTCTTACATCATCTAGATCCATCTCTTCTTCTTCACTGGAAGTCTCTTCTTCTTTAGTGTCACTCTCATCCATTTGCACTCTATTTTTTGCTTTCCATGCAGCCATATCTTTTCTAAAGGCTTCTATCTCTCTAGCTTTCTCATCCATTCTTCTTGTAATTAAACTTACCTTAGGAGGCATCTTCACAATCTTGCCTCTTCACCTTCCAACCTGCAAAAATCAATCAAAACACCAACAAAATATATAACAACTGGGCTCTAATACCACTTTGATGCAGTATAGGGGTTTTCAAACCAAAAAATATCTCAAAAAAGTGGATATCAACCATACTTCAAAGCAAAATTAGATGATTTCCTAAAAAATTCAATTCTTAACCATGCTTTCCCTTGTAGCAAATGCAACCCGGTTTAAGGGATTTTTCAACCAAAGTTATAAAGAACTCCACAAAAAAATTAGTGATCAAGATACCCTTTTCAAAGTTACACAACACATGTGAAAACTACCAATTACTCCTTTGGACCAAACTTGAGAACCAATAGCATACCTTTGTCCTTAGCTAGTGAATTAGCTCTCTTTTACAAAGAGAGTGTCACCTATTCACCTTTTCTTCACCAAATCACCTTGGACAATCTTTTATTATGTCACAAAACAAAAAAATTCAAGATTATTTTGTACATTCAAGGCCTTTATAATGTTTCTCTAGAAAACCCTCACATTACCATGCAAAGGCATGGGGTTTATAGGGAATCACACCTCCAGGGCTTACCTAATCAAAAAAATGCTTCAAACACCTTCCAAATCACCTGCACAAACTCACCAAACCTTCACAAGACTCCCTTCAATATTTTTCCAAACCCATGCTTAGGTTTCTCATTCTCACAAGGAAATTAACACTGCCCAGCCAATGCATCACACCATCATCAAATTCCTTCACTGTCTCTGACCCCTAAAGCATTGAAAATCCCTATTCTACATTATACAAACTAATCCACCGATCCACAGGTCCAAAATAGTAGGTGGATTGGTCAAATCATTAAATTTTTCCTTTCAAAACCCTTAACCCATCAAATAGGGCAGTCACTGTGTTTTGAATATTTATCCTGCCAAACAATGAAATAAACCTCCAAATCAGATTCAAAAGAGAGTAAACACATACAAATTACAAACAATAAAGTTGTTAAGCCATGCCACACCTATACGAATCAATACAATTAGAGGAAACTCAAGAAAAATAGAAAAATAACAAGTTTGTGCATATGAAACTAAGGAATTTCTTCTAAAACCAATCAACAACCTTACAAATTCCATGGAGAGGCCTTTAAATACCAACAAAAACCTACCCCCAACATCTCTAACTTATTTTTGAATTCTTAACCCCTTATCATTCCCTAATCCTCTTTTAACAACTTTGATTGGCATTTTATTTACATTCTTGCAATTGTTTTCCCTAATTGACACCTAAGACATAAATATCAACTTATTGAATAAGAGATGGTCTTCAAAGACCTTATTCAACATGAAAAGACTCAAAATACCTTAGTCTACCCTTGAAATCTCCTAAAAACTTTCAAGCATTCACATTTTATCACTAAGGTGTAGGTGCTCCTACACCATTCTAGGTGTTCAATAGTTGGTATCAGAGCTTGGTTCATTGGAAGGAGCTTAATTGCTTGGGGAAGATCTTGGAGGTTCAACACATAGTTGATAGAAAAATTCCTCCTCCTTTGAAAGATGTTCCAATTAATAGGAAATATACAAGAAGATTGTATGCTTGACAAAGATGGAGAACTCAAAGTTTCCCTTGAAGATATGGAGAGAACTAAAGGTGAAAATAGAGATTTGAAAGAAAATATCAAAGAAGCAGATGAATGCATCAAAATTGAGAGAGAAAATCAAGAAGTTTAAAGAAAGGCATAAGGAAGTCAGTCAACAATTAAAGCAAGAAAATGAAACTATCACTAGTTTGAAGGCGCAGGTTGAAGAAAAGAAAAGAATTGAAGAATGTTTGAATGAAATAGTGAAAAGAAAATCTAAGGAATGTACAAAGCTTGAACAAGTTGTGAATATGAGATTAGATTTAGAGAAAGCAAGGATTCATGAAGATAAATTCAAGATGAGTTCTAAAAATCTTGGTGAGATGATTACAAATCAAAAAGGATCTAAAGACAAAGGTGGATTAGGGTTTGAGACAAGAGAAAGTTCAAAAGTAGATCAATCTACAAATCATCTTGAAAAGAAGACAATGGCAGGCAGATACAAAATCAAAGAAGACCACTAGTCAAAAAATAAAATGCAAAAAGGTACCCATATTTTCATGTTTTTTTTATTCTTGCAATAAATTTGGACATAATGCAATTGAATGTAGAAGCAAAATGAATCAAAATGTTCCATCCTTTATTGGTCAATGTTTTACATGCAAGAGATATGGTCATAGAGCTAGTGAATGCAAAAGTAAAATGATGAATGGCTATAACAATGGTATAATGATTCAATCTTTCAATGGATATTGTTATACTTGCTATAGATTTGGGCATAAAGCTAATTAACGTAGATCTATAATGAATGGAAGGAATACTAGTTATAGGAATATCACTTGTTAAAATTGCAATAGGCCTAGACACATTGCTAAGTTTTGCAGAAGAAGAAATGTGAGGAAGGAAAATTCAGTAAAGAGGAATGAGCTAGGAAAAAGGATTGATATGATAGAAGAAAGGAAGGAGATGGAAAATATTTGGAGAAAGAAGGAAGAGACTAAAGTCAAGGATGAATTTGTACCACCATCTAGTACAAATGTTTCCTCTAGAAACTAAGTTGAGAGTTTTGGCCTAGGGGAGCTTTAATGAACATCTTCTTTTTCCCCACCAAAGAAATGGTGCTAGTGCCTTGGCATGAAGATATATGATGAAGATTGACATTCTTGATCTGTGGGTGAAGATTGTGGAAGAAAATATGTCAATGCAAAAGTTTTGAAAGCATCAGAAGTTGACTATGCATACAGTGAAAGGTTTACCAACTTTATTGTTTAGGGAATTCAAATACAAAATTAGGTCAAATTCCAAGGGTTATAAGTGATTTCACTTAGTAAAATTCATTCATAACGAGCATTATGAAGTATTAGAGCAGCAAAGAATTGGTTTGAAGTGATCAAGGCGATTTGAGATTCAGTGCATTGAAACCCTACTTCAAAAAATGGAAGAAAAGGTATTTATAATTTCAAGTGTTTTCCTAGTTTTCAGAAAGTTTGTTTGAAAAATAAATTTGAATTCATGGATACACTGAGGGTTATAGAAGTAACTGAGAAGCCACAACCAAAATTCAAGAAATATCCTATGAAATCCATAGAAGACGACCCATTAGGTGATTTTTCACATGTTCCATATGGGGTTTTGCTAATAGAGGATATAAGGATTTACATTCATAGCAATATGGAAGAATTTGATAAAACTAAGCTAGCAGATTTATGGATGAAGGAATTGACTAGAGACAACTTTACCCTAAAGCCAAAGTATCAAAACCTAGTCACAAAGAAATTGGATGTATGGCAATGGTTTCCAAACTTTTGTTTTGATAGAAAATGGGTTAGAATGGAATTAAGCAGAATCCATGACAAGTTTTTTTGGACCAACATAGCTAACATGATAACAAAAGAAGTTATTAGAGAGGTTACAATTTTATGCTTCATTGGACCTATTCTCGTGCTGAAATCGGTTAAGAATGAAGTGGGAATGGAACTCACTGGTCCAAGATATGATAAGAGGGCTTTACCAGTAAAACCCATCAGAAATATAGCTATGATATATGCATCAATGCTAATTGGTTATAAAATCTATTTTACTAACAAAGATAATTATATATTTTCCACCATAATTAATGTGGCATATGAGATGGTTGAAAAAGGTGCTGACTATGATCTTTGTGAGTTGCTAAGGAAAAAATTGATGGAGATTCTAAGGAAAAAAAATGTTCATTGAAGTATGGGACTTTGGTTATGTGCTTACTATTCTATTTTCTAAAAGAACTCCCCAAAACCAAAAAAGTGAAATGGTTTCAAAGAAGACCAGTTGCTCATCAGAGTAGAGATTTTATGAGTAGTATTGGTAATGGGAATGCACAAGATGAGGCACTTGTTGCCTTCTTTTCTATTTTTTAGAAGAGAGTGCATGAGAGAGACAAAATTCCAAGGAAAATAGTAGAGAAATGTAAGAATGATATCATATTTTTGGTTAGTACTGATGAGTGCCTCATGGAGGTAGTTGAACCAAGGATTGTGTGAATCCCTGCAATGGGATGTGAGGTTAATGAATAATAAATTTCTAGTTTAGCTAACATTTTGTTGAAGAGTACAAAGGATACAACTAAATAAAGATATGGAGCTTATGAAGAGAAATTCATGGAGGTGCACATGGAGCAAAAAAACTAATAATTCAGAAGAAGGTAAGAAAAATGGTTGACGAGATTGTAAAGGAAATGGGCATCTCAAAGGAACAAATGTAGTATGAAAGAGAAAAAGGTAAGAGAAAATCAAGTGTTGTAGGAGGATCTAGAAGCATAAGAAGATCTTGTAGGATAGCTACCACTCCTATTCAGAAGTCCTCTGGGACTAGGTAGCCTATTGAAGAGAAAAGTAAATCAATAGATATTCCTCTAGTGAAGGATAAATCCCCTCTAGTTGTGCACATGACAAAGACATAGAAGAAGAAGGCTACTCTAATAGCACCACCTACCGCCCCTACAAAGAAGAGATAAAAGAAAAAGAAAATGAGAGAAAGGTTTATAAGTGTAAATGAAGAAGAAGAAGATGATGAAGAGGAAGAAGGACTAGAGTTGGTTCACAAAATAAGAAGTTAAGCTTCACAAGGTGAAGCTAGTGCTAAAATAAGAATATTTGACATTATTGACATAGACAGTGAAGAGGAGATAGAGGAAGAAAAGAAGAAATTTGTTGTTCACATGAGGGAAAAGAAGAAAGAATCCAACAAGGATTCTTTAGAAAAGAAGAGTTTAGAAATAAAGAAGACTCCGGATGAGAACAAAGAACAAAAATAAACAAATATGGTAAGGCCTCACTCTCTTATGAAATTAGAAGAATTATTCAACAACATTTTGTAGAATGAGATGTTAGGGTAGACTACTATCATATACAAAGAAGAAGATGAGGTGGATAAGGCCACCATTATTGAAGCTATCATCAAGTATATTGTTACTCTTGAGGTTGACATGTGGAACATCAAGAAACAAATACTTGTAGAATTATGGAATGTTTTAATAGAGAGAAGGAAAGAAGCTATAGATGAAGAAGAAAGGCTCAGAGAAGAAGCATTGGAAAGGATAAGTTCTCCTCTCTCTAAGAAAAAAAAAACAATTTGGCTACAATATTTAGCAAGGAACTTATAACTAAGCAAAGGGTGACAACCCTTATGGTTAAAGATTAAAATGATCTTGAAATACTCAAAAAGGAAAGCTTTGAAAAATAAAAAGAGATAGCATAGAAGATGGGAATGACACCAGAGAATAAAGAAGTGAATGTGCATACCCCTACTCCAAAACAAAATATTGAAGGAGATGTTTAGATAGATGATGTTCAACATGAGCATAATGCAAACAAAAATGTTGCACAGGATAATACACCTCTGGAAGTGGAAGACATGATAGAAAAGAATGTTGAGGAAGTAGTGATCAGAGAAGACATCGAAAAGAAAGATACTCCTCCTACGGTACTAGAAGAAAAAATTACTCCTTTAGTTAATATAGAGAACCCTGTAGAGGAAGAGAATACAAACAAGGATGATGATGAAGATAAGAATGAGGATGCATTCAGAGATGCACAAAAAAAAGAATTAAAACTAGTAAAATCTAGAAATACTGAGGAAAAGGACTCAAAGGGAAAGGTTGTGGAGGTCACAAAGACTTCTAGTGAATCCTTCAACTCCTTCAAAGATTCCTTTTAGAATATATTAAGTATGCAACCCAATTTACAACTTGTTGTGTCATCACAACTAATACAAATGTCAATGCAACATGGTAACATAGTTTTGGACAGGATTTCCCCACTCCACAAGCTACAATTGGGAGATGTATATCATGCATTTGTCCAGAAGGAGATCATAGAGACACATTAGAAGATTGGAGAATTGATGGAGGAAGTAATGAATGCATTACAAGAGACCATACCGAATGCAAACATTGAGGCATCACTATTTGGTATGGAAATTTGGAAATTGTTAATTGATTCTTTTAAGGTGTATTCCTTCGGTCTTAAGGATGAAATGGAGAAAGAGGTTGAAAAGAGAATAAATGATAAGAAAACATTAGAAACCACTGATAAATGTGCCCTTGCACATAAAAATTTTCAAGAGAGTCTGAAAGATGCATAAGGATGTGTAGATGAGGCAAAGGCTCTTTATCAATATGGCATGAAGTGGCCCAGAGCCACACAAAGAATTACAAAGGAGATGGACTCCATTGATTCCCTAATCAACATTTCCTCAAGTGCCTATGATCTAGAACTTGAGCTGATTAGAGATATAAGAAATGTCATAGAAGATTTTCATAAGAAATTCTTTCAATTCCAAGCCCAAAAAGAGCATATCATTATGCATTTTGGAGAAATAAGGTATTTCATAAAATCATAAATTCATAATTATTTCAAGAGCTCTTTTGAGTGTTGATAAAGCTATGTAGATGAATCTAGTCTTTGGAACTCTAGAATAAGGAGAAGAGTTATTGATGGAATTTGAAACACAGTGTGGATTGCTTGGGGCCACAAAGAAGGAATGTGAAGAAGGTGTAACAACTAAAAAATTACATCTTTTCCTTGCTTGATTTTGGAATAATTAATGACAAATTGGACTTAATATTTCCTTGATCTAGTGTTGTAATGTGTTTTACACATTCACATTAGGTATTGGGCACTTGTAAAAGCTAAATAAGCCTAACTTTTCCTTAATTTATTGTTGTAAAGTGTATTTATTTACACCTTCATATTAAATTTAGGAGGCTTGTAAACTAAATGGACCTAATCTAGTATTGTAATGTGTTTTACACATTCACATGGGATTTAGGGCCCTTTTAAGCTAAATAGACCTATTTTTTCTTTAATTTTATGTTGTAAAGTATATTTATTTACACTTTCACATTGAATTTTGAGCCCTCTTGCATTTATGACATTAATATCATCATTAATAGGCCTCTAAGACCATATATTGTGCATCCTGAGGCATATTTTAACCAAGATCCCAACATAGACATCAAATATACTTAATTTCTTAACACCCTAACACTTTTGCCACTTAAAAAGGCCTTGTGGGACCCATACACCACCCTGGGTGTATGAGTCCCACCCAAGTGTGACCCATATGCCAATTGTGGCGTATGAGTCCCACTTGGCCTATTTTTAGGGTTTTGAGTAGGAAAAATTAGCTTTAAAGTTCAAATTTCATGAATGTCAACCTATGGGATCTAATAAACGGGATATTAGATGCATTGCCTATATAAATGAAGTCTCAAATAAATATTTTACTAAGCATTCATGATATCAAGTCAAGAACTCAAGAGTTAAGTATTCCAAGACTTTACAAGATCATCAAGAGAGCATTCAAGATCATTTTCTAAGGCATTCAAGGGAAGATTTTTCATCATTTATTGCATAAATTCAAGATCCATCATCATGTCAAGGATATAAAGCATAAATCATGTTATTAATCTATTGTTGTGATGTTTCATTCAAGATCCAAGGTCAAAAAAATTTATACACTTATCTCAAGATCTAGATCTACATCCTTCATGGCCATTTCATGTTAGATTGAAGATTTATAAGATATCATTCAAGGTATCATTATTCAAGATTCATGTTCCATGTTTCATGTTTCATGTCCTTATTTCATTATCTCATCATTTGGTTTAGTTACCTAAAAGGGGTTTGACTTAGTAAAACCCCTATCTTCTAACAAACAATGAATATTTCTTCTATTTGATGTGGGTGATCCCACCAAGCTAGTTTATAATTTCTGAGAGATTTTGATTTTTGCTGAAATCACATATTTTTAGAAAATATAATGATTTAAGCTTTAAAATGTTTTATTTAAAGAATTCCAATTGAATAGGGTTTTATCAAACTACCTTAGATCAAACCCCCTTGGATAGAAGCCCGCTAGTTTTAAACCATACCTATAACATAGTCTCCTTTACACCTATCAAAATGCTGATAAGCAACCACTTTTGATTTACCTTTTGGAGGATCAAATAAATTCATTTAAAATCTATTTTTTGTAAGTATGCAGTCCTTATTATAAGCTTCCCAAAAATTATAATTTTAAATCAATTTAATTTTATTATTATATTTATTTTTTATTTCTTGTGAATGTAGGTTTTTCACTAAAAATCAAGCTCTATGTTCTGCACATGCGGAAAAATAGAAGATTATCAAAAAAATTTGAAAAATATGAGTGCACTAGATATTGAAGTCCTTGATCCAAAAAAAAAAAAATGAATTTCTATACATACAAAAAAAGTTGTGTTATACAGTCTACCAATGTCTGAATTGTAATTGGTTTGACTTCAAAAATTGATTAAGGAAAAAATATTCCATAAAACACTATGAAACCAATTGGAAGCACTAGATATCGTCGTTAAAAATCTAAATTAAAAAAAAAAAGAATTTTATTCTTCATGGAAAAATAGTTGTGTGTTATATGGTGAGTGTCACTCCTTAAAAATGGTGTTTATTGAAAAAAAACTAGTTTTTGAAGGAGATGGAAAAAGAAGCGCAATATGATTCCAAAATTTTTGAAAAAAATATATTTAGAATCTACAAACAAAATTTCATAAATCACTAGTTTGTATCATCTTCAAATTCCTCATGCTTTAGCTTCTATAGGTGCCTGAAACTAAAGATTTAGTTATAAAAAATCAATTCAATGTCTAGTTTGGCCAAAAACTATAAACTAGTATTGTGGGATCACCTATGTGTAATTATAGATTTAGGTGTCTTGGAGCTTGAAGATCCCTTCAAGATTAGGTTACAAGCTTGGAGAAAGTTGTTTGAGTTTTCCCCTCATTTACAAGGTTGCTATCTTCACAAAAAGTCATCTACAAGTCCAAAATCAGGGTTTCAGGTTCAAAAACAAAGTTTGGCAGAAAGAGAAGAGATTGGAGAGCAGAATCAGACCTTAACCTTCAAAAAAATCACATTGGGACTAATACACTACCTTGCGCATATGAGTCCTAGTACAACCAAATTTTAAGATTTTTAGAGATTTAGAATCAACACTGGCAGATTCTAGTTTTGGCATAGAAAACCCAACTTGGTACTAAATCGCCCAAACTAGAATATGAGTTCTAGTCAACCTCAAAATTAGAGATTTTAGCATTTCCAGTCCTCATTCAGACCTCTTCAAGTTTCTAGGTACATTCGTCTAATTTTACAACTTTTTGTTCTAATTTATATGCATTTCTACGTCATTCATTCAAGTTTCATGCATCACTAGGCTTTGTCATTAGATCTTGCATTTCATTAATCTTTCCAAGCCCTATCTTGGTGTTGAACCCCTCATTAATTAATAGTCAAACCCTAGGACAGCCCTATTGTCAGATCTCTTTCCCCTTTCTTCATTGGATTGAGATCTCTAGGGTTTCCTTGAATGTGGAGTATAGAAAGTTGGTTGTCCTAGGTCCTAAACCCTAGCGACAATAATTTGCTATCTTCCATTTTGGTGAATCTGTATTTAGAATATTTCATTTTCTGATTTGGAGTGTTTCATCATCCTATATCTTGCTTGTATCAACTTTGCATTAGTGTTTGCAATATTTAATTTGCATCTAGGGTTTAAAAATCTTGCATTAGTGAAAGTGCATATAGGTTACATTTTTGCATCTTGCATCACTAAAAAACATCTAAAATCTGCATTTGCATTTAGTTCGGACATCATCCAAACCAAAAATCATAGAAAACACTTAAAATTTCTTGAAAATTGTAAAAAAAAACCCTAACTGGGACTCATACGCCCCTCTAGGCGATTTAGTCCCAATCTAGATTTTAAACTACCTTTTATAGCATTTAAAACCTCATTTTTGTGCTTCCTACAAGCTTTTTAGTAACACATAGCATCAATCTAGAAAGTTTCAATAACTTATGTTTTATGCATCTAGGTCAAAAACATCAATTTAGGGTAGCCATTTTTCAAATCATTTCAATAGCAAAAATCATTAGATCTGAAAATGTTCACATTTCTAAAAATTTGCATCATATGGATAAAAGTACTTTTCACTTTTGCATATACAATGTTTACACTCATAATAAATTGCATAAGTTTGATAAAAGTGGTTTTCATTTTTGGATATACATTGTTTGCATTCTTAAAGTTTTGCATATGTTTTTGGATAAAAGTAATTTTCATCTTTGGATATAAATTGTTTACATTCTTGAAGCATTGCATAAAATGGTTAGAAGTGCTTTTCATTTTTTTTCAAACAATGTTAGTACCTTACCTTTCTAGACATGCTAATAAAAATTTCATATCCTCTTCCTATGAGAATGTTTTAGTGAAAGATAATACAACCTGGGACAATCCTAACTATCATATTCATACTTCTCCTAATATCTCTCCTATTTGTGAAGAAGATATTTTGTTGTTAGATGAACCAATCAATGAGAGTTTTGAGAGTCCTAGTTGTTTCTCTCCTCTTACCTCTCTTAGTGAACAAGACATTTATGAACAAGAGGACACAACCATAGGTAATCATGATGATCACATAACACAATAAGAGACCATTGAAACTTCAACTAGTCTACATTGGCCTCCCAACATCTTTCCCTCTTGTGATAATTTTGTAAATGATGAGGATATGTTGGTGTTAGATAATCAAATTATTAAGGTCTATAGCAACCCTATTTATGTTCCTTCCCCTACCTACCCTATTTTGGAAGACACTATGGGACAAAGGAATGCAATTATGGACAATCATAGGAATTACATTTTTTCTTCTCCTAGTATCTCTCCTAGTTGTGAGGAAGATTCTTTGATGTTAGAAAATACAACCAATGAGAGTCATGAGAATATTATGTGTCTCTCTTCACCTAGGAAAAACATTATTGAAAAAGAGAATTCCATCATTGATAAACAATACAATTCAACTGTTGATCATTCCCCTCCTTGTGATGAATCCTTTTGGAAGAACCAATCCTTGAATGTTGAGAACATTTGGTTTGTAGTTCTTCTAAAAACTCTCCTCCTAGGGAGGATATCATGGTATAATAAAATGACAATAATAATGATGTGACTTCCTTGGATTATGGTGAAAAGATGATACTAGATTTCCCTTTATTAGAAATATATCAAACCAAGACCATTGAAGTTATGAATGCACAAGTTTCCGCTAAATCCCCCTCAACTATTGGACCTCCTACATACCCTGTAGGACATCCTAAGAATCCTCTAATCCTTTTCCCACCTTCACACAAACCTCAAACTCAAAAATACCCCAAACTCATCCTTTACCCACCTAAGAATAATGTTTTACAATAGCCAAGTCATAATACCATTGCTCATACATATAACACTAGGAACAATCCAAAAATAAGATAAAAACCTTCAACATCCCTCCCATTTCCTAATCCTATCCTACCTAACCCTATCTTATCAGGTCCTCCTCATGGAAAGGAGTATGATATTTTTGAACAACTAAAGAATAAAACTACTAAGATATCATTGTGGACCTTATTCAAGCATCCCCTCACTATCATAACATGATTCAAAGTGCCTTGAAAAAATTGTGATCCCCTCTAGTGCTAACTCAAATGACATAGCAACAATGATTCAAGGAATAAACCTTGACATTGTTTTCCACCAAAGTGAACTCCACCCTTTAGAAGTGAAAAAACAAAATGATGCTTTCATGGTAATCATTCGCTACAAAGGAAGAGTCATAAAGTGAACCCTTGTTGACAATGGCTCCACCCTTAATGTGTGTAGTGTATCCCTTTTGGATAAGCTTGGTGTGGATAAATAAAAAATTCAGCTTGACTCTTTATCTATTAAAGGATTTGACAATGTAGGTAAACAACCGCTTGGTGTGATCACTTTGCCTATTATAGCTAGAAAGGCCACATTAGAAACACTAATACATGTTATGCCTCATGATCTTTCATATAATCTCCTTTTAGGTAGACCGTGGATTCATGCAATGAATGGGGTGCCTTCTACTCTTCATGATGTAATGAAATACATATACAATAAAAAAGTGTACACACTTGAAGTTTACCCTGACCCAAACAGTTGTTTAAACATTGAGAAAAACAAGGAGAATCATTTGAGAACATTGACTCCAACTACACAAGCATAATTTGTGCAACAAAAAGACAAACAAAAAAACATTAAGGAAGTCACGAAGCTATTAGAAGATGACTGGGTTCCTTGGATTTCACACCAACATTCATGGGAGAATACAAGATCATAAACAAAGACTTTGAAAATGGAAAAGAAAAAGTGGTAATTTCAACACAAAATTCAAAATACCCTTCGAAAGAATCCACCTCAACCACTTTAGAAGAAGAAGAAAATTATACAACAAACTTTGATCATATAAACTATCGACAACCACCAAATCCAAAAGAAATGAAAAATATTTATGGAAGAGGTTATGAGCTTATGAAACAACTTGGATAGTGGAAAGGGATGTGGTGCTAGGGAATAAGGTATTTGTGTCCCTATAGAGCCACACATGCAAGAAAAGACTAATGGTCTTGGTTATTGTCCCTCGAAAGAAACAAACAATCCTTCACTCAATATCAACACTCTTACAAAAGATTATTCTAAGCCTAGTGCAACCTGAATTGATAGACACTAGTGGTCTTGATTGTTATCCTTTGAAAGAAACAAAGAAATATTTGCTTAATGTCAATGTTATCACACAAAACACTAATGATTCAAATTTGTTATATTTTACACCCTCCTTTCGAGGAGAGAAAAAAATATCACAATATAAAGAGTCTTGTGTAAGTATGACACCTTGTAATAAGCAAGAGATATCTTTGTCAAAAAATAAAGTAACATCTACTATTGATCAAAATAGTATCTTGTCGAGACTCCTCCAATATCCTTTGATATCTCTCCCTCCAAGAACATGAAAGAAATTTTACTACAAGAGTTCATTTTGTGAATATCATAGAGTTCATGGTCATGCTACTAATGAATGTACTTGGCTTTGTGTAATATAATTCAAGATCTTAAGGAATATGGTGCTCTTCCTTGTGTTGTGGCACCTATTTCTTCTAATTGACATAGTTTATTTTCATCCTATTTGACTCATCCTTGTCCTGCACTAAGTGGGGGCAAGGGGTTAGTTAGCCAAGTCCTCGTATGTCACTTGTCAGTTTCTCCTTTGGCTAGTTGACTGCCTTCCATGTATATATAAGAGCAAGCTTGGGGATGTGGACGACATGCTTTAAGTGGGCTAGTATGTGACATAATACCTTTTGGGGGAAACCCCTTTTCATGATGTAGCTTATTGGAAACATATGACTTGGCATAGGGCTTTCTAAATAAGCTCTCATATCTTTTTCTACTTTAAAGAAATTTCTCATAGCAATGGTGTTAGCAACTACTTTAAAGTGGGGGCATACATCGACACTCATGTTTCACTATGCAATTTTCTTTATTCTTGCGATGCATCCTTTTCTTGGTGGTTTCATTGGATTTGATTTCCTCTGAGAGTGTGATATTTCTTTGACTTGTCCTCTCTTGGAGAAATTATGCACAATTCTCCCTAAGAAGAAGACCTTACATGAACTAAGAAAAATCCCTTTGAACATACCTTACACTATTTCATGTTTACAAAATCTATTATATGGCCACCTTGCATAACACACTTTTCTTTCCTGTGGTTCCATCTTGTTTGTTCATAAGTTCCAAGCATACAAAGTTTTTCTTTCCTCATGAAGCTCGAACTTCATTTTTTTTCATGAGCTGCAAGCATATGAAGTTTTTCTTGTCTAATGAAGCTCGAAGATCAAAATTATGTGGTGCCTTATCAAATTTATCAGGAGGTATAACTTTTGGTATGGTTAGCGTATGGGAGCCAACTTATGCGTGACTTTCCCATAGCCACTTGCTTGGGGGCTCACCTAGTGGATGGCCTGAGGTTCCACTAGCCCTTGTGAGCATGCATTTGGTTTGTATAGTGGACACCAGGTTCCACTTGTAAGCCATCCCTTTGGATTCTCACCTAGTGAACAACTTGAATTTTTTTTGCCTCAGAGTGAGTGTGCATTTTTGGACAAACATCTTAGATCTGATCCACATTGTGATGGACAAATGGTCGAGGCTTCATCCACCTCTTTCTATTTTGCTTATTTTTATTTTTCTTTCTTTTAGTCTTTTACATTCCATGTTTGTGTATCTTTTTTTGTTGTATATCATACACCTTGTGTGTGTCCTTTTGTGCTTGTGTTAGTTTGATGTAGGATCTTGGATCCTAGGGGCTTGACGACCTCCTTGGCCTTTGTTATCCTAGACCATCTCCATCGGTACACTTGGACCCCTCTTGAATGTCTACTTTAGTGTGAGCTTGAAGCAAGTTTATCCTCTCACTAAAGTGGGGGCTAAATGTAACAACAAAAAAATTACACCTTTTCCTTGCTTGATTTGGGAATAATTAATGACAAATTGGACTTAATATCACATTGATCTAGTGTTGTAATTTTATTTACACATTCACATTAGGTCTTGGGCCCTTTTTAAAGCTAAATAAGCCTAAATTTTCCTTAATTTAGTGTTGTAAAGTGTACTTATTTACACCTTCACATTAAATTTAGGAGGCTTGTAAACTAAATGGACCTAATCTAGTATTGTAATGTGTGTTACACATTCACATGGGATTTAGGGACCTTTTAAGCTAAATAAACCTAATTTTTCCTTAATTTGATGTTGTAAAGTATATTTATTTACACTTTCACATTGAATTTTGAGCCCTTTTGCATTTATGACCTTAGTATCATAATTAATAGGCCCCTAATACCCTATATTATGTATCTTGAGGCTTATTTTAGCCAAAATCCTAACATAGACATCAAATAAACTTAATTTCTTAACACCCCAATACTTTTGCCACCTAAAAAGGCCCTATGGGACCTATATGCCACCTTGGGCATATGAGTCCCACCCAAGTGGGACCCATATGCTAGGTGTGGCGTATGAGTCCAACTTGGCCTATTCTTCAAGTTTTGAGAGAGAAAATTTGTGTTTTAATTTCAAATATCATTAATGTTGGCCTGTAGGATCTAATAAATAGGATATTAGATGGATTGCATATATAAATGAGGTCTCACATCATTATTTCACTAGGCATTCATGATATCAAGTCAAGCACTCAAGAGTTAAGTATTCCAAGACTTTACAAGATCATGAAGAGAGCATTAAATATCATTTTCTAAGGTATTCAAAGGAATATTCTTCATGATCAAGCATTAAGCATGTTATTGAGCTAGTGTTGTGATGTTGCATTCAAGATCCAAGGTCAAGCATTGTTCTACACTTATCTCAAGATATAGATCTACATCCTTCATGGCCATTTCATGTTAGATTGCATATTTATAAGACATCATTCAAGGCATCATTGTTCATGTTTCATGTTCCATGTTTCATGTCCTTATTTCATTATCTCATCATTTGGTTTAATTACCTAAAAGGGGTTTGACCTAGGCAAACCCCTATCCTCTAACAAATAACAAATATTTCTTCTCTTTGATGTGTGATTATAGATCTAGTTGTCTTGGAGCTCGAAGATCTCTTCAAGATTAGGTTACAAGCTTGGAGAAAGTTGCTGGAGTTGTCCCCTCATTTGCAAGGTTGTTATCTTCACAAAAATTCATCTATAGCTCTAAAATTAGGGTTTTAGGTCCAAAAAAAATTATGGTAGAAAGAGAAGAGATTGGAGAGAAAAATTAGACCTTAACCTTCAGAAAAATCACATTGGGACTGATACACCACCTTGGGCGTATGATTCCTAGTACAAAAAAATTTCAAGTATTCAGAATCAGCACTATCACATTCTAGTTTTGGCATAGAAAAACTAGTCTAGGAATAAATCGTGAAGACTAGCATATGAGTCCTAGTCAACCTCAAAAACACTATTTTTAGCATTTCCAGTCCTCATTCAGGCTTGTTCAAGTTTCTAGGTGCATGGATCTAATTTTATATCTTTTTATTCTAATTTATATGCATTTCTAGGTCATTCATTCAAGTTTCATGCACCACTAGGTTTTTTCATTATATCTTGCATTTCATTAGTCTTTCCAAGCCCTAGCTTGGTGCTGAACCCCTCATTAATTTATAATCAAACCCTAGGACAACCTTGTTGTCAAATCTCTTTCCCCTTTCTTCATTGGATTGAGATCTCTAGGGTTTCCTTGAATGTGGAGTATAGAAAGTTGGTCGTCCTAGGTCCTAAACCCTAGTGAAGACAATTTTCTATCTTACAAAAGGTAAGCTAGCATGGTAGACCCATTTACAAAAGTTGTAGGAATCAACCTCCTCAGGTTGACATATTTCTCACTCTTTATGCATTTTAGTATTTCTATTTAGATTCTTTGTAAATATGTGGAGTATATAGAGCAGCATCCAGTACAATTTTTTTTGGCTTTTGCTTTGGTACATGACTCTATGGTAGTCAATCTAATCTTTCTAGTTTGTATATATGCACATATTTCCCAGGTCGAGATCCTATGAATCACAAAACAATTGGTGTACACACCCTTTTCCCTTGATGTCAAAGGGGGAGAATGTTTTGAATATTTTTGGCATGTTTCCATCAAGGACAAAGGGGGAGATTGTTGGAAGAATGTCATTGATACTCTTGGACAGAAACATGAGTATGAGGGATAAGCACAAAGTTATATTAAAATGTGTTGCAATGTTTTCATTGAAATCAACATTGTATCTTGGTGTGAATAGTTTGGTGCAAATCCTTTTTATTATTTCTAACGTGTTTTTGAGTTGTTATGGAAGACATTTTTGTAAGATGGTTTGATCCAAAGAAGTAAGTTGTGTTGGAAATTGACTAAGTGTCAATTCTGCTATTTCAGTGTAAAAGAGCACTTGTTTTTGGGTTCGCACTAGTTTGCTAATGAAGGTTTCACTTTGTGCTTCTAACATTATTTTGTTGGATGTTAGAAGTATCTAATTTCAAGATTTCATCATGTTTTGGCAATCCGTTTGAAAGATATAAGTAACAAAAGTTTGGCCTGGAAAATTATAGTTATTTCATGTATAGTGCATTTGAATGGGAGAGTTTGTACTTCTCCAAGAATAGGTTCTTAGCTTTGTGCTTTTGAGGATATGTTGATAGATGGAAATAGTGTATGAATTCTAGTTGGCGTCGAGGTTTGATTTACACATGTTCGTATTTGGATACTAGTTGAAGAATTTTGGCATTAGATCTTCAGTGATGCTAACCTAATATGTTTGAAGGCATGCAAAGGTTAAATAATTGTTTTAGTCTTGTGTGGGGTCTATTATAGGTCCATGTCGACCTAATTCAAGTTGTTTTGAGTTTTGTATTTTGGCACGAGGTACATGTATAAAACTTTTATAGCCAAAAACTTATATTTTGGATATTATATCTAATTAGGCTAACCTAATTGATGTTATGCTTGATGCGGATATATATGTTAGATATTTTTGATGATTTAAGAGGTGTTCAATATATTTTAACTATTTATAATTGTGTAATAGAAAATTGGACCCTCTTGAGAAAAGAGACAATTTCACACATAATTAGACCCACTTTTGACCCCTTCACATCATTTCCCTTCAAAATAGCCCCTTAGACCTATTAATTTTGATCTAGAGGCTCATTTCACATGTGAAATCACATAAAACCCAACAAACAACATTTAATAGAATCATACCCTGGCAACCCACTTTCAAATAGCAGTATTGGGACCCATTCGCCACCTTGGGCGAATGAGTCCCCTCTGGTGGGACCCATTTGCCAAGGGTGGCGAATGAGTCCCTTTTGAGGGAAAGTTCAAATTTAATCGGGAATTTAATCAATTTAACTTTTATTTCCGGTGAATTTTGGTATCTTAGGTCTAATTTATGGGAAAATAAGATGTTGTTTCCTATAAATACACATTTCAATTCATTTTACACAACCTTTTGATCATTTTTTCATCATCTCAAGAGCAGAAAGCATTCTACAAAAAGTTTCATAAGCAAAAGTTGAAGTTTGAGGATTGAAAATTAGGGTTTTTTTAGGTCTTGAAGCTCACTAATCTTGTCAAGATCCAACATTGTAAAGGGTTGATGATGGATGCCTATGGTGAATCATGAAGAAATCTAGGATGAAGAGGTGAAACTAGCCACCAAATCATGCTTAAAAACTTGGTTTCCTATTGATTCTATATTCCATTGTTACTCTATCTTCATATTAAGGTTTGCATTGTGTTTATTTATCATTTTCATGTCATTTCTTATCCATGTTTCATGTTTTTTAAGGTTTCTAGGGTAGAGATCTTGCATCCTTTCAATCATTCTTGCATGTCCTATTCTAGATAAATAGAATAGGATTTTTGTCATGATTCAACCTTCCTAGTCTTTAATACATCTAAGGCTAGGGTTTATGAAAATTTTTCTCTATTCAAGGTTTAATTACCTACCTATGGGTTTGACCAAGGAAACCCCCATTAGATCAACTCTTTTAAGTTGTTTTTCAGGAATTTTCCAAGATCTAGAATCGAGGTTCCATTAAAATTTGTTGTGTAGGTGTCAAGGTACATATCTGAGTTTTGAGTTTGCAGAAATAAAAAAGAGGATTGATTTTCCATGCTTAGTGAATGAGTTCCACCTAAGATGTAGAATTGAGTCAGATGTTTTTTTAGATCCCCAACTGTTAGAAAATTGGTTCTATAAAGAAAAGTCTTGATCTGGGACTAATTCACCCAAGGTGGCGAGTGAGTCCCATTCAGCCCAAGTTCAGATTTCATTAGCTTTTCATATTGTCATTCAGTCCCCCATAGTCTTCTAGGTGCACACATTCTGAGAAATAGCCATCTGTTTAGTGAAAAAATAAATTTCATTCATCATTCTCAATCCTTTCGCATATCACAATGTGTTTTCAAACATAGCTTAAATTGCACTTTTGCATTCATTTTAGAACATCTTAATTAGTCAATTGCATTTATTCAAGTTAATTTACATCATATCACATAGCACACATCCTAATTTGAGTGTTACATAAGCATTTTGGGCCTAAATCTCTCTCCTTTTAGGTGAAAAACCCTAGAAGTGCAAGAGCCAACATTTAGGTTCCCAAAATCTATGTCACATTTTGGTGAACCCGACATTTGAGCATAATAACATTCTGATTTACATTTCTAATTGCATCTTAGGTCTTCATTATTGTAGGATCTTGCATTTTTTTAGGATTTATAGAAACATTGCATTAGTAAAAGCATTCTTTACTTTAAATTATTGCATTCCTTTTCATCTTTGCATTTGCATTCTAAATTTGCATTGTACAGAGTTCAGATTTTATAGAAAAACACAAAAAAAGTTAAAAAAACATTAAAAAATTCATCTCCTGGGAATCATTCACCACCTAGGGTGAATCATTCCCTTTATAGTTTTTTATCAGAATTTCCAAATTTTAATTTCTTGCATTGCATCTTTCTATTTTTTGTCATTTCCTTTCTTTTTTCAATTTAAGTTTTCTCTATTTTGTTAGCATACATTTCATCTCTTTTCATGGCATTTATGGATAGTCTTATAATTTTACAAGTTTCATTTTCAGCTATCTTTCATAGTCCTTTTAGATCAGCTTACATTGAGGAAACTATAGCAAATCTCCAAAGCCAATCAAACAACACATCAAACGATCTAATTAAACATATGATTTAAATTTGAAAGAACATCTCATCCAAGCCACTTAGTAGTGATGATGTTAATAAGTTAGATGAAACCCTTAAGGGTGTCCTCTCACTCACTTCATCCTCTAACATTTGTAATGCGAAACCTAAAACTCTTACCGAAACACCCTCCCTAAAACCCTTTGATTGTGATGAATTTGATTTGTTAGATAAAGTCCTCCAAGACTGCATCTCACATAAGCCATCTACTAAGGTTTGTGGTATTCACCTTGCAATAAAAAATGTTCATACCTATAATTCTTTCCTTGAACATCCTAAACAAGTTAACGATAGTTCACCCTTACAACCTTTTGGGAGTGATGATTTTCCTCTGCTAGATCAGTCTCTTCAAGCCTCCATCTCATCTAATTCATCTGCTATGGTTTGTTGTGAAACCTCTCACATTAAGGAAATTCATGTAATTCAACCAAAACTTATCCTTTATCCACCTTAACATCTATTCCATCCTTCCAATAAACCTAAACTTATAATTTACCCACCCTCGCATCCCCTTCATCCCTCTAATCTATCACGACAATCTAGTAATGATATTGTTGCTCATACATATAACGCATGAAATAACTCACAACCACCACAAATAATTCCACCATCATTACCTTTACCTAATCCACCTAGTGCTCCTCATTATAACCCACCTACAAATGAGTATGATCTTGTTGAGCAATTAAAGAATAATCCTACCAAAATATCTCTTTGGGAGTTGCTTCAAACTTCCCCAAGTTACATCACCATTCTTCAAACTACTTTGAAACAAATAACAATCCCTCCTGGAACCACTCCGAGTGATGTGGCAGCTCTTGTCCAAAAGCATAGTCTTGATATTACTTTTCATCAACATGAGCTCCCTCCTTTCAAGTCATGAAAACAACATGATGCCTTTATGATCATTGCTCAATTTCATCACATAGATATCAAACACGCTCTCATAGATAATGGTTATGCCCTTAATGTGTGTAGTGTGAGCCTTCTTGATTGTTTAGAAGTGGATAGATCACAAATAATACCTGATTCTATTTCTATTTGAGGATTTGATAATACAACAAAGCAACCACTTGGGATAATAACTTTACCTATTATGGTT
>VDFB02358134.1:39407037-39421295 GCA_007258455.2 Sequoia sempervirens | reverse complement strand
ACAAATCATTTTCCAAACGGGAAAACTCCTAAAAAAATAGTATGGAAATCATTTATTCAAACATGACAAATCACATCAGTATGCCAAAGAAATTGACATATGGTCAACACAAGTCAAACTTCAATCAAACTTGGTCAAAACAAGTAAAATTGTCATAACTAGTCAAATTGTCAACTCTTGGTTATCTTTCAAATGTGTCCTTATGAAGAATAGCCTCTGTCACTTATGCCTTAGGATGTGTCCTTCCTAGGCATCGTCATTGTCATCCGACATTTTGAGGGATCCTCTTGACATTTAAGGATCACTCCTCTTGACATCAGTATTCTTCAGATGTGTCCTTTTGAAGAACAAACTCTATCATTCATGCCTTAAGATGTGTCCTTCCCAAGCATTGTCATTTTCACTGTCACCTAGCATTTCAAGGGATCACTTTTGACATTTAGGGATTAATCCTCTCGACATCAACATTATTTAGGATGTGTCCTTCTTGAATTTGGCAATCTTCAACATTCATCATCTTAGCATCGTCAAAACCTTGACACCCTGGCATCTCGACATCATCACACCCGACCCCTTGACATTAAAACGCCTTTCGTCTTTGGCTTTTTCATCATGTTACCTATTTTTTCAACTAGGTCTTGACAATAGGATTTAGAAAATAAATGACATATCATGACACTCATGTTACTAGTTTCTCAGCGATGTCCTGACTACGGGATTTAGAAAAACAACAATGTATCATGATAATGGCTTTATTTTGTTCTTTTGGCAATCATGCTGCTAGTTTCTCGAGGATGTCCTAGAAACATGATTTAGAGAAACAATGACATTTCATGACTTGTCTTTGTTGTCTTTATTTTTCTTTTTATGCTTATGGTTGGTTATGACAAAAAGACTGGGGAAATTGCACTCTTAGTATGAGTTATGATCATCCTTTTTTATGGCTGCTTGTCTGACGTGATGGTACGACCTTGCACACCTTGATTTATGTCATATCATGGTGTTTTTTGGCCATTACAATAATCTAGCCAATGATGATTAAGACCAATAAATATTAAAGTCCTATGGTAAGGTTTTGAAGGATTTGGTCTAGGAACTAACATGCATCTCCTATTGTCTTGTCATCTTCTCTCATCCATCTCATATAGGCATTGCATCCATATCATCATCCATTTCTTTTGCACTAACATTTCTTTGTCTCTTCATATTCTAGTCTTCTCATCAATTTCGAGAGCACACCTCTATTCTTGGAACCCAATTGTTCTCTCGAGGGGCATCTGCTACCTCCTCGTCATTCTTCCTCATCCTATTTTTGCACTAGGGCATATTTTTGACTTAATTTTCTTTGTCACAATGGACAGCTACATTATGACAAAGAGGGGCAAAATGTGGACATAAAAATGACCTAGGCCTGCAAGCTCTATTTTTGCCACTTTCGTCCTAGCATAATTATGACATTTAATTATGTCCTTGGTCCACATTCGACTATTGATTAAATAATTCATAATTATTTAATTAATTCATGTCCTTTTATTCTTCATGATTATTAAATAAATAAATTTTATTTATTTATTAAATACACCATTAATTGTCTAAGTCTTCCCTAATTAAATAAATTTTCTTAATTTATTTAATTACCTTTATTCATTATTCTTCTGATTATTAAATAAATGAATTTCATTTATTTATTTAATGTCACTAATTCTCATAATTAAATGAATTTATTAATTTATTTAATTATTAATTATATCCTCTAAATTAAATAATTATCTTTAATTATTTAATTGTCAAAATTAACATTTCCCTCATTTTAAATAAATGAAATTATTTAAAAGATCTTACATTCCTTGTAGTTCATTTTGTAAATAATCTGAAAATCATTATTTATTATCACACAAAATCCATATTTTGAATTAATTTAATTCAAAATGGTAATATTCTTCCAAAAATCAAGTAATTGAGTAGATTCTTGATTTTCCAAATCTTCTTTTCAGTTCAACTCTTATCTTCTTGATTTTTCAAATCTCATAAGTCAAGCAGTCTTTATCTTCTTGATTTTTGAAAATCTTTATCTTTTTGATTAATTATCTCATTTATTCTCGACCGTCAATTTGATTTTCTCAAATGACATCTCAACCACTCATTTAATGATTTTTCCCTAACCCTAATTAGGGATTGCCACATGAAATCTCCTCCACAGATTTTAGGCTTTCACCAACTTTCAATCGTTCATCTGTCCAAAATTGCATTTTCTATAAAATGCCAATTTTGCTCACATTTTCGATGACACATACTCACACTCATTCTTAGATATTGTAGCATTTATTTTCGTATTTTCATTAAGTCTTAGTCATTTCTTGGCATAGGAATTTTAGTCATTTTCTCATAGGCATAGACATTTATTTTAAATCCTTCAAAGCTTGTTTAGGACATTGGCATAGTCAAAGAATTGCTCATGTGTTCGATCTGAGGGCAACAATCAACAAGTTAGAAGGTGCTACGAAGATGAATCATGGAGGCTTCAACGATTGATTGGTATAATCATTTCTTCTTTTAGTTTTCAATTTACTTCATATTTCTTTGGGTTTATATACTTTATTATTTGATAATCTAACCTTACCTAAAAATAACCCATAGATACACTTTGTATTGAATACTTGGAGGTCCTAAAGATTTGTTTTTGTTTTTGTTTAATTGGGATAAATAAGGTGTATGTATAAGAGTTATAGAATAAATCTATAACCTTTTTTTTCAATATAAAAAGAGTAGTACTCTGTATTGATCTTCTTGTATTTGAAGAAGACTGGAGTTGGTGTTTTGCTATTTCCGATGTTGGTGTTTTGAAGGAGAGTTGGTGCTCTCAGTGGATTGGTGCTCACTAAATATAAATGGGTTTGGTTCCCTTTGGATTAATAGAATCAATTGTTTAGAGTGGTTTTTTCACCCTTTAAGGGTTTTTCCACTCATAAATTGGGTGTCTCATGTTTCCCTAATGATTTGTTGCTCTATGCATGATTTAGTATTTTTATATTTACATGTGTTATAATTTGCACATCTTTGTGTTCATTCATTAAAAACATATCTAAATTTTTGTGTGGTTAAGAGTGTTAAGGTTTTGAGATTGATTTTATATGACCACTAATTCACCCCCCCTCTCAATGGTCCTATACTCCAATAAAAAAAGGTAAAGATAAATACATATATGCAGTGGGTGAGTAAACTCTTCTTTTCCCATAACTGATTTTAATTAAAAAAAAATCTCAAGAAATAAAGCAACCATAAGCTAGGATGATGGCACTTCATTTCTTGGTTTTGTGGATGTGGAAGGCCATTTCCACAAGGCTTAGAAAGCCTTTATTATGTGTGGGAGTTCCTTGTGGTTTCAAATGGTTATATTCCCCATTCATAATTTACATGCTAGCTGGCTATCTTTAATGGCTCCAATCCTTTGGTCGTATGACTTCATAAGCACTGTAGCTTTAGATAATATGAGATCTAGTTCGTTGAATCTTATCAAATGCTCTGCATTGAATGACTGCAAGTTGAAAACTCTATCAATTAGCTTTTGAAAATTACTCTCTAAATATTTAGTTTTCTCATCACTCCCATCTCCTTCTTTGTTAGGTTGCAATCCAAGAATGAAAAGATTCTTATGAATCTCATCTAGGATTGTATTACACTCAACTCAGACTTCTTGAAGCTTTTATAAACCCTATTTTATGACCTATAGTCTCCATTCCATGCTTTTATTCCAGATCAAACAACAATTATCAATCTTATTGGAAATGATTTCTTTAGTGGCTAACTTCTCGATCTCAAAACCTATCATGGCTTTGATTTCATTTACATGTTAATTCCATGTTCTTTCCTCCTTTTCAACAGTAGTAATTTCCTCCTAAATTTCTATCCTTGAAGTATTTTCCCTGTACAAGTGCTTAAGAGATTCAAAGATAATTTGATTACCTCTTCTAATTAACCCACTAATTCATTCCTCAATAGCCTTACCAATTTTTTTGCAACTTCTCATTTTATTAACTACCTCCTCTCCTATCAAATCCAAAGCGTCGGAGGATGACTCAGCTTGGGATACTAGTTGTGGTACCATATCAAAGACTTATTTTAGGTAATCAATCAGGACTTGAATTCTCCTTTTCAATTCATCCTTACTCTCCTCAAATTCATCAAATAAATATGCCCAATAGTCCTCTAAAGTAGGAAAATGAAGGAAACCTAGACCTAACTTCAAATTATCTTTGACATAATCCTTAAGATCAAGAGCAAAGCGTTCATCATAGGTCTACAGATTATACCTAGTAATCTCCTTTTCTATATTAAGGGCATCTAACATGGACTCATATGTGTAAGGGCCAAATCCAATTAGAAATTGCATCATCACCCTTATTCATTCTTGGAACCTCTTGTTGACATCAGCCAACTGTCTGTAGACTTCAATCATTATGAACTTTTTCTCAAGGTGCCTCGAGAGTTTAATTGGAAAACCAGTGAAACTTCCCACCCTAATGTAAGAGAATCTCTAAAATTGAACAAAATGAGTACCATAGTAGTTAAAAAAATACATATCCTTTAGTGTAAGCCACATTCGCATTTTCCCTTGTAGTTCTCTAGTCATTCTCATTGTGAAGGTATCTAATATTCTCTTGTGGTGAGAAAAGCTTTTATTTAACTGAAATTTATCAAGATACTCAAAAATAAGTACCTGATCATGAGGGAGATTGCTTGGTCTCAAACCTAGCCATGGCCTAGTCTTTTCAATGGCATAAATCAAATACGAAGACATGAAGAAGGCCCTGTCAGCAGAAAATGAAACCAACTAGTCATGTAAACTATCACTAATAAGGGTTGCCCAGTCTAAGAATTGGGTTCCTTCTAGTATAATTTGCACAAATAAATACATCCATTCTTGAAAGCAAAAGGCATCTTCATTTCCCTATACTATGTGTAGTAACATAATAATGTTAGATATCTCCTTTGCAAAATGATTCCTGTGTAAATTTAAGGGTAACTAAGATTTTGCACCCCTGTGTTTCGCCAACCAATTTCTTGCCATTATATTTTGATAATAACCTTTCTTGAAGGAAAAATCAACATGAGCATTGGTAAAATCCATGGGTGAATAGGGTTCCTTTTCAAGTATTTTCAGGCATGATGAGAAGATATCTCTTTGAATTCTAACTACAAAATGATTGTCTTCAGTTCTTATCTCACGAGTTTGAGAATTATAATGTCTGACACATTTGGGGATTGATTTGGGGCACTAGATGGCTATAGGAAAGGTGGTTTCCTCTACTAACCTACTCTCATCTATCCTCTATTTGATAGGTGATGCATTGGGAGCATTGAATTTCTCTTTAAGCTTACTTATATTAACCGACACTAGTTTAGTATCTCCTATCTCAAGCGTGTCACATTTTAATCCTGTGACATACTCATACCCATGGCACTTAATTCTGGCCATTTCTTGAACACTAGGGTTTGAACATATTTTCACCAGGTAGTCTACAATGTAGGGAAGAACAAGCTTGAAAATTATATGTTCCTAAGGAGGAGATAGGTATAGAAATAGCTTAGAATGAGCCCAAATTTTGAGGATGAAACTCTACATTAGTGTGCTCCTTTTCCTTCGCATCTCCCAGAGTGAATGTCACAGTTAAAGAATGTTTTTCCTTGGCATGATTTTCCCTTCTGATTTCCCATGAGAAATGTGTAAGTAGATAGGCATTAAATGCAATTTCTATTGTGTCGACACGTTTCAACCTTCACATCACTAACACCATATAACCGCTCTTCAAAAATTTGAAACAGAATGGCTACACGAGTGGAAGAGTGGGTAGTTCACTTATCTTTATAAATTACCACTCGGTTAATCTTTATTTGGTTGCAAAACATGCCCACTTCTAAATAAAACCATAGTTTCCTATTGGGTGGTAAATAGGGATGTTAGACAAACTTAGTAACACACTGCTTGCTCTGTTTGGAAACCAAGAATAGACCAAACAAAGATTTCTCAAGTTCAAATAACCGAGAAAAATATTGCCAGTATGTTCAAGTAAGCATGGGACTCTACAAGGTGGGCATCTAGGAAGTTAAAGCAACGTAGCAAATCACCACCCGAGTTATACTAGACCCTCAAAAAACCACTTGCACATGACTTAGCCAAATTTTGAAAGATAAACATGAATTTTTTAGAGGGGGCCCAAAAATTAAATAACAATATGGTATGAAAGTTTTTATTTTATAATATATATATATTATTAAAATATAATATAATATTAATATTATATTATATTATATTATATTATAATATGATATTATATAGTATTATATATATATTATATTATATATTATATTATATAATATTATATTATATTATATTATATTATAATGTAATATTTATATTATATAATTTTATAATATAATATAATATTATAATAAGGGAGCTAAAGTTAAATTTTGGAATGACTCCTGGAATGGTCATCCCCCCTTGAGGAATTATCAAGAGTTGCAATCAACCATTGCGGTCTTTTCTCAAGATTGGAGAACAAGACTAATAGATTATGTTAATTCAACTGAACCTTCATCAGGGATGGCATTCTAGAAAGATTTTTCTTTTTTACAAATTTCAAAAGAGCAAAAAGATTTATTGTCACATATTCTAGAAAGTGGAACTATATTCATATTAGGGAAACCAGATCGAGTAATATGGGAACCATCTAAAAAATGGTTGTTATTCATTCAAGCAAGGCTATAAGGAAATACTCAACAGGGGTGACACTATTCAATCTCATAGAGCATTCTCATTTTGTTGGAACAGTGTTGTCCTTCCAAAGGCAGGCAGCTTCGCATGGTTAGTAATGTGGAAAAGAGCTCTAACAAGTGATTGAATGGTTAAATTAGGAATCACAGAGTCTTTCAAGTGTGTATTGTGTGATCAAAATTTTGAGGATCATGATCACTTGTTTTTGCAATGTTCTTTTGCCCAATCTTGTTGGTTGTTTGTTTTGGAAAAAATGAAATATTATACTCCTCTTCTAAATACAATCTGGGATCTTTTTTATGCTTGGCCTGTGTTGTATAAAATCTCTTTCTTTGCGTGCATCTGGCAATTTATCCCAGTATTGGTTGTATGGGCCATTTGTTGGGAAAGGAATAAATGTATATTTAGGAAGACTTCCACCTCCATGCATTATGTTCATGTTGTGATTTAAAAATCTATTTCAGAGGTAGTGAAGACATGGGTTCAAGATCATAAAAATGTGGGAGCAATGTTTTCAGCTTGGGATAATAATATTTTGAAGAATTGGAAACATATAATGCTTCCATTTAAAGGAAGTTTGAAATAGCCACATAATGTAAAGCTGGATTGGAATTCAATTAAATGGTCTCCACCTTCAGCAGGCTTCCCAAAATTGAATTTTGATGGGGCATCTATAGGTAATCCTGGTGTTTCAGGAGCAGGTTTTTGCATCAAGGATGAAAGAGGTATTGTCAAGGTAGCTAGATCAATACACTTACCACTAGGGACAAATAATATGGTGGAACCAATGTCTCTTCTTCATGGCTACTTCTTGCAAGGAAATTACAAATCAAAGCAATACATATTGAAGTTGATTCTTTAATAGTAATAAACGCTTACAAAGAAAGGTCTTGTTTCAATTGGGCCATGAGATATGTTTTCCAAATTATTTGGAAATTATTAGATGAGTTTGATGATTTCGAGATTTCACATATTTATAGGGAAGGCAATGCTCTAGCAAATCGTCTTGCTAATTTAGGGTGTGATAAAAAGGAAATTTATTACATAGAAAATATTAATAACACTCAGGATTTGTAAGAAGGGAAATCATTGAAAAAGAAGGTATTTATTAAATAAAATGAATGCCTCAAAGGGGACTATAACCTATCTCATTTAACCTCAAATTCATTTTTTCATGACATGAAAGATTATGAAGTTTGTTAAAATGTTGACAATCACATATGCAATCGTCATTAAGATGAGCTCATCATTCTTTCAAAATTTGATGCACGGTAAAAGTTGATGCATGTTTAATAGAGATGTGATGCATGTTTGATTCAAAAGTGATATTGTTTTGAAAGTTATAGATGTTTTTCAATCAGCCTATCAATTAGGACTTTAGTTGTAATTCAAATAGAAAATGAATAATAATTATTTATTAAACAAAGTAAAGCATAATTTATATTGGTGGAAATTTGAGAATCTCCTTTAAAACCCTTTTAGCTCATCATTCTTTCAAAGTTGATGCATAGGATTAAAAAAATAAAATTGAATTTCATGAATTTTTTACCAAGTTAAGGTGGTCGGACATCGGGTTTTATATTTTTAAAGGTTGTAATAAAAATTCATAATTAATTATTTACTTGGAAAAAAATTACAAAAAATGCATCACATCGAGAGACATGAGTCCTCTACTTATTCTAAAATCTTATAAAAAATATTATCATTTTATTGTGGTTAGGGTGGTTAGGCGGACAACTATTTTTTTTTATCCACAAGAAATTAAGTACTATTGCATTAAAATTTCAAATTTTTCACCAAATAGATTTTTTTTTTTTTTTTTTTTAAATAAACCTAGTAGTTTAGAAACTACATTCAATTTGCTACAAATTCTATTCTTAAATATTTTTGAAATAATATGGATAACTTGTTCAAATTTTTACGTCAAGTTTCCTAACTTTGATTTTTCACCACTTAAGGGCTGTTTCTTCCATGATGATCCTACACATACCCATGCATGAATCATCTTATTTTCTGAATCAAGCTCTCAACAAATACCACTATGAGTTTCATTGGGAAGAAGAGGACTAGTTTAGAAGGAAGTACCAAGCAATTTCTTTTCTTAAAACTCATTACTGCCTTCAAGGACTACAAGTTACTACTGGGCCACTCATTCATAGGATCAATAGATTGGTTCCTCAAGTTCCTAATATAAATGTTACACTCCATTCTCAAGAAATAGCAACAGGGAAAATGCAAGTGTTTTCACAAGAATTCAAGATGAAAATTTAGTTTATTGTCCTCACAGGGGTGGTGTTAAAGTAGGTTCATTTTAATGTATGGTATCCAGGGTGGATTAGCTAATAGATTTCAGTTATAGTTATAGCCATAAAGGTCAGTTGTTGTCATGGCATTTTGTAAATGATCAACATGATCAGGGTCTATAAGGAAAATTAGTAGTAAATAGAAATTAGATCTAATATTTTAGTATTTTGATGAGTGCATCCAATTTTAGCTTTGGATTGTTGTATATGGGATGTTGGTAACAATGAAACATTACTACATATCTTGAAGACTCTTCTATCTACCAACTATAACAATTTTGTAATATGCTTTTTATATTAATATATTATACAAGCATAATGCCTTTCACCCATATATATATATACATATATATATATATAATAATATAACATTATAAAAAGCATAGTGAAAATGACTCGGCTTTTCCTTTTTTGGATTTAATACACAGGAAGCAAGCATTTGTTTTTAAACAGATATATGTTATAAACAAATTTCCATTTTGAAACGGATATCCATTTAGTTTATGTTTTTTTCTTATTTTTTTGGGTCCAAGGACTTGACATATATGGTATGAACATTTTTATATGCTATGAGGGTTTTTATATTATAACATGACATATTATTATATATTATAAAATATATATTATATTATAAAATGGCATATATATTTTCTTTTTTGATACATAAGAGGTAAGTTTTGTTATGATGCGATAAGTTAGCCTAGCCCACGCACCAAGTGAGACCACAGAAGAGGGATCTCATCTTCATGGATTACATATTACAACTATCTTATTCAGCCATGGTCCAATTGGACCATAAAAATCACTACCTACTTGTTTTTTATGCCACTCTCAAAAACCATGTCTATCCTATAATGAAATCTAAAAGAATCATATTGGAAAATATGAGAAATTGGACATATGCATTACACAAACCAACAACACCAACCAGGTTTTTAAACTAGATCCCAGTGAACAACCTAACAATTATTAGCACCAATTTCAATTCCTAATTTGGTAAGAGGAAATTTCTTCTTGATTTCCATTAGTTTCAAGAGAACATTTTCTTTTTTCTATGCTACAGAACCCCCATCACTCCCAAGATCAATTGTTTCTCAGAACCCATTTTGGAGTGAGGTCAAATTTGCATTCTTTCGTAGACCTCCAAGCCTTTTCTATCATTTCTTTTCTTTTTCATGATCATTTTCCATTCATTGTCTGCATCCCCATCGTTAGAGACAATTTGAGGTGGGGCATGGAAGAGGGTGTTCTCAGCCCCAAATGTTGTAGACCCTAAGCTTTGCTTAACTATTGATGCATAAGTGACCTTGGGAGGGGGAATTGAGAGGTAACATCATTTTTATTAGCACCATCAACCCTACAAGAATCATTCAAAGGAGGTAAATTTTGATCTTTCTTTGATTCTGAAGGGGGCCCATCAACCTTCTCCTCCAACTAAGTGCAATCCTTATTATTTGGAGAAGTGAAAAATTTGGGAGAATTCAAAATGGAGTAATGTTTAGGAGAGGCATCTTTCCACCAAGTTGCCTCCCATTTTTCTATAATGTGTCCAATTTTGTAACACTTTTTGCACTTGAAAATTAAACCTTCATAGTTTAAGGGTTGTGACCAACTGTTACCATTTGTGCTCAATATGATTTATGCCCCGAGCAGGTCATTGGAGGTGTCAATCTCAACCAAAATCCATGCAAAAGTTGTATGGATGAAATCCTTTGAATTTTCATCTGTTTGTATAAAATTACCAAGAGTGTTCCCAATTGTTGCAAAGCATGACACAAACCAGTATTGAAGAGGGAGATTAGGAAGACATACCCAAATTGAATAATTGGAAAGGATTCAGTGGCTGGGTTGAATTTGGGGTGCCATGATTTTAAAAGCAACACACTCTCACCCTACAACCATAAGTGCCAAACAATGGAATTTTTATCCTATTTACTATCAAAAACTACAATAAAAAACCCTTTTGCATTAGGATACATCTCTTAGTTTTTTCCATTAAAGGAAGCCATGATTTTGATATCCAATCATGAAGCTTAGGAAAACTAGGCTAGAAATGACTGGATCTATTGATTAACCCATTCTCGAAAAACAAAAATTCATTTTTGTTGAGTTCCTTCAAAAGATTGGCATAAAAATCTAATTTAAAAGGGTTGTCTGAGCAATGAATAACCCTCCTATTATTCATACTTGAGCACTTTGATTGTAGTGAAACATCTAATGGGAAAGATCTAGAATTGGGGGTTTCTACTGGAGTGCTAGACAGGGGAGATCGTGCAACATTCACCTGTGAATTTTTAACTGCATCTAGAAATAGGGTTTTAGACTCAAAACTAGTCCCCACATGCATATTTTTGTTATTGTTTTTGTTGACCTCAGAGGGATCAATAGATGCATCAGCTGAATCCCTACCGCCCCCACCATTCTTAATCCAAGTATTAGCGTCGACATGAGGAGTAGATAACACGAAGTAGGAAGAATCCTATTCCTTTTGAGATTAAATGACAATGCTCCCATCCAAGTCGTTTTCCAAGGCACCCACTACAAAATTCTTCCCATCAACATACATTCCACCATCGGTGCCTTTGAATGAACCAATGTCATTACATCCAACACATTGGAGCCCCCATGAGTAATTGGAGGCTCAATTGTGTGTGCAGGCCAATCTGTTTGCACCAACACACTCATGCCCCCCACCAAGCCATTATGTGTGATCCCAAATGCAGACATTAACATCATTAATAAAAGCCTTCTTTTCACCAGAAACACCTGCAGCACCAAAAGCCCTAGGAGCATAAGAAATCAACAATGACACCATCATGAGTGAACACCTATTTTTATATAAAATGACATATATATTGTTATATATATTATATTACAATATATATTATATTATATTATATTATGTATTCTAATATTATATAATATTATATTATAATATATATAATATAATATAATATATATAATATAATACATATATTATATTATATTATATCTCATTATATTCCTCAATGTTTTGTTATGGCCATGAAACCTCTTGTTGAAAATAACTAGCTTCAAATGGATATAATAGATATATGTTTTATATGAATATTCATTTATATGAGGATATCTATTTGCATACAGTAATATTCATTTTGTAATGGATGTTGTTTTGTGACTTCGTCTCCTATTTAGAACTAATATCCATTTTGTAACAAATATCCATTTTGAATGGATATCCATTTAGCTTTGATGTTTGCTATGGCACCATGTACTTTCTACTCGAGCCTAGAAATATTCAAAGTGGATTTTCGCATTTTTGGGAAAGTTAAAAAAGCCTTTTTTTCACATCGCCACTTTTTGGACCCCCATGATCTTGCACAGACTCTCTTTCTTTCTGTGGACAATGAATTCACTTGGACAATGAGTCCACTTGGATAGTGATTCCACTTGCAGTGAGCACTTCTATAAATATACTATAACTATTTATAGTATATTGTGAGCTAATCCTCGCCATGGTTTTTACCATTTTGTGTTTTCCATGTAAAAATATCAGTGTTCAAGTGTTATGTGATGTTGTTGATGTTTCATGCTTTCTTTCTTTACTGTAGTTGAATATGCTTTAGTGATTGGATGTTTAATGTTTAAATGGTTTAAGAGGATACTGATTCACCCCCTCCATCTTAGTATTCTATAATGTAGTATAGGACTTTTCAAACCAAACAATATGCCAAAAAAGTGGATATCATCCAGACTTCAAAGCAAAATCAAATGATTTCCTCAAAAAATCAATTCTTAACCATACTTTCCCGTATAGCAAATGCAACCTGATATAAGGGATTTTTCAACCAAAAGTTCCAAATAACTTCACAAAAAAATTAGTGATCAAGATACCCATTTTAGAGTTACACAACATATGTGAAAACTATCATTGACTCCTTTGGATAAAATTTGAGAACCAATAACATACCTTTGTCCTAGGCTAGTGAATTAACCCTCTTTTACAAAGAGAGCATCACCTATTCACCTATTCTTCACCCAATCACCTTGGATAGTCTTTTATTATGTCACAAAACAACAAATTTCAAGATTAGTTTGTACATTCAAGGCCTTTATAATGCTGCTCTAGAAAACCCTCACATTACCGTGCAAAGGCATAGGGTTTATAGGAAATCACACCTCTAGGGCTTACTCAATCAAACAAATGCTTCAAACACCTTCCAAATCACCTACACAAACTCACCAAACCTTCACAAGACTAGTCCCTTCAATATTTTTCCAAACCCATGCTTAGGTTTCTCATTCTCACAAGGAAATTAACATTACCCAAACAATGCATCATAGCATCATCAAATTCCTTCACTCTCTCTGACCCCTAAAGCATTGAAAATCCCTATTCTACATTATACAAACCAATCCAATGATCCATAGGTCCAAAATAGTAGGTGGATTGGTCAAATCATTAAATTGTTCCTTTCAAAACCCTTAACCCAACAAACAGGGCAGTCACTGTGTTTTGAAAATTTCTCCCTCCAAACAATGAATTAAACCTCCAAAATAGATGAAAAATAGAGTAAACACATACAACTTACAAACATTGAAGTTGTTAATCCATGCCACACTTGTACGGATCAGTGCAATCATAGGAAACTCAAAAAATAGAAAAATAACAAGTTTGTGTGGATGAAACTGAGGAATTTCTTCTAAAACCAATCAACAACCTTACAAATGCCATGGAGAGTCCTTTAAATACCAAAAAAAAACTACCCACAATGTCTCTAACTTATTTTTAAATTCTTAACGCCTTATCATTCCCAAATCTTCTTTTAACAACTTTGATTGACATTTTATTTGCACTCATGTAATTGTTTTCCCTAATTGACACCTAAGACATAAACATTAACTTATTACATAAGAGATGGTCTTAAAAGACTTTATTCAACATGAAAATACTCAAAATATCTTAGTCTACCCTTAGCACCTCCTAAAAACCTTCAAGCATTCAAATTTTATCACTAAGGTGTCAACGCTCTTGCACCATACATGCCCACAAAGAAAAGACTCTTGTCACAAGAGTTGAAATGTGTTCCATGCCCTATCTTTTCCCCATACATCTCATGATCAACAACCTCCTTCAATTGGTTCAAACATGGAGTTCTCTTGATCTGTTCTACCCTTTTGACTGTATTCACATTGAGATC
>VDFB02358134.1:39396754-39407017 GCA_007258455.2 Sequoia sempervirens | reverse complement strand
ATATATATAATATAATATAATATATATAATATAATACATATATTATATTATATTATAATATTATATATATTATAATATTATATATATTGTAATATATATTATATTATATAATATCATATTATATTATAAATGATTTTTGCTATAATATAAAAAACCCTCATGGTGGACTCGACCAAACAAAAAACAACTTAAACTAAATGGATATCCATTCCAAAATGGATATCCATTTTGTAACAGATATATGTTTTATAATGGATATTCATTTTATAACAGATATCTATTTTGTAATGGATATTCATTTTGTAACGAATATCTATTTTGTAACAGATAGCCATTTTAGAACGGATATCTATTTAGTAACAAATATCTTTTTTGAATGGATATCCATTTAGCTTTGATGTTTGGTATGGCACCACGTACTTTCTACTCGAGCCTAGAAATATTCAAAGTGGATTTTCGAATTTTTTGGCCAAGTTAAAAAATCCTTTTTTTCACATCGCCACTTTTTGGACCTCCATGATCTTGCATAGATTCTCTTTCTTTCTATGGACAGTGAATTCACCTGGACAATGAGTCCACTTGGATAGTGATTCCACTTGTAGTGAGCACTTCTATAAATATACTATAACTATTTATAGTATATTGTGAGCTAATCCTCATCGTGGTTTTTCCCATTTTGTGCTTTCCACGTAAAAATATTAGTGTTCATGTGTTATGTGATGTTGTTGATGTTTCATGCTTTCTTTCTTTACTGTAGTTGAATATGCTTTTGTGATTGGATGTTTAATGTTTAAACGGTTTAAGAGGATACTGATTCACCCCCCCTCCCTCTTAGTATTCTATAATGCAGTATAGGGGTTGTCAAACCAAAAAATATGCCAAAAAAGTGGATATCATCCAGACTTCAAAGCAAAATCAAATGATTTCCTCAACAATTCAATTCTTAACCATGCTTTCCCTTGTAGCAAATGCAACCCGATTTAAGGGATTTTTCAACCAAAAGTTTCAAAGAACTTCACAAAAAAATTAGTGATCAAGATACCCATTTTAGAGTTACACAACATATGTGAAAACTACCATTGACTCCTTTGGACCAAATTTGAGAACCAATAACATACCTCTATCCTAGGCTAATGAATTAACCCTCTTTTACAAAGAGAGTACCACCTATTCACCTATTATTCACCCAATCACCTTGGATAGTCTTTTCTTATGTCACAAAACAACAAATTTCAAGATTAGTTTGTACATTCAAGGCCTTTATAATGTTGCTCTAGAAAACCCTCACATTACCATGCAAAGGCATAGGGTTTATAGGAAATCACACCTCTAGGGGTTACCCAATTAAAAAAATGCTTCAAAAACCTTCCAAATAACCTACACAAACTCACCAAACCTTCACAACACCAGTCCCTTCAATATTTTTCCAAACCCATGCTTAGGTTTCTCATTCTCACAAGGAAATTAACACTGCACAACCAATGCATCACACCATCATCAAATTCCTTCACTCTGTCTGACCCCTAAACCATTGAAAATCCCTATTCTACATTATACAAACCAATCCACTGATCCACAGGTCCAAAATAGTAGGTGGATTGGTCAAATCATTAAATTGTTCCTTTCAAAACCCTTAACCCAACAAATAGGGCAGTCATTGTGTTTTGAAGATTTCTCCCTCCAAACAATGAATTAAACCTCCAAATCAGATGCAAAAGAGAGTAAACACATAAAACTTACAAAAATTGAAGTTTTTAATCCATGCCACACCTATACAGATCAGTACAATCATAGGAAACTCAAAAAATAGAAAAATAACAAGTTTGTGTGTATGAAACTAAGGAATTTCTTCTAAAACCGATCAACAACCTTACAAACGCCATGGAGAGTCCTTTAAATACCAAAAAAAACCTACCCACAATGTCTCTAACTTATTTTTAAATTCTTAACCCCTTATCGTTCCATAATATGCTTTTAACAACTTTGATTGACATTTTATTTGCACTCTTGTAATTGTTTTCGCTAATTGACACCTAAGACATAAACATTAAATTATTAGATAAGAGATGGACTTAAAAGACCTTGTTTCAACATGAAAAGACTCAAAATACCTTATTCTACCCTTGACACCTCCTAACAACCTTCAAGCATTCAAATTTTATCACTAAGGTGTTGGTGCTCCTGCACCATACACCCCCACAGAGAAAAGACTCTTGTACAAGAGTTGAAATGTGTTCCATGCCCTATCTTTGCCCCATACATACCATGATCAACAACCTCCTTCAACTGGTTCAAACATGGAGTTCTCTTGACCTGCTCTACCCAATTGACTGTATTCACATTGAGATCTGCGTCCATCTTCATGCTCAGACCTAATGTCTACCCCATCCTTATACCTGGATCAAAGTTTGATGTTGTCTTAGTCTTTATACCTACAAACAAAGAAGGGTTAGTAGTACATTGACCAATATTCTTCTTGATTTCACCCCCTCACTTATATCTACCCACAATTCCTTGTACACTCTTCCCTCTCATCATTTTCATCAAGATTTTGTCCCTTTTCTCACACTGTCCTTTTCTCATTGTTACCAAACCTTGCACACTATCATTACCATGTACCACTTCATTATGAAACTTATCAACCCCTATACTTACAAATCTCACATGACTTGCAATATTACATTCACCTATAGGACACACAATCGTCCCCATAGTAATTTCAACCTGCTTCATAAATATTCCCTCAAGCATTTCACCCTATTTTTCTTGCTTATTTATTGTTTCAGACTTAGGCATGAGTTATTTCTCTACCTTTAAACTCCTAACTATCCTAACATCATTTTTTTGTGCTTTTCTTGCTTCCCTAACACCATAATCATTCTCCATACCTACAAATACACCAGTCTTGTTGTCCTCAAGCCTTAAAGGATCTCTTTTTCAAAAAATGACAACCTTAGACTTACCCTTATCTCTTCCACTTCCCTGCAAAGGAGTTAGCTTAAATCTCTTTTCATCCTTCTTGATAGTATAGGTGTTTTCTCTACCATCATACATAGAACTTCTATCAAATTTCCATGGTCTCCCCAATAGCAAATGGCAACAATCCATTGGTATCACATCACATAAAAACTTGTCCTTGTACTTTCCATTCTAAAAATATACATATGATTGTTCATTCACTACTAGAGTTTGACTATCATTTACCCAAGAGGCTTTGTATGGTGCTACATGAGGTATCTTCTCTAAATTCAACTTATCTATCATCTCCCTAGACACCATGTTATCTTGAGAAACTGAATCAATAACAACTTGACACACTTTACCTTTGCATTTGCATGAAGTTATAAATATAGTCCTCCTTTGACTCATGTCTTCCTCCTTAGGTGCCTGCAAAAAAGTTCTTCTTATCATAAGTGCTTCTCCCACCTTTGGGTTTGCAGGAGTACTTGAACTTTCACATTATTCTTGTTAGACCAGTTGTGTTCTTCTTTCACTCTTCCTATCATTGTTTGAAGTTGAACCTTGGTTTTCAGGACACTTGAAAGATGGGTGTCCAAATTAATTGCATCTATAACACCTACCTAAAAATTCATTGAAATCTCTCCTTTGCTTGAAGTTTTTCCTTCCACCTCTCCATCCTCCTCTTGCTTCAGGTGCTTGTTCCTTATTCTTATCAGCATCTTCAAGGTCTTCCTTGGTCTTCCTTGGTTTTGAAGTTGTACCTTTTCCCCTAGAAGTGATGCATCTTCCTCTTGCTTCCTTCTCTTTTCTACTCTTGAGTTTTTCTTTTTCCATCTACCATTTGAACGCATTATTCAACTAATTTTCGTGCCAACAAACTGATTTCATCTTGAATTTTATACCTTAGATCATTCAAATATCTAGCTACCATTTCTTCCTCATCTTCTTCATACTTGGTTCTTATACTTAACCTGTAAATTTCTTCAGTATATGCTTGCACATCTAAATCCTTTTGTCTTAGATTTTGTAACCTCTTAAACAACTGAATATTATAATCACAAGGAAGGAATTTACCTTTCAGTTTGGTCTTCATCCTCTCCCAAGAAGTGATATTTCTTTTCCCTTGCCTCTCCCTTTCCCCTTGCACAAAATTCCACCATAACAAAGCATGTCCTTTCAATTTTTTTTGGCCTTCTTCACCTTGTGTTCTTCATCAATATATTCACTATCAAAATAGTTTTCCATGGATCCAATCCAATCCATGAGCTCTTTACTATCAATTTTTCCTCCATACATAGGAACTTTCATTTTTCCATGTCCATCCTTCTTCACAGCCTTCAAAAGCTTCATTGTTCTTACATCATCTAGATCCATCTCTTCTTCTTCACTGGAAGTCTCTTCTTCTTTAGTGTCACTCTCATCCATTTGCACTCTATTTTTTGCTTTCCATGCAGCCATATCTTTTCTAAAGGCTTCTATCTCTCTAGCTTTCTCATCCATTCTTCTTGTAATTAAACTTACCTTAGGAGGCATCTTCACAATCTTGCCTCTTCACCTTCCAACCTGCAAAAATCAATCAAAACACCAACAAAATATATAACAACTGGGCTCTAATACCACTTTGATGCAGTATAGGGGTTTTCAAACCAAAAAATATCTCAAAAAAGTGGATATCAACCATACTTCAAAGCAAAATTAGATGATTTCCTAAAAAATTCAATTCTTAACCATGCTTTCCCTTGTAGCAAATGCAACCCGGTTTATGGGATTTTTCAACCAAAGTTCCAAATTAAAGTTCACAAAAAATTAGTGAACAAGATACCCTTTTCAAAGTTACACAACACATGTGAAAACTACCAATTACTCCTTTGGACCAAATTTGAGAACCAATAAAATACCTTTGTCCTAGGCTAGTGAATTAGGTCTCTTTTACAAAGAGAGTGCCACCTATTCACCTATTCTTCACCCAATCACCTTGGATGCCTTTGTTGATGGTGTTTTTGCACAGCAACAACTCAGAGAATGCAATATTCTATCTCTCTTGAAAGGTAATCTTCAACAATAAATCAATCGAAAATCAATTCTGTTCCTCGGTGTCGATCATGACAATGCACAAAACTCGTGATAATATGTGAAAATGCTAGTAACCACAATTGGACCTTACTACAAGCAAACTGTATCTTTCCAATTTATCAGATTTTGCAATATGATGATCTCAAATCCTAAATTTAACCAGATAATAAAGAAATAGTAAAAGATAAGGGTGCAAGGATATGATAAGATCTAAACTATTCCTAGAATGAACAATGCAAATGACTGATATCTAGAATGGACCAACCTCAAACAACCAATTCTTGCTTAACCCACAATGCAATATCAGAAGAATCCGCAATCTTCTAAGGTATATAGATTTTCAAATCATAGATATTCATCCACAATCGAACTAAGCACATATGAATATATGGTCTAGGTTGACTTCTACCAGCCTACTACAATCAGATAGTTAATAGAGTATAGACCAGAGATTGCTACAAACATTCCAAATATGAAATCATAAACACCATTCATCAAACTAAAGCTAATTTAATTCTGAACGCTAACCCTAAGTCTTTAAGCAATGTGAAAGATAGAACAACAAGAACCATGTGAGATAAACTAACACAAGAGATTGCACCAGGAAAACCACAATGTCTTCAATTGTATTAGCTCATCAAAAGACTACAACAATTCAACCGTTCTGATTACAATACTTGCTTCAAGAAATTTGCAAAATGCTCTAGCTTAATTCTATTATCTCTTTCTAATGTCCGATATCTAACTGTCTAACCCCCTACAATGAGGCAAGAATGCCCTTTTATATTAAATCCCAAGATATGTCAGCCCAACCAAACATTTTTACAAAATAAGAACAACCGCCAAACAAGTTGGCCTTAGGAAATCAAAATAAGGCACACATTAAATGCCATATATCATCAGGTCGGCCTAGACACTCCGATGTAGTCGGTCCAATGCATGCCCTATGATAATAGGGAAGCACAAATCTCAAAATGGCATTAAATACTGCCTCCCTTATCCTTGCTTTGGGCCAATGATCCTTGAACCCTCAAAAACACCCCATCTAGCTCGACAACAGGTGGCAAAGGCAATACCCTAAGCCGACATTGAATGGAATCAATTTCCTCTTTTGACTGTTTAACAGTCTTATCCCAGTCATCCTTATGTGCTTGGTACTTATCCATTACTGCTAGGTATGTGGCTGCATCATCTAACTGGTGGCCAGTTATAACATTCTCAGAATCTGGGGCATAAACTTCATGCCACCATTCCCTGAGTTGCTCCAGACTTAGGTATTTGGGAGCAATCTTTCTCCTTCCAGTCATGACTTCAAAGAATGCAATGCAACCCTCATAAACACCGGTTAGATCACCATCTATTAGTTTCCTTCATTTCTGGATCTTTTTCATGGCCTTATGCTGAATTTGTAGAGCCTCAAACCATTCCCAAGGTTCATTCAACCTAGAAGAAGGAACAATCCCATCCATAGCCAGTCGTTCCTTACCATGCTCCATGATAACCTTAGATTTCTGCAGCAAGAGGTCAATGTCTTCCTTGTCTTGGGACATCACATATTCTAGCAATTCCTTAGCTTGGACTGCATCTTTCCCAACTGATAGGATATCCTTGATTGCACTATCTCCCTTTATCTGCACATCCTTCAGCCAATCTGCTGCAGTTTGAGCTGAGGCTTTCATTTTCTCAATCCCGGAGATGGTTTCCTTGGGTAGAAAGCCAGGAGAGGCAGAAGAAGATGGGTGAAGAGACTACAGAGGCTTCATCACCTCTTCCAGGCATTTCCTAAGTCTTTCATTCTCCTTCCTCAGCTCATGCTTGGTTTGGGTCTCTTTCCTCAACCTGCCAATGATCACAGCGCTAGATCCCTCATACTCTTCTATATCCTACTCCATGGTTGCTGGTCCAAGGTTGATAGTCTGCACATTGTAGTCTTGACCAGTGACATCTTCTCTTGTCTTGTCCGCGGCAGGGGTGGCAATGTGGATAACTCGGTTATTTGCTTCATCTCTCTCCATCTTTGAGACCACCCTAGCTGCCTTCTTTTTCTTCCCTTTGCCAATTTTGGATAGCATTTCATCCCAATCCAAGGGAGTGTCTTCGACAACTACCTGTTTCTTCCTTGCAATCTCTTTTTCAAGCCAATCCGAGGCTGCAGGCTCTAACCAGATTTCCTCTGTTCTTGCTTCTTCTTGTTGTTTTGTTGTTTTCTCTTCTTCCTTTTTAGTTGTTTTATCTTCCTCCTTTTCAGGGAGCTGCTCACCTTGATCACCTTCTTCAAACTCCACCTCTTGCTCCGGTGATGGGGTTCTAATAGGGATGTCTTCCTCTTGCTCAGGTGGTCCGTTTCCTTTGCCAATCTCTGGAGAATCTTCATACATCACTAGAGGAGAAGGATGCTTTTCTACCTCTTCAACTTCAAGCTCTGCAGCAGCACCAAAGAGCTCCCCTTCCTTGAATGGCTCCACCTCTCGACTAGTTTCATGCTCCTCAGGAATTTCCTGCTCAGGTATGCTTGGTGGAGGGGAAGCAACCTTAGATGGCTCTGCAGTTGGCATCTTAGGAGAAAGGTCCTTCTTTTGCATTGGCTCCTTAGGGGATGGAGTCCTAGATCTCCTCATATAAACTTTGGTCTTCTCCCCTGAACTCTCCACATCAACAATAGGAGGCTCATCCTTTGAGGTGTCCTGGGCCTTCTTTGAAGTCCTGGTTGTTCTTGTCTTCTTCGATGGTGGAGGAGCATCCTCCTCTTCTTCTTTTTCCAAATCTTCCTCATCAGAGTACTTACCAATCTTCAAAGTCTGACTTCGCTTCTTTCCTTTTGGCTTCCTTTTTGGTTCGGGCTCACTTTCCTTGGGGCCTCTAATCTTTATCTTGAAAGGAGAGCTCTTTGTAGTTTTCCCTTTGGGGTCATCTTCCCCAGATTCTTCTAAAGTAGACATGGGATTGAAGTCTCCCATCAAATTGAAGGTACAAGTTACCTTCTCACTCTCCAACTCCCAAATTTTATGCCTCAACCAAGAAGAGGTAAATTTCATAACGGGGGCCATTAGGTCTTCCAACTCTGTGACCTCATCCTCATTCCAATTGATTTCCCTGATCGACCTGTCCTTCACAGCTTCATAAGCATGATCTTGTACCAGGTTTCCATCATCCTCTAGTTGGTCCGGGATCAACTTGACATTGTACTGTCTGATTGCATCAACAGGGAACCCGGAGTACCTCTTCTTTCTTGCTTCAAGTTCATCCTTAATGTTATCCCAATAGTCCTCTAGGTCATCTTTATGCCGGTACTCCCTAGTGGCCTTCTTCTGTGCCTCCCCTATGATATCAAAGTTCATCCTTTTGGAGTGGAGGGAGAAACCATATGTTGCCAATTCATCTCCTGCAGTGTGTGCTGATTGGATGGAAGGGCACACTTTTGCTACACCAATTCCAAGAGGGAAATCTCCACCAAAGCCTGTCTTAAGCTTTTCCTTCTTTACAATGGCATCAAACTCACAAATCTGTCTGAAAATCTCCAATAGCACAATGTGATCTGTGGGGTACCTAGGTAACCTGTATGGAGCGATCGGGCATCCATCAATTCTAAGGTAGGTAAAGGTGGGAAATTGAATGAACCAGGCCCCATAATTCTTTATCAATCCTTTGGCTCCATCTAACAGTCTCACATGCTCGGCATTCTGAAGCATCCGGGTGATATGCATAGTGAATGCATCATTAGCCCTGCAGTAGTCTTTGTGTCCTAGGTGCAACTCCGGGTATACTTCATAGACTATGTCTTGTCTGAATGTCCCTCGTGGATTCAAACCCCTGTATGGGTAGAATCTGACAAGCACATACATGACATAGGAGGACATGGTGAACCTCTTAGTCTCTAGGATGTTCCTCAGCTATTTATCAATTTTAGAACTAATAAGCCCGACCCAATGATAGTTGGTCCCTTGCTCAATTTTGGTGATCACAGGGACCATCCAACTTTCCAATACTCCTGCACTCTTCAATCCTGCCACTCTGCTCAGAAATGTTATTGCATCATAGATATCTGACCTGAATTTAACTCTATGCAACTGCTTGGGTAGTTTAGAGTAGTGTGATTTTGGCTTCTCCAACCAAGCATTAATCATTTGTTGAGATTTGGTGGGCTCATTTTCATAATATGTTCTGGCCAAGTCCATGTTTAGAGCACATACTGAAGGCAAATCAAGCATGTCAAAAGCTTGGGCAATAGAGACAGGCCTAAAATTAGCCAAGACTCTTCCCTCAGTATTGACAACCCTTTGCGTATCAAAATCATACTGCTAGGCACATTCTAAAATCAACTCATAACATTGGATCGCTGGAGGGAAACCTACCACATGAACCAACCCAGATTTCATCATTCCTTTCCTCAAGACTGACAGATTCTTCTCAGCTGTCCTCTGCTTGAACTCCTCGTATCTCTAGGCCCCCACATTGGTGTCAGACACCTCGGACCATACAAAAGATATTTTGCTTTCAGGGAGCTGACTCTTAATATCTAACCTTAACCTCTCTGCCTCTGAGATGGATGACCCCTCTGTGTCACCCTTGGACTTTCCTGCTGCAACCTTGCTTGATTCGGCCTACATTCACAAAGGACATCATTAGTATTCAATTATCATGCATATTCCAATCCAAAGGTTAGCCTGAAATCATATAAAAAAATTAAAATCCATCACATATTATCAATCCTTGAAAGTCTAAAAAAATAAAGCAGTCCAGGAAAACCACGTTAACTGGGAAAATCCAGTCGGGGCGGAATTTTGGAGAAATTTGACCTAGACGGATTCTTGCTGCCAAAACATCATTAGTCAAATAAATCATTAGTACAGCCAAAAAATTGTCAGATTATCATGTAATTTGTTCATTAGCAACAAGAAATAAGCATTCAGCATTTACTCCATCAATCTTGTCTTCGGAAAATCGAAAGAAATAAAACTAGACAGGAAAACCAGAAAAGTCCGAATGGGACGAATTTTTGCGGATAGTTCGAAATGTTCCAAAAATTACTCCACTCCGCAGAATTAGCCTAAACCGGAAAAATCCGTGTGCGCAGAAATTTTGCGGACACCACGGGAACCCGACGATCAGCAACATGCGAATCATTAATCAAACAATCATGCAATCTTTTCTACTTAGATTCTAACAGTCCTGAAATCGATGCTAACCAACAAGATTCAGAATGCAAATGATTTCAAATTCCCAAAGCTC
>VDFB02358134.1:39297690-39396734 GCA_007258455.2 Sequoia sempervirens | reverse complement strand
AGTGGAAGACCTGATAGAAAAGAATGTTGAGGAAGTAGTGATCAGAGAAGACATTGAAAAGAAAGATACTCCTCCTATGGTACTAGAAGAAAAGATTACTCCTTCAGTTAATATAGAGAGCCCTATAGAGGAAGAGAATACAAACAAGGATAATGATGAAGATAAGAATGAGGATGCATTCAGAGGTGCACAAACAAAAGAATTAAAACTAGTAAAATATAGAAATACTGAGGAAAAGGACTCAAAGGGAAAGGTCATGGAGGTCACAAAGAATTCTAGTGAATCCTTCAACTCCTTCAAAGATTCATTGCAGAATATATTAAATATTCAACCCAATTTCCAACTTGTGTCATCACAACTGATACAAATGTCAATGCAACATGGTAATGTAGTTTTGGACAAGATTTACCCACTCCACAAGCTACAATTGGGAGATGTATATCATAAATTTTTCCATAAGGAGATCATAGAGACACATCAAAAGAGTGGAGAACTAATGGAGGAAGTAGTGAAGGCATTACAAGAGACCATACCTAATGCAAACATTGATGCATCACTATTTGGTATGAAAATTTGGAAATTGTTAATTGATTCTTTTAAGGTGTATGCTAAGAAAACATTAGAAACCACTGATAAATGTGCTCTTGCACATAAATTTTTTCAAGAGAGTCTAAAAGATGCATAAGGATGTGTAGATGAGGCAAAGGCTCTTTATCAATATGGCATGAAGTGGCTCGGAGCCACATAGAGCATTACAGAGGAGATGGATTCCATTGATTCCCTAATCAACATTTCCTCAAGTTCCTATGATCGAGAACTTGAGCTGATTATAGATATAAGAAATGCCATAGAAGATTTTCATAAGAAATTCTTTCAATTACAAACCCAGAAAGAGCATATCATTATGCATTTTGGAAAAATAAGGGATTTCATAAAATCCTAAATTCATAATTATTTCAAGAGCTCTTTTGAGTGTTGATAAAGCTATGCAAATGAATTTGGTCTTTGGAACTCTAGAATAAAGAGAAGAGTTATTGATGGAATTTGAAACACAGTGTGGATTGCTTGGGGCCACAAAGAAGGAATGTGAAGAAGGTGTAACAATGAAAAAAGTACACCTTTTCCTTGATTGATTTTGGAATAATTAATGACAAATTGGACTTAATATCGCCTTGATCTAGTGTTGTAATGTGCTTTACACATTCACATTAGGTCTTGGGCCCTTTTTAAAGCTAAATAAGCCTAAATTTTCCTTAATTTAGAGTTATAAAGTGTATTTATGTATACCTTCATATTAAATTTAGGAGGATTGTAAACTAAATGGACCTAATATAGTATTGTAATGTGTTTTACACATTCACATGGGATTTAGGGCCCTTTTAAGCTAAATAGACCTATTTTTTCTTTAATTTGATGTAAAGTATATTTATTTACACTTTCACATTGAATTTTGAGCCCTCTTGCATTTATGAAATTAATATCATCATTATTAGGCCTCTATGACCCTATATTGTGCATCCTAAGACATATTTTAACCAAAATCCCAACATAGACATCAAATAAACTTAATTTCTTAACACCCTAACACTTTTGCCATCTAAAAAGGCCTTGTGGGACCCATACACCACCCTGGGTGTATGAGTCCCACCCAAGTGGGACCCATATGCCAAGTGTGGCATATGAGTCCCGTTTGGCCTATTTTTAGGGTTTTGAGCAAGAAAAACTAGGTTTAAAGTTCAAATTTCATGAATGTCAGCCTGTGGGATCTAATAAACAGGATATTAGATTCATTTCCTATATAAATGAAGTCTCAAATCATTATTTTACTAAGCATTCATGATATCAAGTGAAGCACTCAAGAGTTAAGTATTCCAATACTTTACAAGATCATCAAGAGAGCATTCAAGATCATTTTCTAAGGCATTCAAGGGAAGATTCTTCATCATTTGTTGCAGAAATTCAAGATCCATCATCATGTCAAGGATATAAAGCATAAATCATGTTATTAATCTAGTTTTGTGATGTTTCATTCAAGATCCAAGGTCAAGCATTTTTATACGCTTATCTCAAGATCTAGATCTACATCCTTCATGTCCATTTCATATTAGATTGAAGATTTATAAGACATCATTCAAGGTATCATTATTCATGATTCATGTTCCATGTTTCATGTTTCATGTCCTTATTTCATTATCTCATCATTTTGTTTAGTTACCTAAAAGGGGTTTGAATTAGTAAAACCCTTATCTTCTAACAAACAACAAATATTTCTTCTCTTTCATGTGGGTGATCCCACCAAGCTAGTTTATAATTTTTGAGAGATTTTGATTTTAGCTAAAATCACATATTTTTAGAAAATATAATGATTTAAGCCTTAAAAAAAATTATTTAAATAATTCCAATTGAAGAGGGTTTGATCAAACTACCTTAGATCAAACCCCCTTGGATAGAACCCCGCTAGTTTTAAACCATACCTATAACAAGGTCTCCTTTACACCTATCAAAATGTTGATAAATAACCACTTTTTGATTTGCAGCACTAGGAGGATCAAAATGGAATTCATTTAAAATCTATTTTTGTAAGTATGAAGTCCTTATTATAAGCTTCCCAAAAGTATAATAATTTTAAGAGATCAATTTAATTTTATTATTATATTTATTTTTTATTTCTTGTGAATGTAAGGGTTTTCCACGAAAAATCCAAGCTCTATGTTGCACATGGCAGGAAATAAGATTATCAAAAAAATTAGAAAAATATGGAGTGCACTAGATATTAAAGTCCTTGATCGAGACAAAAATAAAATGAATTTCAATACATATACAAAAAAAAATTAAATTGTTATCTGAGTCTGTAATGTTTGAATTATGAGTGGTTTGACTTACAAAGGGAAACTTGATTAAGGAAAAAAAAATATTCAATAAAACACTATGGAACTAATTGGAAGCACTAGATATCGTAGTTACAAATCTAAATTCAAAAAAATAGAATTGTATCCTTGATGAATTTTTTTTATGTTGTATACGGTGAGCATCACTCCTTAAAATGGTGTTTACTAAAAAACCTTTAGTTTTGAAGGAGATGGTAAAAGAAGTGCAATCGATTCCAAAAATTTTGAAAAAATATATTTAGACTCTGAAAAAATTTACGGAAATCACTAGTTTGCATCATCTTCAAATTCCTCAGTTTAGCCACACTATAGGTGCCCAAAGCCGAAGATTTAGTTATAAAAAGTGAGTTTAAGTGTCTGGTTGGCCAAAAGCTGTAAGAAGCTAGTATTAGGATCACCTATGTGTAATTATATAAGATTTAGGTGTCTTGGAGCTTGAGAGAGATTCCTTACAAGAGATTAAGGTTTACAAAAGCTTAAGGAGAAATTTGTTGGAATTTCCCTCATTTGAAAGGTTGCTATCTTCAACAAAAGTCATCTACAAGTCAAAAATTAGGATTTAAAATCTTGAAACAAAGTGTGGAAGAGATAGAAGAGAGTGGAGAGAATAATAAAACCTTAACATTCCAAAAAAGAACACTAGAAATAATACTCCACCTTGGGCATATGAGTCCCAGTACAATAAATTTCAAGATTTTTAGAGATTTAGAATCAGCAATCCAGAGATTCTAGTTTTGTACGAGGAAAACCCAGCACGGTACTAAATGCATGAAACTAGAATGTAAGGTTCAGTCAACTCAAAATCAGTGATTTTATCATTTTTCAATCCTCAATTTCAAACCTCTTCAAGGTTTCCATGTACATTTCCTCTCTAATTTTAGAACTTTTTTTTTGTTCCTGAATTTATATGTCCATTTCTAGGTCATTCATTCAAGTTCATGCATCACTAGGCTTTGTCATTAAGATCTGCATTTCAAGCCCTATCTTGGTGTTGAACCCCTCATTAATTAATAGTCAAACCCTAGGACAGCCCTATTGTCAGATCTCTTTCCCCTTTCTTCATTGGATTGAGATCTCTAGGGTTTCCTTGAATGTGGAGTATAGAAAGTTGGTTGTCCTAGGTCCTAAACCCTAGCGACAATAATTTGCTATCTTCCATTTTGGTGAATCTGTATTTAGAATATTTCATTTTCTGATTTGGAGTGTTTCATCATCCTATATCTTGCTTGTATCAACTTTGCATTAGTGTTTGCAATATTTAATTTGCATCTAGGGTTTAAAAATCTTGCATTAGTGAAAGTGCATATAGGTTACATTTTTGCATCTTGCATCACTAAAAAACATCTAAAATCTGCATTTGCATTTAGTTCGGACATCATCCAAACCAAAAATCATAGAAAACACTTAAAATTTCTTGAAAATTGTAAAAAAAAACCCTAACTGGGACTCATACGCCCCTCTAGGCGATTTAGTCCCAATCTAGATTTTAAACTACCTTTTATAGCATTTAAAACCTCATTTTTGTGCTTCCTACAAGCTTTTTAGTAACACATAGCATCAATCTAGAAAGTTTCAATAACTTATGTTTTATGCATCTAGGTCAAAAACATCAATTTAGGGTAGCCATTTTTCAAATCATTTCAATAGCAAAAATCATTAGATCTGAAAATGTTCACATTTCTAAAAATTTGCATCATATGGATAAAAGTACTTTTCACTTTTGCATATACAATGTTTACACTCATAATAAATTGCATAAGTTTGATAAAAGTGGTTTTCATTTTTGGATATACATTGTTTGCATTCTTAAAGTTTTGCATATGTTTTTGGATAAAAGTAATTTTCATCTTTGGATATAAATTGTTTACATTCTTGAAGCATTGCATAAAATGGTTAGAAGTGCTTTTCATTTTTTTTCAAACAATGTTAGTACCTTACCTTTCTAGACATGCTAATAAAAATTTCATATCCTCTTCCTATGAGAATGTTTTAGTGAAAGATAATACAACCTGGGACAATCCTAACTATCATATTCATACTTCTCCTAATATCTCTCCTATTTGTGAAGAAGATATTTTGTTGTTAGATGAACCAATCAATGAGAGTTTTGAGAGTCCTAGTTGTTTCTCTCCTCTTACCTCTCTTAGTGAACAAGACATTTATGAACAAGAGGACACAACCATAGGTAATCATGATGATCACATAACACAATAAGAGACCATTGAAACTTCAACTAGTCTACATTGGCCTCCCAACATCTTTCCCTCTTGTGATAATTTTGTAAATGATGAGGATATGTTGGTGTTAGATAATCAAATTATTAAGGTCTATAGCAACCCTATTTATGTTCCTTCCCCTACCTACCCTATTTTGGAAGACACTATGGGACAAAGGAATGCAATTATGGACAATCATAGGAATTACATTTTTTCTTCTCCTAGTATCTCTCCTAGTTGTGAGGAAGATTCTTTGATGTTAGAAAATACAACCAATGAGAGTCATGAGAATATTATGTGTCTCTCTTCACCTAGGAAAAACATTATTGAAAAAGAGAATTCCATCATTGATAAACAATACAATTCAACTGTTGATCATTCCCCTCCTTGTGATGAATCCTTTTGGAAGAACCAATCCTTGAATGTTGAGAACATTTGGTTTGTAGTTCTTCTAAAAACTCTCCTCCTAGGGAGGATATCATGGTATAATAAAATGACAATAATAATGATGTGACTTCCTTGGATTATGGTGAAAAGATGATACTAGATTTCCCTTTATTAGAAATATATCAAACCAAGACCATTGAAGTTATGAATGCACAAGTTTCCGCTAAATCCCCCTCAACTATTGGACCTCCTACATACCCTGTAGGACATCCTAAGAATCCTCTAATCCTTTTCCCACCTTCACACAAACCTCAAACTCAAAAATACCCCAAACTCATCCTTTACCCACCTAAGAATAATGTTTTACAATAGCCAAGTCATAATACCATTGCTCATACATATAACACTAGGAACAATCCAAAAATAAGATAAAAACCTTCAACATCCCTCCCATTTCCTAATCCTATCCTACCTAACCCTATCTTATCAGGTCCTCCTCATGGAAAGGAGTATGATATTTTTGAACAACTAAAGAATAAAACTACTAAGATATCATTGTGGACCTTATTCAAGCATCCCCTCACTATCATAACATGATTCAAAGTGCCTTGAAAAAATTGTGATCCCCTCTAGTGCTAACTCAAATGACATAGCAACAATGATTCAAGGAATAAACCTTGACATTGTTTTCCACCAAAGTGAACTCCACCCTTTAGAAGTGAAAAAACAAAATGATGCTTTCATGGTAATCATTCGCTACAAAGGAAGAGTCATAAAGTGAACCCTTGTTGACAATGGCTCCACCCTTAATGTGTGTAGTGTATCCCTTTTGGATAAGCTTGGTGTGGATAAATAAAAAATTCAGCTTGACTCTTTATCTATTAAAGGATTTGACAATGTAGGTAAACAACCGCTTGGTGTGATCACTTTGCCTATTATAGCTAGAAAGGCCACATTAGAAACACTAATACATGTTATGCCTCATGATCTTTCATATAATCTCCTTTTAGGTAGACCGTGGATTCATGCAATGAATGGGGTGCCTTCTACTCTTCATGATGTAATGAAATACATATACAATAAAAAAGTGTACACACTTGAAGTTTACCCTGACCCAAACAGTTGTTTAAACATTGAGAAAAACAAGGAGAATCATTTGAGAACATTGACTCCAACTACACAAGCATAATTTGTGCAACAAAAAGACAAACAAAAAAACATTAAGGAAGTCACGAAGCTATTAGAAGATGACTGGGTTCCTTGGATTTCACACCAACATTCATGGGAGAATACAAGATCATAAACAAAGACTTTGAAAATGGAAAAGAAAAAGTGGTAATTTCAACACAAAATTCAAAATACCCTTCGAAAGAATCCACCTCAACCACTTTAGAAGAAGAAGAAAATTATACAACAAACTTTGATCATATAAACTATCGACAACCACCAAATCCAAAAGAAATGAAAAATATTTATGGAAGAGGTTATGAGCTTATGAAACAACTTGGATAGTGGAAAGGGATGTGGTGCTAGGGAATAAGGTATTTGTGTCCCTATAGAGCCACACATGCAAGAAAAGACTAATGGTCTTGGTTATTGTCCCTCGAAAGAAACAAACAATCCTTCACTCAATATCAACACTCTTACAAAAGATTATTCTAAGCCTAGTGCAACCTGAATTGATAGACACTAGTGGTCTTGATTGTTATCCTTTGAAAGAAACAAAGAAATATTTGCTTAATGTCAATGTTATCACACAAAACACTAATGATTCAAATTTGTTATATTTTACACCCTCCTTTCGAGGAGAGAAAAAAATATCACAATATAAAGAGTCTTGTGTAAGTATGACACCTTGTAATAAGCAAGAGATATCTTTGTCAAAAAATAAAGTAACATCTACTATTGATCAAAATAGTATCTTGTCGAGACTCCTCCAATATCCTTTGATATCTCTCCCTCCAAGAACATGAAAGAAATTTTACTACAAGAGTTCATTTTGTGAATATCATAGAGTTCATGGTCATGCTACTAATGAATGTACTTGGCTTTGTGTAATATAATTCAAGATCTTAAGGAATATGGTGCTCTTCCTTGTGTTGTGGCACCTATTTCTTCTAATTGACATAGTTTATTTTCATCCTATTTGACTCATCCTTGTCCTGCACTAAGTGGGGGCAAGGGGTTAGTTAGCCAAGTCCTCGTATGTCACTTGTCAGTTTCTCCTTTGGCTAGTTGACTGCCTTCCATGTATATATAAGAGCAAGCTTGGGGATGTGGACGACATGCTTTAAGTGGGCTAGTATGTGACATAATACCTTTTGGGGGAAACCCCTTTTCATGATGTAGCTTATTGGAAACATATGACTTGGCATAGGGCTTTCTAAATAAGCTCTCATATCTTTTTCTACTTTAAAGAAATTTCTCATAGCAATGGTGTTAGCAACTACTTTAAAGTGGGGGCATACATCGACACTCATGTTTCACTATGCAATTTTCTTTATTCTTGCGATGCATCCTTTTCTTGGTGGTTTCATTGGATTTGATTTCCTCTGAGAGTGTGATATTTCTTTGACTTGTCCTCTCTTGGAGAAATTATGCACAATTCTCCCTAAGAAGAAGACCTTACATGAACTAAGAAAAATCCCTTTGAACATACCTTACACTATTTCATGTTTACAAAATCTATTATATGGCCACCTTGCATAACACACTTTTCTTTCCTGTGGTTCCATCTTGTTTGTTCATAAGTTCCAAGCATACAAAGTTTTTCTTTCCTCATGAAGCTCGAACTTCATTTTTTTTCATGAGCTGCAAGCATATGAAGTTTTTCTTGTCTAATGAAGCTCGAAGATCAAAATTATGTGGTGCCTTATCAAATTTATCAGGAGGTATAACTTTTGGTATGGTTAGCGTATGGGAGCCAACTTATGCGTGACTTTCCCATAGCCACTTGCTTGGGGGCTCACCTAGTGGATGGCCTGAGGTTCCACTAGCCCTTGTGAGCATGCATTTGGTTTGTATAGTGGACACCAGGTTCCACTTGTAAGCCATCCCTTTGGATTCTCACCTAGTGAACAACTTGAATTTTTTTTGCCTCAGAGTGAGTGTGCATTTTTGGACAAACATCTTAGATCTGATCCACATTGTGATGGACAAATGGTCGAGGCTTCATCCACCTCTTTCTATTTTGCTTATTTTTATTTTTCTTTCTTTTAGTCTTTTACATTCCATGTTTGTGTATCTTTTTTTGTTGTATATCATACACCTTGTGTGTGTCCTTTTGTGCTTGTGTTAGTTTGATGTAGGATCTTGGATCCTAGGGGCTTGACGACCTCCTTGGCCTTTGTTATCCTAGACCATCTCCATCGGTACACTTGGACCCCTCTTGAATGTCTACTTTAGTGTGAGCTTGAAGCAAGTTTATCCTCTCACTAAAGTGGGGGCTAAATGTAACAACAAAAAAATTACACCTTTTCCTTGCTTGATTTGGGAATAATTAATGACAAATTGGACTTAATATCACATTGATCTAGTGTTGTAATTTTATTTACACATTCACATTAGGTCTTGGGCCCTTTTTAAAGCTAAATAAGCCTAAATTTTCCTTAATTTAGTGTTGTAAAGTGTACTTATTTACACCTTCACATTAAATTTAGGAGGCTTGTAAACTAAATGGACCTAATCTAGTATTGTAATGTGTGTTACACATTCACATGGGATTTAGGGACCTTTTAAGCTAAATAAACCTAATTTTTCCTTAATTTGATGTTGTAAAGTATATTTATTTACACTTTCACATTGAATTTTGAGCCCTTTTGCATTTATGACCTTAGTATCATAATTAATAGGCCCCTAATACCCTATATTATGTATCTTGAGGCTTATTTTAGCCAAAATCCTAACATAGACATCAAATAAACTTAATTTCTTAACACCCCAATACTTTTGCCACCTAAAAAGGCCCTATGGGACCTATATGCCACCTTGGGCATATGAGTCCCACCCAAGTGGGACCCATATGCTAGGTGTGGCGTATGAGTCCAACTTGGCCTATTCTTCAAGTTTTGAGAGAGAAAATTTGTGTTTTAATTTCAAATATCATTAATGTTGGCCTGTAGGATCTAATAAATAGGATATTAGATGGATTGCATATATAAATGAGGTCTCACATCATTATTTCACTAGGCATTCATGATATCAAGTCAAGCACTCAAGAGTTAAGTATTCCAAGACTTTACAAGATCATGAAGAGAGCATTAAATATCATTTTCTAAGGTATTCAAAGGAATATTCTTCATGATCAAGCATTAAGCATGTTATTGAGCTAGTGTTGTGATGTTGCATTCAAGATCCAAGGTCAAGCATTGTTCTACACTTATCTCAAGATATAGATCTACATCCTTCATGGCCATTTCATGTTAGATTGCATATTTATAAGACATCATTCAAGGCATCATTGTTCATGTTTCATGTTCCATGTTTCATGTCCTTATTTCATTATCTCATCATTTGGTTTAATTACCTAAAAGGGGTTTGACCTAGGCAAACCCCTATCCTCTAACAAATAACAAATATTTCTTCTCTTTGATGTGTGATTATAGATCTAGTTGTCTTGGAGCTCGAAGATCTCTTCAAGATTAGGTTACAAGCTTGGAGAAAGTTGCTGGAGTTGTCCCCTCATTTGCAAGGTTGTTATCTTCACAAAAATTCATCTATAGCTCTAAAATTAGGGTTTTAGGTCCAAAAAAAATTATGGTAGAAAGAGAAGAGATTGGAGAGAAAAATTAGACCTTAACCTTCAGAAAAATCACATTGGGACTGATACACCACCTTGGGCGTATGATTCCTAGTACAAAAAAATTTCAAGTATTCAGAATCAGCACTATCACATTCTAGTTTTGGCATAGAAAAACTAGTCTAGGAATAAATCGTGAAGACTAGCATATGAGTCCTAGTCAACCTCAAAAACACTATTTTTAGCATTTCCAGTCCTCATTCAGGCTTGTTCAAGTTTCTAGGTGCATGGATCTAATTTTATATCTTTTTATTCTAATTTATATGCATTTCTAGGTCATTCATTCAAGTTTCATGCACCACTAGGTTTTTTCATTATATCTTGCATTTCATTAGTCTTTCCAAGCCCTAGCTTGGTGCTGAACCCCTCATTAATTTATAATCAAACCCTAGGACAACCTTGTTGTCAAATCTCTTTCCCCTTTCTTCATTGGATTGAGATCTCTAGGGTTTCCTTGAATGTGGAGTATAGAAAGTTGGTCGTCCTAGGTCCTAAACCCTAGTGAAGACAATTTTCTATCTTACAAAAGGTAAGCTAGCATGGTAGACCCATTTACAAAAGTTGTAGGAATCAACCTCCTCAGGTTGACATATTTCTCACTCTTTATGCATTTTAGTATTTCTATTTAGATTCTTTGTAAATATGTGGAGTATATAGAGCAGCATCCAGTACAATTTTTTTTGGCTTTTGCTTTGGTACATGACTCTATGGTAGTCAATCTAATCTTTCTAGTTTGTATATATGCACATATTTCCCAGGTCGAGATCCTATGAATCACAAAACAATTGGTGTACACACCCTTTTCCCTTGATGTCAAAGGGGGAGAATGTTTTGAATATTTTTGGCATGTTTCCATCAAGGACAAAGGGGGAGATTGTTGGAAGAATGTCATTGATACTCTTGGACAGAAACATGAGTATGAGGGATAAGCACAAAGTTATATTAAAATGTGTTGCAATGTTTTCATTGAAATCAACATTGTATCTTGGTGTGAATAGTTTGGTGCAAATCCTTTTTATTATTTCTAACGTGTTTTTGAGTTGTTATGGAAGACATTTTTGTAAGATGGTTTGATCCAAAGAAGTAAGTTGTGTTGGAAATTGACTAAGTGTCAATTCTGCTATTTCAGTGTAAAAGAGCACTTGTTTTTGGGTTCGCACTAGTTTGCTAATGAAGGTTTCACTTTGTGCTTCTAACATTATTTTGTTGGATGTTAGAAGTATCTAATTTCAAGATTTCATCATGTTTTGGCAATCCGTTTGAAAGATATAAGTAACAAAAGTTTGGCCTGGAAAATTATAGTTATTTCATGTATAGTGCATTTGAATGGGAGAGTTTGTACTTCTCCAAGAATAGGTTCTTAGCTTTGTGCTTTTGAGGATATGTTGATAGATGGAAATAGTGTATGAATTCTAGTTGGCGTCGAGGTTTGATTTACACATGTTCGTATTTGGATACTAGTTGAAGAATTTTGGCATTAGATCTTCAGTGATGCTAACCTAATATGTTTGAAGGCATGCAAAGGTTAAATAATTGTTTTAGTCTTGTGTGGGGTCTATTATAGGTCCATGTCGACCTAATTCAAGTTGTTTTGAGTTTTGTATTTTGGCACGAGGTACATGTATAAAACTTTTATAGCCAAAAACTTATATTTTGGATATTATATCTAATTAGGCTAACCTAATTGATGTTATGCTTGATGCGGATATATATGTTAGATATTTTTGATGATTTAAGAGGTGTTCAATATATTTTAACTATTTATAATTGTGTAATAGAAAATTGGACCCTCTTGAGAAAAGAGACAATTTCACACATAATTAGACCCACTTTTGACCCCTTCACATCATTTCCCTTCAAAATAGCCCCTTAGACCTATTAATTTTGATCTAGAGGCTCATTTCACATGTGAAATCACATAAAACCCAACAAACAACATTTAATAGAATCATACCCTGGCAACCCACTTTCAAATAGCAGTATTGGGACCCATTCGCCACCTTGGGCGAATGAGTCCCCTCTGGTGGGACCCATTTGCCAAGGGTGGCGAATGAGTCCCTTTTGAGGGAAAGTTCAAATTTAATCGGGAATTTAATCAATTTAACTTTTATTTCCGGTGAATTTTGGTATCTTAGGTCTAATTTATGGGAAAATAAGATGTTGTTTCCTATAAATACACATTTCAATTCATTTTACACAACCTTTTGATCATTTTTTCATCATCTCAAGAGCAGAAAGCATTCTACAAAAAGTTTCATAAGCAAAAGTTGAAGTTTGAGGATTGAAAATTAGGGTTTTTTTAGGTCTTGAAGCTCACTAATCTTGTCAAGATCCAACATTGTAAAGGGTTGATGATGGATGCCTATGGTGAATCATGAAGAAATCTAGGATGAAGAGGTGAAACTAGCCACCAAATCATGCTTAAAAACTTGGTTTCCTATTGATTCTATATTCCATTGTTACTCTATCTTCATATTAAGGTTTGCATTGTGTTTATTTATCATTTTCATGTCATTTCTTATCCATGTTTCATGTTTTTTAAGGTTTCTAGGGTAGAGATCTTGCATCCTTTCAATCATTCTTGCATGTCCTATTCTAGATAAATAGAATAGGATTTTTGTCATGATTCAACCTTCCTAGTCTTTAATACATCTAAGGCTAGGGTTTATGAAAATTTTTCTCTATTCAAGGTTTAATTACCTACCTATGGGTTTGACCAAGGAAACCCCCATTAGATCAACTCTTTTAAGTTGTTTTTCAGGAATTTTCCAAGATCTAGAATCGAGGTTCCATTAAAATTTGTTGTGTAGGTGTCAAGGTACATATCTGAGTTTTGAGTTTGCAGAAATAAAAAAGAGGATTGATTTTCCATGCTTAGTGAATGAGTTCCACCTAAGATGTAGAATTGAGTCAGATGTTTTTTTAGATCCCCAACTGTTAGAAAATTGGTTCTATAAAGAAAAGTCTTGATCTGGGACTAATTCACCCAAGGTGGCGAGTGAGTCCCATTCAGCCCAAGTTCAGATTTCATTAGCTTTTCATATTGTCATTCAGTCCCCCATAGTCTTCTAGGTGCACACATTCTGAGAAATAGCCATCTGTTTAGTGAAAAAATAAATTTCATTCATCATTCTCAATCCTTTCGCATATCACAATGTGTTTTCAAACATAGCTTAAATTGCACTTTTGCATTCATTTTAGAACATCTTAATTAGTCAATTGCATTTATTCAAGTTAATTTACATCATATCACATAGCACACATCCTAATTTGAGTGTTACATAAGCATTTTGGGCCTAAATCTCTCTCCTTTTAGGTGAAAAACCCTAGAAGTGCAAGAGCCAACATTTAGGTTCCCAAAATCTATGTCACATTTTGGTGAACCCGACATTTGAGCATAATAACATTCTGATTTACATTTCTAATTGCATCTTAGGTCTTCATTATTGTAGGATCTTGCATTTTTTTAGGATTTATAGAAACATTGCATTAGTAAAAGCATTCTTTACTTTAAATTATTGCATTCCTTTTCATCTTTGCATTTGCATTCTAAATTTGCATTGTACAGAGTTCAGATTTTATAGAAAAACACAAAAAAAGTTAAAAAAACATTAAAAAATTCATCTCCTGGGAATCATTCACCACCTAGGGTGAATCATTCCCTTTATAGTTTTTTATCAGAATTTCCAAATTTTAATTTCTTGCATTGCATCTTTCTATTTTTTGTCATTTCCTTTCTTTTTTCAATTTAAGTTTTCTCTATTTTGTTAGCATACATTTCATCTCTTTTCATGGCATTTATGGATAGTCTTATAATTTTACAAGTTTCATTTTCAGCTATCTTTCATAGTCCTTTTAGATCAGCTTACATTGAGGAAACTATAGCAAATCTCCAAAGCCAATCAAACAACACATCAAACGATCTAATTAAACATATGATTTAAATTTGAAAGAACATCTCATCCAAGCCACTTAGTAGTGATGATGTTAATAAGTTAGATGAAACCCTTAAGGGTGTCCTCTCACTCACTTCATCCTCTAACATTTGTAATGCGAAACCTAAAACTCTTACCGAAACACCCTCCCTAAAACCCTTTGATTGTGATGAATTTGATTTGTTAGATAAAGTCCTCCAAGACTGCATCTCACATAAGCCATCTACTAAGGTTTGTGGTATTCACCTTGCAATAAAAAATGTTCATACCTATAATTCTTTCCTTGAACATCCTAAACAAGTTAACGATAGTTCACCCTTACAACCTTTTGGGAGTGATGATTTTCCTCTGCTAGATCAGTCTCTTCAAGCCTCCATCTCATCTAATTCATCTGCTATGGTTTGTTGTGAAACCTCTCACATTAAGGAAATTCATGTAATTCAACCAAAACTTATCCTTTATCCACCTTAACATCTATTCCATCCTTCCAATAAACCTAAACTTATAATTTACCCACCCTCGCATCCCCTTCATCCCTCTAATCTATCACGACAATCTAGTAATGATATTGTTGCTCATACATATAACGCATGAAATAACTCACAACCACCACAAATAATTCCACCATCATTACCTTTACCTAATCCACCTAGTGCTCCTCATTATAACCCACCTACAAATGAGTATGATCTTGTTGAGCAATTAAAGAATAATCCTACCAAAATATCTCTTTGGGAGTTGCTTCAAACTTCCCCAAGTTACATCACCATTCTTCAAACTACTTTGAAACAAATAACAATCCCTCCTGGAACCACTCCGAGTGATGTGGCAGCTCTTGTCCAAAAGCATAGTCTTGATATTACTTTTCATCAACATGAGCTCCCTCCTTTCAAGTCATGAAAACAACATGATGCCTTTATGATCATTGCTCAATTTCATCACATAGATATCAAACACGCTCTCATAGATAATGGTTATGCCCTTAATGTGTGTAGTGTGAGCCTTCTTGATTGTTTAGAAGTGGATAGATCACAAATAATACCTGATTCTATTTCTATTTGAGGATTTGATAATACAACAAAGCAACCACTTGGGATAATAACTTTACCTATTATGGTTGGGGTGGTCACTTTGTAGACTCCTATCCATGTCATGCCTTATGATCTCTCATATAATCTTCTTTTAGGCCAACCTTGGATTCATGAGATGAATGTAGTGCCTTCAACTCTTCACCGTATCATGAAGTATGTTTATAACAATCGTATATATCAAATTGAAATCAACCTTGAGCCTAAAAGTTTCTTGCATCTTGAAAAAGGGGTTACAAGTCCTTTAAAAACATTGATTCCAACCTCTAACATTGATCCTCTTGAAATTGAACATAATGACACGAAATTGGTCTCTAAATTATTTGGTGATGATTGGGTGTCCTTAGAATTCACACACTCATTTATGGGTGAATACACACTTACACAAAAGCAAGATGAAAAGCCTAACCAACCAACCATTATGTCCATTCAAAATTCTAAATATTCATCTCAAACATCTATCTCTTACAATATGGATGAAAATGCAACATACACAACATATTTTGATGAGATAGATTATCAATCCCTACCTACCCCGCATGAAATGGAAAGACTTTATGGGAAGGTTATAAATTTGTCAAACAATTGGGCTATATTGGAAAAGGTTGTGGAAAACATGAACAAGGTATTTGTGTCCCTATTGAACCTAATACACAAGAAATGAAAATGGGATTGGGATATTCTTTTTCTAAAACAACTAAAGCTACTCAACAACCATCCTTAAACATTAATGTGATCACATGTCAACCACAACAAAAACTCACCATTACTCATCCTGACTTGCTTGATCCAACCCTCCCACCTTCATGGTTTTATGTTGATAGTGATGAGACCTTGAAACACATACTTGATGTTTATGATACTCCATCTTTTCATGCTTCCCTTAAACACATTTCTCATGCTATAAATGTTACCAAGCAAGAAACAAGTGATATCAATGAAGAAATTTTGGAATCTGAAAGTCCTAAATCCAATGCACTTCCTTTAGGAGATACAATTGACATGCTTATGGACATAAATGACAACGATAAAGTTATTAAAATTGGGAAGTGCATTGATGATGAAGAACAAGAAGATACAACTGCTTTACTTCATGATTTTCCAAAAAAAATTTCTTGGAAATATTCTAATATGCCAGGAATTGACCTAAAAATTGTGATGCATAATATTGTCCTTGATAAAAATGTTAAACTTGTTCATCAAAAAATCCATAAAATGCATCCTAATGTGGCCTTTCATGTTAAAGAAGAACTTGAGAAACTTCTTGATGTTGGCTTCATTTGACCTATTGATTATTCTCCTTGGATCTCAAACATTGTCATAGTTGCAAAACCTGATAATCGAATTAGGATGTGCACCGATTTTTGAGACTTGAATAAAGCCTCTTTAAAAGATGATTTTCCACTTCCTAATATCGACATGATTGTTGATTCAACTACTATACATAATTTGTTATTCATGGATGGATTCTTTGGTTGTAATCAAATCCTTATTAATCCTCTAGATAAATACAAAACTGCCTTTACAATAGTTTGAGGAACATTTTGTTGGGTTATGATGCCCTTCGGTTTAAAGAACACTGGTACAACTTATCAACATGCAATGACATTAATATTCCATGATTACATTCACAAAATCTTGGAAGACTATGTTGATGATATTATTGCTAAATCCTTAACTCAACAAGACAATGTAAATGTCCTTCACAAAATCTTTGAATGAATCAAACAATATAACATGTGATTGAATCCGAAAAAGTGTGTCTTTGGTGTAGATAGTGGTAAACTCTTAGGATTTATCATATCTCATAGAGGCATTGAGGTGGACACAAATAAAATTGATGCAATTATTAACATTCCACCTCCAAAGAATATTTCTCAGTTATACACGTTACAAGCACGCATTTAATCTATCTGATGTTTTGTTGCATCTTTAGCCGATCTCACATTACCTTTCACATGTCTTCTTAAAAAGGGTGTTCCTTTTGATTGGGATGACGATTGTAAACAAGATTTTGAGAGTCTAAAGGAATATTTAGCTACTCCACCTATTTTACAACTGGTTGTGTTGCATAGACCATTTATTTTCTACATCACCGCATCTGCCCATGCTCTTATAGCATTGTTGTCTCAACAAGATGATCATGGTAAAGAGCACCAATTGAAAAAAAATGTTTGGCTCTTATATTCACTACTAGTAAGTTGCGACATTATTTACTAAATGTTGAAGTACAAGTTGTCACAAAATTTGATCCCCTTAAATATTTTTTCAACAAAACTGATCTCTCTAGATGCTTAGCTAAGTGGGTGATATTGTTAACAAAGTTTGACCTTAAATTTGTTTCACAAAAATCAATCAAAGGTCAAGCCTTAACTGATCACTTAGTTGATGCTCCTTCTCCCTTCGCTTTCCCTACCATTCATTCCTTTCCTGATGATCATGTTTTAACTATTGATATTAAACCATGGGAGTTATTCTTTGATGGGTCTAAGTGTTGAACAGGTTTCAGTGTTGGAGTGGTCCTAATTCCACCTGACGGTAACCCTATTCCCTTGTCCTATAGTTTAAATTTCCTATGTACAAATAATATAGTTGAGTATGAAGCATTGATTGTGGGATTGCAAGTTACTTTATCTCTCCATGCTCAACATATTAAGATCTTTAGTGATTCACAATTAGTCATCAAACAAATTAATGGCACATATCACACTAAACATGAAAAATTATTAAGATACAAAGATATTCTAATGAAATTATTAGACAAATTTGATTCGTTCACTATTGATAACATCCCACAAAAATATAACTGACATGCAGATGCAATGGCTAGTGCAGCTTCTCTCATATCCCCACATGATCCTTCTATTGATTTCACATTCATTATTCATACAATCATGAAACCTTCGACTAATACTCCATTAGAAGAAGTTTTAGCAAGAATTCAAACATCTTTGTGTGAATGGTATGATACAATATACAATTACTTAAAGGATGGTACCATTCCTAAACCTACCACAATGAATACTCGAAATCACTTATGAAAACTCACAACTAAATATGTGATTCTTGCAGATGTGCTGTATAGAAGATCTTTTAATGGTCTCCTACTACATTGTCTAAAGGATTCTAAAATCCCCTTAGCACTCAAACAGGCTCATGCTGGTGCCTATGGAGGTCATTTTGGAGGACGTTCATTAGTGAAAAGACTTCTCCGTATGGGTTATTATTGGAGACATATGGAGAAGGACTATTTCACCTATGTTAAATGATATCACAAATGCCAAGAACATAGCAATATTATTCATGCTCCTACTACTGAGCTCCATGCCCATGTTCCTATTTGGTCATTTTCAGTATGGGGGTTAGATCTTATTGGAAAATTTTCATCTCCTTCTTCTGTTGGACACACATTTATCATAACCAGATGTGATCGATTATTTCACAAAATGGGTCAAATCTATCCCTCTTTGTTCAACAACTGCTGAAGTAATTTGTTGTTTCCTCCTGGAACACATAATTTCTCGCTATGGACTTCCTTCCACAATTGTTTCAAATAATGGAATGCCCTTTAAGAATAACGAAGTTCAACAATTTCTCCAAGCCTTCAACATTCAACATCACTATTCCACACCATACTATCCCCAATCCAATGGACAAGTTGAGTATACTAATAAAATTCTTGAACAAATCCTTAAGAAAAATATTAGCAAAAATCATAAATATTAGCATATGCAACTCCCTTATGCACTTTGGGCTTATAGAACTAATGTTCGTTCATCCATGGGAAATACCCCTTCTAGCCTTGTTTATGGTACTGATGCAATTATTCCCTTGGAGTTAGAAATTCCTACTTTGCGAGTTGCTCTTTGAGATCTTTTTTATGATGACACTTAGAAATCTCAACGATTACATCAACTTGAGATGCTCAATGAATGATGCATTAATGCTCTCGAACATCTCCAAGCTCACATCAAACAATTACAATGAAAAAACAACATTCATGTTATTCCTCAATCATTTTCTAGGGGAGATTTTGTTCTTATTGAAAATCAATGGACTATTAGTGTTGATAACAAAGAAAAGGATAAGTTTAGCCCTAATTGGTTGGGACCTTATATAGTTGATACTAGTTGTGGGTCTGGTGCTTATCTTTTAAAGTAGATTGATAGAACACCCCTTAGGGAACCAATTAATGCCACACATTTGCATCGATATTATCTCTAATCTCCTTTGAATAGTATGTTTAGTATAGCAGTGTTGTTTAGAGTTATTTGATGTTATTCTAAAATAGCTTTCACATTGCTTCATTCTTGACAACTAGATTTTTGTTTGTCTTGAACACTAAAGTAATTATTTATGTTCATTTTATAATTTCTTTAGACTTCATACTATTCACATTCCTCTTATGTTAAGTTAGATCCTTATTAGTGTATTTAATTTAACATATCCTTTTTCTCATTACCTATGTTGTATCTATGCTAAAACTATAATATGTTTTACATTAGATCACATAGATTATGTTAAATCATGTAGCCATTAATTAAATGCTCTTTCCATAAGTCCTTTAATTAATCACATAACATTTAACATTCATGTCACAAAGTTACATCATCATAATATCAAAAGTGCATGTCTATATATATATATCAAAATCAAATCATAATGCTCTTTGAGAGCTAGACCCCTTAGGATCTAGCACTCGCGATCTAGTCCTAGGATGTTGTGAGTTGATTGTGTGTGACTGTGATCACGAACTACTGAGTCTCAGTGTATACTCCAGACCTTTTACTCGTCCAACAACTATAAGCCGCTCATCTGTCATTTGGTCTCTCTTTGCACATATTCTCCCTACCTCTACCAAGGTATGTGTTGACTGTAGTGCACTCTCTTCCCAATGGAGTCACCTCCTCCATGATCGATGGGGGCATGTAGTTAGGATCTATCTCATCCTTCTCAAGGGATGTTGGCACTATCTATGTGGCTACTTGATGATAGAACTCTCACCAGTCTCTCATTGCTCCTTCAAGATAGATCATATATACAATCAATAACACATCATCATGATATATATACATATAAAAATTAAGCATAAATCACTAAAGGACATGCACAAAATCAAATGTTGTCACCTATGTCTCCAAATGCATGAGGAATTTCAACCTCCTCATCTCTGGAGGGCATGGAGGATGTGCTAGTCTCCCTCTGACTCTGCATGTTGATGTTTTTTGTAGCTACTACTTGTGATCTGGTCTTGTAAGTATGTGAAGACACTCCATACTCATACTGATCCTCAATAGATACCTCATCACCCTCACTGAGGGGTGGCTCCTCCTCATAGGAATACTCCTCCTCATAATCCTCCTCATCATCCTCTCCTCCATCCTCCTCCTCATAATCAAGATCAACATCAAACCGGTACTCCTCATCGATCACATCCATAAAAATATCTATTGGCCTATATCGTACCTCCTCTGCTCTCTCCTCTAACTCATCACCCTCATCTACTACTACCTCTGCATCACCTAGGAGAAATCCATGGGAAACATAGGATCTAGTTGTGCATATTCCCACCACTCCTCAAACTCATCTATGCTACCAACATCATCAACATTAGAGACTAGTGGCTGGTCCTGATCTGAATTATTAGAATCACTCTCATGAACATGATCTATATTCAACTAAATAGTATCCCCTAGCCTTTGGGAACTTCACACTAATCATCTAATGAAGGGGCACCCCTAGGTGGTGTCTGAATCTATCCAAACTTCTACATGACTCATCAATAATAGAATGGTCATATGACATAGTCATGTATCACTGCTAGAAATCTATCCATCTACGTCCTTCGTAGCTGCCTGGTGGGATCTGGCCACTAAGGAGTGAGTAGGTAAGGTCTCCATAAGATCTCATCCTCCTCTAGCTAGTCGAATCTCACACTCCAAAATTCTAAATCCCCATACTGCCATAACCATTGCAAAGGGTTGCCGATTGCTCGTGGGTACTCTATCGCTATTGTACATGGATATCTGACAGGCCTAGTATATGTGATATACTCAAGGCACCACACCTATAGAAGTGTACAATGGACCATACTATCAATCTCTTAGTATACAAATCTCCCCAAATCATAGTACAAATGTGCCAGAATGTAGCTACCCCATGCATACACTATCTTTTGATCATACATCCCTCGTACCAGGTATACCAATCCACCATCTAAGTGTGTCACTCATCCATTTGGATTGATTACTATTGCCACTATGTGCATCATAATCCATCTCACCACAGGATCCTGTGAGTACAACAACATAGGTAGCTCAATTCGTGCTCTAACCCTCTCATCATGTATCATCCTCCTAGGAAGTACTACATATCTCTCTTCTTCTCATAGAATGATCAATCCCCCTGAAAAATACACTCGCACTCCCTGAATAGGAACTCAGAGAATGTGGTGTACGTCCTTGAGTGTGATCATCATTTCTTCGGTGCGAAGATGGAAGCTACAAGTATCTACATCCCAACACTTGCACAAATCCATTAGCATGGCATCATGGTATCTCATAGGTGGCATCATGTATGCCCAATAGATACCCACTGACTACAGATGCTTTGTATTTATCGTTGATAGTGTTGGTGATAGATCTCTCAAAAATGACAATTGTCTTTCCCATAGCCACTACCACGACTGGGTGGGAACCTATCTAAATCATTATAAAATGCTCTAAATTTCATCTAATATCTTCAATTTTCAAATTATTCATCAAGAAAGTGTGCTAAAGTCAATCTAGTGTTCTTTTCTAATGGCCTTAGACACTTTAGAACCCTTTTTGGGAATTTTGCAAAGAAACAGGGACACTTCACGAAGAAATGGGACACTTCGCAAAGAAATGGGACACTTTGCGAACAAAATGGGGCACTTGCAAACAAATTGGACACTTTGCAAACAAATGGGACACTTTGCAAAAAAAGGGGACACTTTGCAAACTTTTTTCCAAGAACCCTAAATTAACCTCTCCTTCCATAAAAATCATTACAATATCATCAAAACACGTGGAAATAGTTATAGAATTGACTCACCTCATGATACCACTCACTGCGTGCTACCTGCTCACAAAGATTGTCCAGCTGCAAAGGTGTATAATCTCATTTGCTCGGCATCTTCTTCTCCTAGTTGTCACTCTCAAGCTACAATGAAGGTAAAATGAATAGTAAGTGACAAATTACTTTCATCCATTTCTTTTACTTACTTTTCACCACTTTTTACTCTCACATTTTAACCTAATGTTATAATATTTTTTGACAAACTTATAATATAGCCTTTCTTAAACTTAACATAACAGGCACTAGGGTAATCCATTTTTTATATTGTTTGATGCATTGGAATCATGATTCCACACCTAACATCCTCATTTACCTATCGTTATGTGACATGGTACTTGGAAATACCCTACGGTATGGTGTTTCTTCTTCAACATGGCTAGATTGCTACCTTGATTCTACCTTCGTAAAGCAAGCGAAATCAAGGGGGGGCATACATCTACCCTTGAATTGGATTCCTAGGAGTTAGATAAAAGGATTTGTGGACAATGAATGAATGTGTGTTGTAGGATATAGTTCCTATTGTTGTGGTTTAAAGATTACTACACTGGGGGCTTTGTTCTCTCATCTTCTGAATGAGTATCCTTTTATGTAGTAAGGTGCATCATTTAGAGTCCTTTAGCTTGCATATGCACATAAAGTCATATGGGTGCTTAAGTGGGGGCTAAATGTGTCATAGAAAATTGGACCCTCTTGAGAAAAGAGATAATTTCAAGCATAATTAGACCCACTTTTGACCCCTTCACATCATTTCCCTTCAAAACAACATTTATAGGTCCCTTGGACCTATTAATTTTGATCTAGAGGCCTGTTTCACATGTGAAATCACATAAAACCCAACAAACAACATTTAATAGCATCATACCCCGGCAACCCACTTTCAAACAATAGTAGTGGGACCCATTCGCCACCTTAGGCGAATGAGTCCCCTCTGGTGGGACCCATTCACCAAGGGTGGTGAATGAGTCCCCTCTGGTGGGACCCATTCGCCAAGGGTGGTGAATGAGTCCCCTCTGGTGGGACCCATTCGCCAAGGGTGGTGAATGAGTCCCCTTTGAGGGAAAGTTCAAATTTAATCAGGAATTTAATCAATTTAACTTTTATTTCTGGTGAATGTCAGCCTCTTAGATCTAATTAATGGGAAAATAAAATGTTGTTTCCTATAAATACATATTTCAATTCATTTTACACAACCTTTTGATCATTTTTTCATCATCTCAAAAGCAAAAAGCATTCTACAACAAGTTTCATAAGCAAAATTTGAAGTTTTAGGACAAAAAATTAGGGTTTTTGCAAGTCTTGAAGCTCACTAATCTTGTCAAGATCCAACATTGTAAAGGGTTGATGATGGATTCCTATGGTGAATCATGAAGAAATCTAGGGTGAAGAGGTGCAACTAGCCACCAAATCATGCCTAAGGACTTGGTTTCTTGTTGATTCCATCTTCCATTGTTAATCTATCTTCATATTAAGGTTTGCATTGTGTTTATTTAGCATTTGCATGTCATTTCTTATCCATGTTTCATTTGTTGTAAGGTTTATAGGGTAGAGATCATGCATCCTTTCAATCATTCTTGCATGTCCTATTCTAGAGCAATAGAATAGGGTTTTGTCATGATTCAAATTTTCCTAGTCTTTAATACATTTAAGGCTAGGGTTGATGCATATTTTTCTCTATTCAAGGTTTAATTACCTACCTATGGATTTGACCAAGGAATCCCCCCATTAGATCAACTCTTTTAAGCTAATTTGCAAGAATTGTCCAAGATCTAGAATAGGTTTCCATCAGAATTTGCTGTGTAGGTGTCAAGGTACAGATATAAGTTTTGATTTTGTAGAAATCAGAAAGAGGACTGATTCACCATGCTTGGAGAATGAATCCCACCTAAGATGCAGAATTGATTCAGATGTTGTTTTAGATCCCCGACTGTCAGAAAATAGGTTCTATGCAGAAAAGTCATGATCTGGGACTGATTCACCCAAGGTGGCGAATGAGTCCTAGTCAGCCCAAGTTCAGATTTTGTCAAATTTTTAGATTGTCATTCAGTCCTCCACAGTCTTCCAAGTGCACACATTCTGAGATATAGCCTTCTTTTTAGTGAAAATTTGTATTTCATTCATCATTTTCAATCTTTTTGCATATCATAATGTGTTTTCAAACATAGCTTAAATTGCACTTTTGCATTCATTTTAGATAATCTTAATCAGTCAATTGCATTTATTCAAGTTCATTTACATCATATCATATAGCATGTTCGCATCCTAATTTGAGTGTTACATAAACATTTTTGGATTAAATCTCTCTCCTTTTAGGTGAAAAACCCTAGAAGTGCAAGAGTCGGCATTTAGGTTCCCAAAATCTATCACAATGATGTGAATATTATCAGAGTACTGTGAACATAAGTTGTGAATGTTGAGCAGAGTATTAAAGTTGTGCAAAGGAAAACAAAGGCAGAGTACTGAGTCAAAATTAGTTGGAGTGAGCAAAGATAGTTTATTAAGCTTCATTGGAACTATATTTCATTTATATGATAGATGCAATTGTAATAGTTCAATCTAGGCTATGAGGTACACTATTTCTTCTATCTCTCTTTCTTTCTGTGGATAGTGAGTTCACTTGTAGTGAGCACTTCTATAAATATACTATAACTAGTTATAATATATTGTGAGCTAATCCTCACCGTGGTTTTTCCCATTTTGTGTTTTCTATGTAAAAAATCTTGGTGTTCATGTGTTATGTGATGCTATTGTTGTTTCATTCATTCTTTCTTTACTGTAGTTCAATATGCTTTGGTGATTGAATGTTTAAAACTTAAATGGTTTAAGAGAACATTGATTAATCCCCATCTTAGTATTTTGGGTGCTCAACACAATGTTTTGAAGGTTGACATGCTTCATGTTTCATGTTTTCTTGCTTAAGGTCAACCTATTTTGGATTTTCAAAGTGTACGGATGATTTTCATTAAATACTGAAGTTATGAAGAGTGTTTAGGACCAAGTTAAGCATATGTTGGGATTTGCAAGGCGTTTTCCTCTTCCTAGTGTTACGTGTAGTCGTTTGGGTTTTTCCCTCTACATGTTTCATATTGTGTGTTTTAGCTTTGAACGACTTGCAAATGTAATATTCTTATTGTTGTAGGTTGTCATGTGAATGTAATCAATGTAATGTTTTGTATATATTGTAAACCTAGTTTATCTAGGTTTGGTGTGTGTTGATGAGAGTGTAATGCATTATGATAATTGTATAAGCAAGTGAAAGAGAAAGAGAAGAAGTTTTAGATCATGTCCGGATTCAATCTAATCATATCTTTGTGCTATAAGGGAAGTGAAGAGTGTGCCTAATTGTTTTTAGAGGCAGTGAGCCAAAGGAAAAGCTTCTTGAATGCTCAAAGTAGTGAGCTAGTAAGCTACAAAGAATAAATTTACGAAAGTGAAAAATTAGAATTGCAATCATCAAAAAGAGAAGAGAAAAAGTAGAATTCCAATAATCAAAAGAATTGAATCTAATTTTCAGTTTCAAACAATGGCAGGACTATCATTTTGTAATCATTCCTGAGACTGTACTCACAACAAGGAATTGTAGATTTCTTAGACTGTGTAGCCCTAAAACAAAGTATGTAGGGAGTTGTAGCTTCCCTGGGAGTGACCCTAAAATCTCTTTTGGAGTAGTAACTTCCTTGGGAACTTGGGTAAGTGCACAAAGATGGTTTCCAAAAAGGGGACTTAAGTGGACATCTTTTTTTTGAAATCAGAAAATACTGACCTTGAACGTGAAATTGAGGATACACTCAAAATTTTGAGATGGAACAAAAAGAAGGATTCAAGTGCTTCGAGTCTACTTTCTAAACTACTGATTTATTTTGAAAATGGTTGAGATCAAGGGGTTCAAATGAGGGATGTACACAAATTGGTGTTGTTTTTTGTCAGAAAAACATAACATAGCAACTCTTGTATGACCCTCGTACGGTGAAATTTTTTTAGTATTTTTAAAATCGCAACAGTCAGAAGTTAGATAACAGTATGTAGTTGATGCACGATTTTTCTGATAATTTTTTAATGAATATTTTATTTTTTACTAATTTTTGAAGAGGACATTTCCTGAAAAACAAAATTTTGGTCATGCTACCATTACAAATTTTGGAAACTAATTGATTTTTTTCTAAAAAAAATAAAAAAATTGTAGAATGGATTCTAGTTTCTAAAAATGTAATTTATTTAAAATTTTGATAAACGATTAATTTATAATGAAAAAAAAACCAAACACTGCTTTTTTCCAAAAAAGAGACATACAAAGAAAAGAAATTATGGATGAATGGCTTAACATTGTTTGAAAGTGAAAAAAATTACACCGTTGAATAGCTAAGAGAGAACCTAACATTACCCAGATGTTTTATTTGTTTGATATTGAAACATGTGCAATCTTGACAGTGAGCACAAACCCAGTTATGTGAAATATTGTAGAAATTACAAAAACACATCTTTGGTCATTGGGAATGATCTGTGTAGGATCTAGACTAGATTGCAGTATTTAAATGCTTAACTTTTACAATGCTTTACAATGATTATTTCAAGTTAATTTAAATTGAAATTAACTTAAGGAAATAACATAAAGAACGTAATCAAGGTGATTATAACAGAAATGAAGGAAATGAGAAACAGAAAGAGAGAAAAAGAGAAGTGCAAACAGTGTTTGATTTCGGAGTTCGTCACGAGAGTGACTACGTCTCCGGGTCCACTCCAATAGAGAGACCGATCCCATTAACTCCAAAATCGATTACAAATGATGCACCAAGACCATTAGTTCGGCAGCATAACAGGGCTCCGACATTCAACAATGGCTTGAAAATTCTTCAACAAGACCTCTCTTTTGACGCCTCAGCATTAGGACTTCATCACCTGAAAAAAAAACTTATTACAATCCTCACCTCAAGCCCCCTTTTTATACAAATAATTTTCTCAATTTGGCCTTCAACCAAATGATTTGAGAATATTTCCCTTATCTCTCCAAATACATAAAAAATCTTTGATAATCTCCCATATTTGAATAAAAATCCCCTTTTTAATTTACATTAAAATCTCCCAAATTAATTTAAGCCCTTCAATCTTCTTATTTTTGGGCTTTGGAGGTTTTGGAGATTTTGATTTTATCTTAAAAAAGGTTTATTATTTGTTCTTGTTTTTAAGTTAGGGAGTTTGTTTGGGCATTCGGTTTTCAAATCTTTAAGAAAACAAAACAGACTCCTAATATGGTTAAGCCACCATCGGTGGTCTACCGGCCAAAACCCTTTTGCCATACCCGAACGGTCGGCGGTTCGAAACACCCGGCGGCCGTTTTTATACACCAAACAGTAGACTCTTTTATAAGAAAAGCAACCGCTCGCTATAAACATACGAGGCAACAGTTACGGGCGTAACGGCAAGCTGGTCCGCTAACCACGGAGTCACCGCGGGTTCAAATCCCGTCCACACCTTTTCTAGCAATATGCTTAACAAACACGACCATCGAACAGAGTGATAGGCCACGTGGTGTGCTGAGCAAGTGCCATGTGGCGGACTACAATTTTCCAAAAAAACTGACTAGGATGCTGATGTCGATGCCAACTCGGAAAACATAGACTGCCACGTGTCCGACATTGACTTGCCGTCGACAACACATCATCGCCAACTGTCTGCCACCTGTCACTGACTGTACCACCACTGGATGCCACGTCAACACTGTACAGTCCGCCAAATGTCCGCTGACTCGGAGTACGGTGCCACGCAGAAAGCTGACTGTATGTACGGACTGCCACGTGTCACTCTGCGATTTGACCGTACCATGCTGACGAATCATACGGATGACACGTGTCACCCATGGATTGGTCCATTTTGATATGCACAGATGTTGATGTCATCCTGTACGGATGATGACGTCATCGTGTACCTTTAAGTCCACCAAGTCAACCTGAAACTTTGACCACTGATAAGTTGAGCATACGATGTCGGATTTCGACGAAACGAACGTCGTCAGAATCGTCTCGACGAGCTCTTCGACTTGACGCTGCTTTTGTCGATTTCTGAATCAATCATTTTTTCACTTCCTGGATACCCCTGATCCTAGTTTGACCGAAGGTTTGACCAGCCATAACTCGTGCAAACGGACTCCTTTTCACTCCGTTCGAGTTGCGTTGGAACCAGGACACTGAGCTCTTTCTGATGGTGCCGATTCTAGAGAAAAATGAGACACTTCAATTTCCACTGAAAAATGTCCACCGGATCAGGGAATGCCCTCCAAGCCTTTGGGTTGGTATTCCAAGGAAAATGCCAATCCTAAGGCTCGGGGATTCCCAAAGCAAGATATAACATGAGGGTGTTATAACACGAGCACGTTATAATGTGAGCACGTTATAATGCGCTCGCAGTATATGTCAATTTTGACATGTTTTTTTTTCTGTGGGGAGCATGTCTAGCAAGACATAATGTGAGTGCGGTATAAAGTGCTTGTGTTATGTCTTGTTTTATGTTAAATGCATATTGAATGTATGTTATATATTTGTATCTTTTATGCACATGTATGCTTGTATGTATGTAGGATTGTATGTACATATGTATTATGCTTGTATGTATGTATTCATGTATGTATTTAGAGGGAGGAAGAATTTTAAGAAAGAGAGAGAGTCTGGAGAGAGGGAGAGGGGGTGGAAGTGATAGTTTAAGAGAGAGGGAGTGGAAGAGAAGGGGTTGAAGTGAGAGGGACTTAACTAAGTAGGGTGGGAGGGATAAAGGGAGTGAGAGAGAGAGGGGGGTAGGGGAGAGAGAATTGAGAGAGAGGGAGAGACAGAGAGATAGAGAGAAAGAGAGATTTATGTAGGTAGGGTACCAAAGGGAGAGACTTGAGAGTGTGAGGGGAGGTGAGAGGGATAAAGGGATAAAGTGAGAGTTTAAGAGAGAGGAGTGGGAGAGAAGAGGTTAGAGTGAGAGGGACTTAGCTAGGTAGGGTGGGAGGGGGGAGGAGAGAGAGGGTTGGGAGAGATAATGAGAGAGAGGGAGAGAGAGGGGAGAGAGAGACAAAGAGAAAGAGAGTTATGTAGGTAGGGTGTCAAAGGAGAGACTTGAGAGTGTGAGGGGGGTGAGAGGGAGAGACTTGAGAGATAGGTAGTGAGAGGAGTGTGAGAGTGAGAGTGGGAGAGAGAGGGAGTGTGAGTGAGATACCTGAGAGAGCAAGAGGTTGTGGGAGGGAGTGACCTAATAAAGGGAGAGAAAGAGGGGGTGGAGTGAGAGGACTTATCTAGGTAGGGTGGGAGGGATATATAGAGAGAGGGGACAGAGAGACAAAGAGAGACAAAGAGGGGAGTTACCTAGGTAGGTTTCCAGAGGGAGAGACTTGAGAGAGAGGGGGTGGGAGGGAGAGACATGAGAGAGAGGGAGAGAGAGGTAGTGGGAGAGAGTGGGAGGGAGACAAAGAGAGATAGATAGAGGGAGCAATAGAGGGTAGTAGGGATTGATTGAATGAGAGGTGTTGGAACTGTAAAAATCTAGTGTTGTTACATTGGTTTTCATTCATCAACTTCCAGTTTTGGTCTGACCATATGCATTTTGCATCTATGGTTTGCCATATTGTCCCATTGAATAAATCGTGTTGTGCATTTTTCATGTTTGGGTCCATATCGGCATAGGTTCATTCTTGTCTCCCCGACCTGTTGTGCTTCTTCTGCTTGCAATAAGTCTGTGTTTCCTATCGACAAGACTTATTATTTGTCATAGCGAATGGATTTTTTCCTGCAGGTGATTTTCAGCATGACATGTTCTCTATTGTGGTGACTAGCATTTGTCCGTTGGCAGTTATCGACATTACATCTATATTGTTTCGGTGACCATGGAGGCTCCTATCGACATATCTTATGGCTTTCGAGATAGGGTCTCACCGAGTTTTGTTTGTCTCCCCGACTTGTACGTATGAGAGGATTCATCGACAAGAGTCAAATGGTCGGGCTAGCATCTTACCGAAATTGGGTTGTCTTAGCGACATATGCACTATGGATTATCTTTGGCCAGACTTGGTTACTTCGCCGTAGGGTCTCGGTGAGTGACCTTTAGTCTCACCGATGGAGTACGATGAAGGATCTTCGGCGGGAGTTCTGAATTATCCTGGCGAATTGGTATGTGCTCGGTGTGTTTTGGTGAAACATTCTGTACTCTATATAATGTCTCCCTGAGTGTGATAGGCTACATTAACATACATTGGACAAAGCTTTTCTGTCGGTATGGGTGCATTGGTGTCTTAGCGATATATTATGGCTCGAGGCTTCTGGAGGGACAAGGTGATTTCTCCATTAGGTCTCCCCAATATCAGTGATGTATAGCGAAGTGGATTGAATGAAATGTGAAGTTCGGCAGGAGACTTCTTATGTTCTAGCAACTTAGATGTAGTGGGTGCCTTTTGGCCTGACATATTGATATTGGTATGTGGTCTCCCCGATTCCACATTGTTATAGCGAGGGAACATAGGCAAATTCTATGACTTCGGTGTGATGGATAGGTTGTCTTGGCGACCCGAAATGATTTTTGCTCTCGACAAAACTTAAAATGATCTTTGTGACTTCTCACTGACAGCACGGGGCTATAGAAAAGTAAAAAAGAACAAAGGGGTGCCTCTTGTCTTTGGAATAAGATTTGCCTGGTCACAGTGACACGAAATTTGGGGGAGCCTTTGGTGGGGCATTGTGTAGTCTATGTGATAACTCGTCGACCTGGATGAGCTACAACGAATGTGAGCACAATGGACATGGGAGGGTAGCGTTTGAATTGCCTTCGGAAGGATGATATGGATGTCTCACCAACTATCTCACTGGTGATAACAGAATTTTCAATATCAGGGTCGACATGTTTCTGCTTTGATGACCATTGCAGGCTGACATATTTTTGAACCTGAATCTTGTGGAGGGCCGACATGATGTTTTATTTTGATATTTTTCTCATGCTGGTGTATAAATAAGCATGTTGTAGTTGTTAATAGGGACCAGAAATTAGATTTTCGATATACTGCGAGTAGATACAGTAGATTAAAATTATCAGACGAGAGGCTATTATTGCATGATTTCACAATGGAGGTATTTATGAGATTCAATTGATGTTGCTGCATTTCTCTGGTGTCAATTATCTATGGAATTGAAATGAAAAATATTGCTAAGTTGTCTCCATGAATGATTTTTTTGGTTATTTAAATTGACATAACAGGTTTATGATCATTTTATCAATACACATTTGTTGTATTTGTGTGATTAATCAACTGGTTCTTCCAAGCAAAGATTAAATCCTTTTATTGATCACAGTAATCAGAGAAATCCATTTTGGATTATTGAAAGTAGAACTTAGTAGTCACATTATTGCATGTTTATCAAGTTGTAAACAAAAAATATGCCAGATAATTTGTGTCTTCTCTAGAAAGTGTTGCTTATCTTGATCTCATTTGACTCCACATACCCAACAAGGCACTAGTCTCTGCACTTCATCATTATAAATTCATTTAGTTTCTTTTATTTGAGTATCTAGGACTTAGATCAGATTACAGTCACAATTTTCAAGTTAGATATCATCTGTTCACTCCCATGTGCCATTGTGAACAAGTGTTGTAAGAGGATTGATTGCAAGTTAAGTCTACATTATTCAGAGAGGTACACCCGCCTTGGTTTTGCAGCACCTAAAGAGTAGAAGGTTTAATTGTTTTCAAACCTTGTTATGTTACCCTAAAACATTGTGAAAGCTTGGCAACTTTGTGTGGTTTAAACCTACATTTTTGAGAGCTAACAAATTGGTGACTCTTTTGAGGAGCAATCAGAATCAAAGCCTTATTGATAGAGTCAGAATTATTGCACAGACTCCACTGGGAACAAGAAATATTAAACTTTTTCTCATTTTTGATAAAAGTGAGTGGCGACTCTGACATAATTTTTGTAGCTGTTCATCATGAATGGAAGAAGATCTCAGTATAGGGGAGGTCATACTGGAGCTCCTGCTGGTAGCAGTAAATGGGCACATAAGGATGACAGAGCTGATAAAGGAAAAAGAATAAATGAAGACATGTGCATGACAAACAAAGGTAAAGCACCAAGATCACATTGTGAAATAGATAACTGCTATGATACATGGAGAGATGATTCAAGTGTAGAACTTCGAACTCCTGAAGATCAAAGAAATCATTTTTATGATTCTCAAAAATAGGGTGAGTTTGAAGCTATGAAACAAGCTGAGTTTGAAGTTTAACAAGAGGCAGAAAGAAACCATGAGCTCTTAGTTTCTGATGAAGTAAATGCACAGTTGGAATAGCAAGAGAGGAAGATAAAGGAGTTGGAGGCTAAATTGCAAAAATCCCAAATTGCTAATCAGACAGCTGGTGGCCCAAAGTATGTTCCACCTCACAAGCAGGGTGATCATGGCGCAGGGCCCTCCAATCAACAAAATGCTCCTCACAAAGGGAATCACTATAAGCAACCAAATCATCCACCTCACATTCCCACATAGCATACGAGTATGTATCCACCTCCTAGTCAGCATTATATCCCACAACATAATGCACAGTATAATAATCACATGCCTCAATATCAGCATCTGCCTATATCTCCCCCTCACCAGCATGCAACTATGATCAGACAGTTTGATTTAATTGGATTTCAGTTGTATCCTTACCCTATGGATGGTAGTTGGAGGAATATGGTGCCCAAATTTGTAGGGAGTAATGCAATCACAGCTGAAGAGCATTTAAGAAGTTTCAATATTTTCATTCAGGACATAGATATGCCTTATGAAGATTTACACATGAAGCTATTCATGATGTCACTTCTTGAAGATGCCAGGGATTGGTTCAACAGCCTGCCAGCATTCTCAATTATTTCTCTCTAGGAATTTCAAGACAAACTCTTAGAGCAATATGGGAATCAAAATGCTCCAGATGTAGCTCTTCATGAATTAATGAGAATTCAGAAAAATTAGAATGATTCAATTTATGATTTCAATCAAAAGTTCAACAAGTTGCATACTAAAGTACCTCCTGGATCAAGGTTGCCAGATTCTGTTGCATTAAGTGTTTATTTAAATGCATTTGATCCTAAGATAGGGTATGAACTGAGAAGTAGATCCCCAAGAGATTTGGCTGAAGCGCAGAAAATTGCATTGACAATTGAAAATAACAGGAAAGCTGCTAATATAACTAATAAGAGAGACAACCCGAGGCCTCCTTAGCAAAACAATAATTATCAGTACAGACAAGAGAATACATATAGAAATGAAAATAAAAATGAAAGGCCAAGGCTGCATGCTATGCCTTACAATACATACTAGAAAGACGGGAAACCTGTATCAACTAATCCCAGAAATAAAGAAACTCCAGATCCATTGAGCAAGAAAGGGACTTACATGGTGAGCAATAATTACTTTTGTGAAGTTTGTAATCAGCCACATTCTCTAGACTATTGTGTTGTTGCTCAAAGGATGCATGAAGAGGGAATGTTGATGGAATATAATGGAGAAGATCACAAGATTTATTTGACTTCAAGTGTCTTTTATCATACTGAGGAAATAAATTCATCTTCAGAAGATGAAGGCTATGAATATGATGTTTCAAATCAGAAATATAATGTTCATATGGCTGAACAATAGATCTTTTATGATTCTGATGAAGATTACATAGAACCATATTCTGTTGAGGTGCCTGATTAGTGTAGTGTTAGAAGAATCACTAAAGATGAAATAGAAAGGATCACTGTTGGTGCAATTGAGAAGGCCAAAAGTCAATACTAGTTGAGAAACAGAAAAGTAAATGAGCCAGATGGGGTTCCTGGGGGAGTTTTTATGAAAGATCAAAAAGCAACATAAGAAACTGTAAAGAAGTCAGAAAATAAGCAGCATGATAAAATTGAATAGAAACCAGGCCAAAAAGAGGAAGTAAAGGAATTAAATAAAGAAATACAGGTGTCTGACCAGTCCAATAAAAAATAGAAAGAAGAAAACAAAAGAGAAGCACCAGAATTAAAGAAGACTATCAAGGTAGAGTGCTCCTCTTTTGATTTCACTCAGGCATTGTCTCAAGTAAAAATGTTTGTTCCACTACTTGAGATGATGAAAATTAAAGAATATAGGGATACTATTGTTCAATTGATAACGAATGGAGAACATGTGAATGCTGAAAATAAAATAACTGTTAAAGCAGTCAGTAGGCAGAAAAAGATAAATAATTCAGAAGTATGTTTGGGTGATGTTTTAACAACTTCTCCACAAGTGGATCCTTTCTTCACCACATTGCTTATAAATAATAAATTACTGAGAAACTGCATGATAGATTCTGGTGCTACTATAAACATCATGCCAGTCAGAGTAATGAAGCAGTTGGGCATGTGGGTTGATACATGTGAAGGGAAGTGCTATGCAATGGATAATAGACCAGTACCTATGGTAGGCATTATGAGAGGTGTTGAAGTCAAATTGGCTACTTATCTACAGGTGGCTTACCATATAGACATAACAGTCATTGATACTCCTCCTCAATTCGGGATGCTTTTGTCAAGGCAGTGGACCGTAGCTGTAGGTGGAAATGTTCAATTTGATTTATCTTATGCTACAATACCAGTGAATGGCCAGGAAGTCAAATTCTATAGGGAGCCAAGAATGAGCTAGCTTGTTGAATGTGTGCCATAGAAGAAAATTAATTGTTTTTGTGATATTGATCTGGGAAGTTATAAAATAGAACCAGCTCAGCCAAAATTAATTAATAGTGATCCAATCGAAAAACATATTGCATAGAATTGCAATGATGTCTGGAGATGTATTTTGATGGAGCCTACAGTCAAGAAGGTAATGGAGCTAGAATTGTATTTGTTTCACCTGGAGGTATTACTTTTAAATATTCTTTTCTATTAGCATTTGAATGTACAAATAATGTAGCAGAATATGAAGCTTTATTGACAGGCTTAAACATAGCTGTGAAACACAAGATTAAATTGCTGGCTATTTTGGGTGATTCTGAGTTGGTTGTTTCACAAATTAAATCAAAATATGTAGCAAAACACAAAAGATTAAAACAATACAGGAATGTTGTATGGGATACAATTGAATTATTTGATGCATTTTCAATTGAGTGGATTGACAGATCGAAGAATATAATGGCTAACTTTTTAGCAAATGTGGCGCTCAAAAGAGATGATATTACACTAGCTGGGGTGTCACAGATTGAATTCAAGACAAGGCCTGTTGTTTCTAATAACATTTATAACTGGCAAGTTTTTAATGATGATACTGATCTTTTAAAATTCCTCAATTGTATAGATCAGTATGAGGCTTAGGAAATTGATTTCAATGCTTTTGTTGAAGAAGTGGATGGGAAGAAAACCGTGTTTGGCAAAGAGATATTGCAGCTTAAAACAAACAAGCTGCCTAAAGGATTAGTGGCATTGGAAAGGGTGTATGATGGAAATGATAGATCTCTAATGAAGCAAATGCCAGTCAAAAGAGAAGATGTTGAAGAAATTAATTTGGGAACTGAAATAGCACCAAGGAAGGTATACATTGGGAAGAAAATAAGCTCAACAATCAGAAGAATGTTGATTGAGCTACTAAGAAAGTACAAACATGTGTTTGCATGGTCATATGAAGATCTGAAAGCATACGGGAAAGATTTATTTTAGCATGAAATACCTTTGAAGCCAGACGCCAAGCCTTTTAGATAAAAGCAGAGGCCTATAAATCCAACACTAGAGCCTAAGATGCAGGAAGAATTGACAAAGCTCAGAGATGGAGGAATTATTAAGCCAATCAGACATTCAACATGGGTTTCAAATCTTGTTCCTGTGAGAAAGAAAAATGGTGACATCAGATTATGTGTGGACTTTAGAAATCTGAACATGGCTTCTCTCAAGGATAATTATCCTCTACCCAACATGGAAGCAATATTACATAAGGTGACAGGCTGTGAGCTGCTATCCATGATGGATGGGTTTTCTAGATACAATCAGGTCAAAGTCAAGGAATCTGAGCAATACAAGACAACATTCACTACTCCTTGGGGGACATACGTATACATAAGAATGCCATTTGGTCTCACTAATGTTGGAGCGACTTTCCAAAGAGCCATGGATGTTGCATTTGCTGATTTGATAAATATTATCATGGTAGTGTATCAAGATGACTTGACTGCTTATTCAAAGAAGGCTGAAGATCATGTTCAACATCTTGAAAAGGTATTTATCAAAGCTCTTGAATATGGTATTAGTTTAAATCCAAAGAAGTGTCATTTGCAGTCATAGAAGGTAAGCTCTTGGGTCATATTGTTTCAAAAGAGGGAATTATAATAGACCTTGAGAGAGTTGAAGCTATTGATAAGGTTCCTATTCCCAAAACTGTCAAGGCTATACAATCTTTCTTTGGAAAAATTAATTTTGTTAGAAGATTTGTTTCTAATTTTGCTGAGATCATCAAGCCCATATCAAAAATGTTAAAGAAAAGACAGAAAATGGATTGGACTACTAATGCTTTGGATGCTTTTATGTCTATCAAAAAGGCTATCAAAGAGGCTCCTGTTCTTAAATCTCTAGATTTTACAAAGCCTTTTCATATTTTTTCATTTGCCTCAATGCATACTATTGATGCGGTTATGTTACAAAAGAATAACGATGGTTATGAACAGCCTATATCTTTCTTTAGTAAATCATTACAAGGGTCTGAATTAAAATATGACATAATGGAGAAACAAGCATTTGCATTAGTAAAGGCTATAAAAGCTTTCAGGCCATATCTGGTGGGAGCAAAAATAGTTGCTTTTGTCCCTCATGCTGTTGTCAAAGACATTTTAACACAATCTAAAGTTACAGGGAAAAGATGTAGATGGATCAACAAGATTCAAGAATTTGACATAGAAATACAAATTACTAAGTTAGTAAGAGGCCAAGGCTTGGCTAAGCTGATGGTAGAAACTAATATTGAGGCAAATCAGATCTGTAATGTTGAAGAAGGGGCTGCAATTGCAAGCATTGAACATACTCCTTGGTATACTGATGTCATGCATTATCTTAAATACATGAAGTGTCCAGATGGATTGAGTGACAACCAGAGGAGAACTTTGAAGTTGCAGGCATCCAAATATGTTTTTATGGATGACGACCTGTTTTGGAAAAATAGGGATGGCATACTATTGTTATGTTTGGATGAATCATAGGCCAAGCATGTTTTGAAGGAAATGCATGAAGGATTCTGTGGAGGTCATTATTCAGCAAGGACAAGTGCGCACAAAATTCTCAGGGTTGGGTATTTTTGGCCAAAGGTTTTTAATGATTCTTTTACATATGTGAGAAGATGTGAGGCTTGCCAAAAAAATTCTGGAAAATTGAAATATCAGGGTGCTTTGCCACTTCGACCTTTGCAGGCTGATGTCCCTTTTCATCAATGGGGAGTTGATTTCATTAGAGAGATACAAGAGAAGTCAAGTGGAGGACATAGATGGATACTAGTTGCTACTGATTATTTTACAAAATGGGTGGAGGCAATCCCAACCAAGTAGGCTACAAGTAAAGTTGTAACAAATTTCTTGATGGATAACATTATCACCAGATTTGGTACTGTATACGCATAAAAATGGTCATGTCTATAATCTTGGCAATTAATTAAATATTTATTATTTAATTAATTTATCTAAAAATTCTCTACATATGATTAAATTTACTTAATTTAATTATATTGTTCATTCATCTTATTTTCTTCTTTCGTAATTAAATAAATTTATTTTATTTAATTATCTTCATACATCCACTTAGTTAATTAAATAAATACATTTTATTTATTTAAATTAATTATCATTGTTTGAATTTAAATTAAATCTTTTGATTTAATTAAGTTTAAATATTTCTCTTTCTTCTATTTTAAATTATTCTTCTAATTAATTAAATATTTCATTTAATTAATTTCATAAAAGAGATTTAATTAAATAAATCTTATTTAATTAAAGGATCTTATGCTTTCTTTCTAAATCACAATTAGATATTTTATTGAATTGTGAAAACTTTTGTTTTCTTCTCATATCATAATTAAATATTTTATTTAAATATGAGATCTTCTGCTTTTTTCAAAAATCCTGATTAAAGCTTTCTTCTTATCACAAACTTTCTTCTGCTTTAAAAGATTAATTAAATATTTCATTTAATTAAGAAAAAGCTGAATGTCATCCACAAATAAATAATTGAATTTTTAATTCATTATTTATCAACTTTTAAATCTTTCTTTTATTCTTTTAAAGAAAGATGATTTCTTATCTTCTTATCTTTTCATCTTTCATAAAAAATAGAAAAATCTTGTTTTCAGGTTTTCTTCTATTTTCTCTTCAGTTTCATCCATCTTCAGCCATTCGATCTACCAGGAATTATCACAACAATTAATCAAGACAGCCAATCAGAATCCTTCGAAAAACTCTATAAATACATGTGTGAATCTAAGCATTGGTAATATGCAATTAATTAGAGTTCATGCATTTAATTCATTTAGCATTCCAGTATCATAGCATCATGTTTACTTCAATCATCTTAGTCTTATTTCATATCATAGTTTAATATTGCATCATGCATCATATTTAAATCTCGTTCTTTAGGAAGACAGTTTGTTGAGCCTAGCACACAATCTGAGAGCAAAAGGTGGAATCAACAAAAACACTGAAGATAAAGGACAATAGGACGACAATCAAAGCAAAATATTGAGTTTGTATTTACTTACCTTTTATGTTCTGTTTTGATACAATGTCTTATTGGTGTGCTTGAATAGTATTTATTTCCATTTATTATGCATATTATTTTCGATCACACATTTTGGGCGCCCACCGTGGGGCCCATGCCCCCATTTTAGACTTCTTTCTTGAAGGTTTTTCTTGCAGGTTTTTTGACATTCGGCAGTGCATCTGGGAGATCCAAAAAAAATTCGTTTTGTAGGTATTTTAGCGCATATGAAGACTATTTCGGTGCATATGGGAATTTCTGAACAACATTTAGGAAACAGAAGGGCGTATATGGGGATTTCTAAAGAGCATTTAGGAGTTTAAATAGCGCATATAGTGCCTATTTTTGCACATTTGTATTATGTTCTTGCGCATATTGGTTTTGTTCTTGTGCATCTATATTCTATTCTTGCACATATTGGTTATGTTCTTGCGCATCTGAGTTCTGTTCTTGCACATCTAGGTTCTATTTTTCCACATCTGGGTAACAGAGTCGCGCATCTGGGTTGTAACAGAGATTCTGAGTATGACGCCTTCCGTAGACAGAATTTATTTTCCTTTTTTTTTGTTGGTTTTAAAATGAATCAATCTAGGGTAGCCACCACATCTTTATCATGCAGTTAAAATGAACCCCATGTCTGTTGTGAAGCAAAATCTTCACTTAGATTAAATCATTTTTGATTTTGGGTGCACCTAAAATGAATCTGTCTACTCTTTTTGACTGTGTTTGAAAGTGGTAGGTACAAACTAGGTGATCAAAAAGCCAGACCCACTTTTCCCGATGTAACCTTGACTTGATAATCGAAGTATCCTCTCCCCTTGTGCACTTGTGTAATCCTGGGTGTAAGAGAAATAGTTATTGACTCTAGAAATTGGGCTTGCTTGGGGATTTCATCACCTCAACGTGACTCAAACCAGCAATGGAGCTAAGGCCAAGCTACCCCCGACTGGTATATAAATGTAAACCCTAAGGGAAAACCTAAGGTTGCTTGTGTGGATGTGTCATACAGACAGAGTTGTACTCCCTTAAACCCTGTTGAGCTTAACCTCTTCAGGTTGGAGTGCTACCTTAATGGTGATTAATCTCTTGCCCCATGTATGGCCACTCGAACGGGGGTCCCGAACTAAATACCATTGTTTAGAAAACCAAAAACTTTCTATTTGCTAGTCCAGCACCGGTCGGTGTGAAGCCTTCCACACTTTCACAGTCTTTAGTAGAGGTGATCAATCTTCCATGGGAGTTTCATGGGGGTTGGAAGCTTGGTTGGCCTAAGAAGAGAGTGCACTGTAAGGGGGAGCCCATGCAGCCAAGCTTCTGAATTCACATGCTACTGATATGTGGTTGGGGAAACCCATGTGGAATCTAGCGGATATTGTCCTGGACTAACTTAGGTTGTGCTTGTCTTATTCTGTGCTTGGTTACGATCAACTTAAATTAGACTGTTTGTTGTATTTTTCAAGAACATTAATTCAGATAAAGGATCATCCAAAACGAATATGAAAAACTTCAGCTGAAAATTTTCAAAACGAGTCAAAAATTATCTTTGGAAAACTGTTTTAGCGCATCTAGGCAAAACTGTAGCACATATACAAACTGTTCTGGTGCATTCACCAGCTAGTTCAGCGCATCTGAGTCATTTTCCAGCACATTTAGGGACTGATTTAGTGCATATGCTTCTTGGTTTAGCGCATATAAGGCCTGTTGCTATGCATTCAAGGTATTCTGCAGCGCATTTGATTTTTTCTCTAGCACATATACCTCTTTCTGTAGCGCATTTAGGGAACAGAATAGCACTTTTAGGTTTCTGTCAAAATTTTACACAGACCCAAATTTTTGACATTTCTCTCCCATGTTGAAGAAGTGGAAATCAACCAAGTTCATCAAGAAATCAGTTTTCAATAGGATCAAGAAACCCAAAATGAACTTAAGTTACAAGGAAACCTTAGACCGCAGAGAATTTTTGTATAGGAGTCGACACGTCTTGCTTCATTATCGCAAATTTCTCCATAGATACCAAGACTACATTAGAGGATTCACTGATGATTACGCTATAGAACCTTTAGCTACTCAATCTTATTATCAAAGATTAGCTCTATCTCAACATCACAATCTTAATCAACCTCTTGAGTTTGAGAATATACCACAACCTTCGATTGAATATTCAATGCATCCTAGTCAAATCCTTCAGTGACCTTTGATCATATCATATCATAGTATTCCTTTCATATGCATGTTTTTACAAGATCTCAATACAACAAACTAGGAGAAGAGTCTCAACAAGAAATTCCTACCCATAACATTCAAGAAGAAGGTGAACATGGTAATCCTCATTTTAGTGTGAATCGCAATCCTCTTTTCAGTGACGACAATATGGCTGATAGAGAAATAAACCCATTTCATAAGTACAAAGACATGAACAAAACTCCTGTAGATAGTGATGATGAGCAAGAGGAAGAACTTCACATTAGAGAGGCTGAACAAGACTCCAAGTTTCTTAAAGCCATAGAAAAGATCCTGTAACGTGACAAAGAAAAGTATTTTCTCTTCCTAGCCAATCAAGGAGCTAAACTGCCTAAGGATTTTGAGACTGAGAAATTAAAGAGCAAAGAAGAAGAAACATCCCCATCCGGTCTTACTATTCTTACTCAACAATTTAAGGCACTCCAAGGACAAATCAAAGAGTTACAAGGGGGGACCACAACAAAGAAATACACTCTTGATGACATATGTCCTTATCTTTTTGATAGAAGTTTCAATATGATTCCATTTCCTAAACATTGTGAAATTCCCAAATTTGATCGTTATAATGGGAAATAAGATCCAATTGATCATGTGAGAGACTTCTGAAACATGACTTTAGAATTTTCACATGAAGACACTTACTTGTTGCGTTTGTTCCCTAGGAGTCTTGGAAGTAACTCTATGGAATGGCTATCAAAAATCACACCTCCTATTCAAACATTTGAGGAATTGATCAATTTGTTCATAACACAATACGCCTACAACATCCAACACCAAATCACCATGATTGATCTTTGCAAAGTTGCACAAAAACCTGGTGAACCTTTCACTACCTTTCTTCAAAGATGGAGAAGAATGTTTGCTAGGTATCCATGTCATGTTCCTAAAAAGGAAAAAAGGGTTACTTTCATCAATAGCCTAAATTCAGAAATGTGCTATCGGTTAAATCTACATTATCCACCTTCCTTTGAGAAATTGATTAAGGATTCCATCACCATTGAAGGTGATTTGGTCAAAAGAGGGACAATAAAACTTGACAAGGACAATCCTAACTCATCTAACCATTATAACAATCAAGACAAGTCTAAATTTTGGACTCGCAACAAAAACATTGTAAATGATGGTGTTGTAGATGCAAATCATGTCTCGACTAAGCCGTTTGTTCTGAGTACTCCAAATACTCCTCATAACAATAATTACAACAATGTCAATTCTATCACAAATCAAGGAAACAATCCTCCCCCTCCAAAGAACAACAATCAGGGGACTGTCAACAATCAAAATTACTGTGGAAACAACAACAACGACAACTCCTTAGGGAATACCTCAAACACGAACCCATAACGCTTTTCATTCTTCTCTAGGAGAAGAACTTTTACTCCACTAGGACAATCCTTGGAATCTGCTTTCAGAGAGGTTATGGAAAAAAAATGTCCTTACTTTACCACCTCAACGCAATTATGAACCTAGTGTAAAACCTCCATCATGGAACAAGGCTTATTACTGTGACTGTCATAGGTGCAGAGGTCATCGTACAAACAACTGTCAAGCTTTGAACCATGCTATTCAAGACCTAATTAACAATGGCACTATCACAATAGAAGGACAACAAAAATCCAATGAAGATCACCAAGCATTTCGCAACCCTTTGCCAAATTATCAAAAAGGAGTCTTCTGACAAAAATGTGAATCAAATCGATGACACTGTAATCCGTCACCTCTATACGGATTATGAGCGAATCAACATTATAAAAATCAATGAGAAAATAGACAATGGACAAGTTAATGTCACAATGAGAGCACAAGCTAAAGTTGTCTTGAAGGGTGCCTCTTCGAAATCTACTGAGCCCTTCCCTCAAAATCAATATGACTTAGTTAACCAACTTCAAAAAACTCCAGCTCAAATTTCCATTTTAGAACTCTTGAAGATTTCCTCGGCACATAAAGAAATCTTAGAGAAGGCCCTTTTTGAAACAACTGTATCCACGGATTTGGGTGTGAACCAATTTCAAGCCATGGTAGGACATTTGTCCTCACCTACATGTCTTTCATTTTTAGACAAAGATGATGTTTCCATGACTCATCCCCACAATTCGTCATTATACTTAGAGGTCATGATCCATAAGTTCTGTGTTAAACATGTCCTAATAGATGGAGGGGTTGGTTTGAATATATGTACCTTGAAGGTGGTTCAAGCTTTAGGATTTTCAAAGGACTCCATTGATCCTAGAAGGAAGATTACTATAAAAGCCTATGATGATGAGGAAAGAATGTCTAAAGGTCTAATTATGCTACCAATTAGAGTGGGACCTGTTATCAAAAATACCTTTTGTCAAGTTTTAGATCAGGATCTTGCATACATCTTGTTGGGTTGTCCTTGGATTCATGAAATGCAAGTTGTTCCGTCCACTTACCATCAATGTCTTAAGTTTCCATATGACAGACAGGAAATCACTATATCAGTTGATAATTCAAACATCCAAACTTGTGCCAATGTCAAAGCTAGTTAGGATACTTTGGTTCCAAACAAACGAGAAGCACTTGCTAATACTTCTCCTAAGAATGATACACAAATTAGTCAATTAGCAAAAAGCTTTGACAAGAAACTACAGTTCAAGGAAAGCGGAGTTGGGGAATATTCTCTCTGTCTTGCTAATCTACCTACATCACCTCGATCACATGGACAACCTTCTATTACACAACAACAGATATCAGTAGCATCAACATCAGCACAACTACAAATAGAGCCAACTACCAAGTTCAATGGACAATTTATCAAAGAAAAATTCCCTATGGGAGATCCTGAGGATACAGTAATTCTGAATTGGCTTTATAAGGATGAAGATGAAACTATTCTAAATGTCACCTTACCAACTGACAGATATGGGAAAGGGTATTCCATCATGTAGAAGATGGGCTATGAAAATGGCCCTATTGGAAAAAGAAAAGAAGGTGTAGTTGAGCCTATCCATCTTCCAGGGCTTGCTGCATATGATAAAATTGGACTAGGCTATGATTCTACTCCATCCAACCAATCACAGGGGAATGTATTTACATTGCAAGAAGGTTTTGATAAGAAAGAGGCATGTTTGGCATCAATCCTAAATTTCATAGAAAATAACTTTGATACAGATTCTGTTGAATATGAATGGGATACCATCCATGATGATGAATTTTGGAGAGACAAAGAGGTAGATGTCATACACAAATCAAAGGAGAAGGTTTAGGTTCCCAACCACAAGAATCTGAATTACAAAGCAACTATGAGTCTAGTGATACTGAGTCAGATTTTAACGAATAAGACTATCGGGAGAATAGTACCATCATTGATCTACCTCATACCTCGGATCCTACCGATAACTCTATTTTGACCCTAACCATCACCGATTTCACACAACCAAATGACTTGTTACCTTTAATCCATCCTGATCTCATTGATTGGGATCTAACTGAACCTATCGATATACCTATTTTTCCCAATGACGAAGTTATCATAAACTTCCTTTCCGTAGATGATGTAAATGATTGTTCCACTAGCGATTTTTGGTACAAAGTCTTTAATCAGGAGAGTGTCAAGTCTCCTAGCTGCAAAAATGAAAATAAAAAAGAATGATCTAGTGGTGAAAACTAGAATCTGGCAGTACTAGATCAACCAAAAGATAAAATAAAGAGTGTATCAGATGGTGAAAACCTTTTCAAGGCACCAGCTGATGGGAAATTTTACACTCTCCCAGAACACTATCATGAGCGATCGCCCATTTTGATCGAGCCTACAAAGGAAATCAATATTGAAACTACAAATAATCCAAGGATTCTACAGATAGTTGAATCAATGACAAATAATGAAATCCTAGGTTTCATGAACTTTCTCAAAGAAAATCAAGTCAATTTTGCTTGGTCTTATGCAGACATGCTAGGTCTTGATCCCAATCTCATAATGCAACATTTGTCTATCAAACTAGGAGCTAAACTAGTGAAACAAAAACCTAGAAAGATGCATCCTCATATTGCATTACTAGTTAAAGAAGAACTCAAGAAACTCCTAGATGTAGGATTTATAAGACCAATTGCCTATGCAGAATGGATCTCCAATATTGTCCCAGTAGCAAATCCAGATAAACGCATTAGAGTGTGCACTGATTTCAAAGATCTTAACAAGGCCTACCCTAAGGATGACTTTCCACTTCCAAGCATTGACACTATAGTTGATTTAACAGCTGGCCATGCCATGTATTCATTAATGGATGGTTTCTCTGGTTACAACCAAATCAAGATTGCACCAGAAGACCAAGAGAAAATAGCTTTCACTTGTCCGTGGGGAACATACTGTTGGAATGTCATGCCTTTCGGTCTAAAGAATGTTGGGGCTACCTATCAAAGAGCTATGACTATGATCTTTCATGACATGATGCACACATTCATGGAAGATTATGTAGATGACATATTGGAAAAATAATACACCAAAGAAGGACACCTGGAAATATTGTCCAAAATATTTACCAGATTGGAAAAAATCAAAGTTAGTTTAAATCCCAAGAAATGTGTTTTTGGGGTCACATCTGGAAATTTTTTAGGATATATTGTTTCAAAAAAGGGAATTGAAGTAGATCCTGCTAAAGTTTAGGCAATCATGGAGATGCCTCCCCCAAAGAACATCAGTCAGTTGAGATCATTACAAGGGCGACTTTAGTCCATAAGAAGATTCATTGCACAATTGGCCAACAAAAGTCTACCATTCACACATCTCCTGCATAAGAATGTTCCTTTTAGATGGGATGACAAATGTGAAATGGCATTTCAAAAAATCAAGTAGTACCTAATGAATCCACCAGTTCTAGTACCACCAAATTTAGATAAACCATTGATCTTGTACACTGCTGCAACAGAGACATCCTTGGGTGCATTGCTAGCACAAGAAGACCATACAGGGAAAGAATGAGCAATCTATTATATCAGCTGAACATTGACAGGACATGAACTCAACTACACTTTCATTGAGAAGGCTTGCCTAGTAGTAGTCTTTGCTTCACAAAAATTTTGACACTATATGTTAACACATATGATTAATCTTGTCGCAAAGATTGATCCACTTAAATATCTGTTAAGCAAAGCTACATTGACAGGAAGGTTAGCAAAATGGGTCATGATTCTAAGTGAGTTTGACATACACTATGTTGATCACAAAGCAATCAAGGGACAAGTTATCGCTGATCAACTAACAGATGCTCCCCTACAAGCAAAGCACCCCTTGCACATTGAATTTCTAGATGTTGATGTTTTCACTGCAGAATCTAAGCAACTATGGTCCTTATACTTTGATGGTTTTTTTACTCAACATGGATCGAGGGCAGGCATTCTCTTTATCACCCCTCAAGGACATACCATTCCTCGGTCATATAGGCTAATGTTTCCATGCACCAATAACATAGCTGAATATGAAGCACTAATCACTGGACTAAAGATAGCATTGGAATGGAGGATTACTGAGCTACAAGTTTATGGTGACTCACAGTTAGTCATTAACCAAATCAATGATGATTATCAGACTAAAGATGACAAATTTTTGCCATACAAAAAGATGATCGATGACTTGAAGAAGTACTTTGTGGACATCCAATTCACACAAATTCCAAGGCTTGATAACAAAGCAGCTGACACTATGGCTACGATCACCTCATTGGTACAACTCCCAGAAAAGCATACTTGCTATGAATTTATGGTGGAATAGTTATTTACACCTGCTTATGACACACCCAAAAGCTAAATTATCTGCCACTTGGTAGGATCCAATTCACCCTGGTATGGTAAGATTTATGCCTACCTAAAAGATGACATTTTACCACCTGACTTATCTCGTAACCAAAAACATAACTTTATCCAACAATCCTCTCGCTATACCCTCATCGCTGATACCCTTTATTGCCGTGGTCTTGATGGTACTTTACTTCGATGTCTTGAACGTGACGAATCCGACAAAGCTTTACAAGAATTTCATGGGGGCATTTGTGGTACTCATTCGAGTGGTAACTTTATCCAAGAAATTGATTAGAATGGGTTACTACTAGCCTACAATGGAAAGGGTATCATTCACTTTTGTTAAAACATGCTCAAAATGTTAGATTCATGGGAATCTTATTCATACTCCCGCACAAGAACTTCACTCATTCACACAACCTGGCCATTTTCTCAATGGGGGTTAGATCTAGTAGGCAAAATTCATCCTTCATCTTCAAATGGGCACAAGTTCATCATCACAGCGACATAATATTTCACTAAGTGGATTGAGGCTATACCTCTCTCTAACGTCACTGGAAAACAAATTTCATCCTTCATTCTCAACTACATTATTTGTCGGTATGGTATTCCTAATGCTATTATTATAGATAATGGTCGACCTTTCAAAAATCAGGATGTTGATGAACTTTGTGAAAGATTCCATATTCAGCACAGATATTCAACACCTTACTATCCACAAGGGAATGGCCAAGCAGAGGCCTCAAACAAGACTATAAAGATTTTGAAAAAGACCGTAAATGATTCAGGAAAAGATTGGCATGTTCAAGTCAATCCCACCTTGTGGGCTTACAGAACTAGTGTCTGAACGCCAACAAGAGCAACACCCTTTTCTCTCGTCTATGGAGTAGAAGCCATATTGCCTTTAGAGGTTGAAATACCATCACTAAGAGTATCACTGAAAGGTCTCATAACAGATGATGAATACAGAGTTTCCCAACTACAAGAGTTAGAACTTCTAGATGAAAAGAGATAGAGAGCAGCTGACCATTTGAAAGCATACCAACAGATGATGTCTCGCAGCTATAATCACAAAGTAAATCCACATACCGTTCAGGTGGGTGATCTAGTTCTGAAAGAAAATCAACGAAATCAGAAAGATAGAGAAAAGAAAGGAAAGTTTGAACCAAATTGGCTAGGCCCTTATGTGGTTATCACAGTCTACGGTTCTGGAGCCTACAAGTTATCAATGCCAGAAGGGGACCTATTTGACGAACCCATCAACAACATGCATCTCAAGAAATATTATGTTTAAATCAGTTATCATCATCCAGAAAAAGTCCTAAAAAAAATAAAATCAAAAACAGCAGAAAAAGTCTTGAAAAAATTCAAAAACAGCAGAAAAAGTCCTAAAAAATTCAACAACAGCAGAAAAAGTCCTGAAAAAATTCAAAAACAGTAGAAAAAGTCTTGAAGAAATTCAAAAACAGCAGAAAAGGTCCTAAAGAAATTCAAAAATAGCAGAAAAAGTCCTAAAAAAATTCAAAAACAGCAGAAAAAGTCCTGAAGAAATTCAAAAACAGTAGAAAAAGTCCTGAAAAAATTCAAAAACAACAGAAAAGGTCTTGAAGAAATACGAAAAAAAAAATCAAAAAAATGTCATAGGGTGAAAACCTGGCAAACAGGCAGTCTATTGACAGAAAAATACAAAAAAATCAAAAGGAAATCAGAAAATTGCAATAAATGCAGATATTGAAAATCTGGCAAACAGACGCTATCTGTACCTCTCCATCTATTAGTTCCTATTTTGCACTTTGGCTTTTTAGCTTTCCTTCTTTTTTTTTCCGCATCTTTTTCGCATCTTAGGGTCATAATTGCATCATCTTGCCATCATTTTCCTAGAGTGATAAAATGTCTTACCATGGCTTGATCATTATATATATTTCTTTTCGCAAGTTGTGTCAATAAACAGGGAAAAAACTCAACTGGGGGCATTTAACTTTCAGAGCATACTAAAACAGCTGAACAATGTCATAAACTCCGATCATGCGAACAAACAACCAACTCACATGAAACCTTATCTGATCATCACTCCATATCATGAAGAATTTTCAGCGGATACCATATCATTGTCTATTGGATGATCCAAAAATCTGAATAATGTATGAAATACCAGTATTACATTTTGAACAAAGGTTGTTTGATTTTTGATATCATTACTCTAGAGCACACTCGATGATGTACTGAACTAGAGTGGAAAGGAATGAGAATGATTTTTCTTTGTCTGTTGTCTTGAGGTTAATGATCAATCTGATGCAAATATGTCACAGGACATGATTACCAAAGCAATATCATCGATGACAGTTCCACATTTGCATCAGAAGGGTGGTTAATCTTTGTCTATTTATGCAAGAAATGCTCAGGTCATCTTAGTTCAATTATACCTCGATGCTTGTGTTCGCTTGCTATATCAAAAATCATGAAAGTTGTACTCAGGTCATCATTGGCGCTAATTTCCCCTCTGATGCTTGTACATACTTCCAACATTTTAAAATTCTCTATGATGATTCAAGAATGCTTATAACAGGCTCAACAAATTGGTTAGTTTCATTTAGTTGCATATTTTGTTAGATCATTGTATATATCTACATATTGGATTCACATCAGTGTTCTGAAAGGCTGAATGAAAACATTAACGGTTGACATGTATTTTTTGAACTCTTTGTGGAGGACATTTGGACATTTGAATCATTATCATTTCTCATTCATTTATCATTCAGCATTAATCATTATCATTATCATTATCATTATCATTTCTCTTTCATTTTTTTATCATTATCATTTCTCATTGATTATTATTTTATCATTATCATTATCATTCTCATTTCTCATTCATTCTCATTTCGTCATTATCATTTATCATTCATTATCATTTCATCATTACTATTATCATTATCATTATCGTTATCCTTTCTATTTCATTTTTTTATCATTATCATTATCGTTATCATTTCTTTTTCACTTTCTATCATTATCATTATTTTTATTTTATTTTCGTTATCATTTCATACCATTATTTTCATAACATTATCAAGTTTCATTCATTCATCATTTCACATCATTCTTATCATTATTTTTCATAACATCATCATTTCTCAATTACTATTATCATTACTTTTTCTTTCATATCTTTATCATTCATCATTCCATTATCATTTTATCATTTATCATTTACTATTATTTATCATCATCATCTCATATCATTTTATTACCATTGCACTCATTCATTACATATTATTGCATTCCACATTATAATTATTCTATTTTCATCACATTGCCATTTTCATTACATAAACATTACCAAACATATCATTTATCTTTTCATCATTATTATCATCAGTATCATATTCATTATCTACCATTTTCATATCATACTTTCACGATGCATTTCATACACATACTATTCATTTCTGCATTTGCAACACAATTCAAAAATCAACAACTCATATCTACATTATCACAAATCATTGCACCTACGTCCTAGATTATTCATTTACATCATATCATTAGATCATCTTGCATCATAAGATTAGTCTGCAAAAACAATAAAAACATATCAAAATCCATCTCATATCATACATGCATAAAAAGTAGCATCCATATCACATCAAAAATGCACAAACATATCATCATCAAAAAAACATCACCGCTACATATCATTGCTCATCAAAATAATACAAATGTCCAATGTCCAAATGAAACTAATAGGTTCAAAACATAATACATGAGATATGATCAAAAACTCAATATACATGCCCTGCATATGTGCAAAATATTTCAGTCCCAAACACTAGCTAGTAGATGCCCCTGAAGGAGCTGGTCCGAAAGGAGGTGGCCTGCCACTCCCCCCTGCATCAGGATCCCGTCGAGGCCCTGTAACCTCTCTGCCATGTGTCGATGTCCGTGATCGGGTCCTCATCTTTCTATGTGATCATGGATAAGGCTCTCGCCGCTCGGGAGGACACAACTCCTCATATCGGACTCTGTAGTACTCAGCCTCTCTGGCTACCTCGAATCCCTCTGCAATGGCCTCCCGTAATGAGGTACTCTCTACGGTACCCATGAGTCTCTGTGCCACACCCTCGACCTCTAGTGCCCGTCATCTAAGTGCATCCCTCTCCACTACCAACTGTGTCACCTGGGAATCTGGGGCGGGTGCATGAGCCTGTGCCTGAGCCTGAGCCTGTACCTGAGCCTGAGCCTGAGCCTGTGCCTGAGTCTGAGCCTGAACCTATACCTGAGCCTGAGCCTATATCTGTGTCTGGGCTTGTGAAAGCTGTGCCTGTAACTGCACTATCACACTCTGAGCCTGAGCTAGCTGGCTCTGTAGCTGTTCCTGCTGCCCCTGAAAGGTCTGAACCTGAGCCTGCAATCCAGCCATCTGTGCCTGCTGAGAAGAGGATGACACCCTAATCACTGTCTGTGGTCTGCCACCGGATCTAGCTCGCCGAACAATCTATGCTCTACCTAGACTATCCAATCTCTGCTGCCTCTCCTCTCCATCATCTCCCCTATCATCCCCGTCATCCGAGCTATCCTCGTCCTCATCTCCTCTATCTCCGCTCTCCTCACCCTCATCTCCCTCCTCCTCCTCTCCCTCCTCCTCATCTCCCTCCTCCTCCTCTCCTCTACCCATTGTCTGCTCTCTGTCGACCACATCCTCCTATCTCCCTGCCCCTGGCTATGGCGCTAACACCCATGGCTCATCTGGCACTGTAAATCATGGAAATGGATGTGTATGGAAATACTGTGCATAGTCATCTGTCATCCCTGCATCCTGCACCTCTGGTCGGTATGTCCATACCTCTGGCTGTAAGGTAGAATACTCTGTGTATGCTACCTGGTAACGAATGCATGGCCCCCATCCTGGATCACCCTTGCATTGCCCATAATGAGCAACGCCCTGGGGCATCCCCTATGTAAATCCAAACTATCTCAGCACTCGTAATGCCAGAAATCTCTCAATAATAAAGGGGGTCCACCCTATCAAATATTGCGGTCTGCAGACAAACGACATCTCTAGGTGATCACTCCCCCATGCCTCACAATCTGTATACGGTCTCCATATCACTGCATCAATGTCATCCAGTACCCGTTGCCAATACTCTACCTTGCCCAGCTTTTGCTGGATAAGTGCACCAGAATATGCATACACATAAGGTCTCCCTGCTGGCCTATATCTCGTGCAATGTGGTCTCGTGATCACAATATGCTCCCACGCCCAGATCTATAGAAACGTCACCCCACTCGCCAAGCTCGTAGATCCTCTATATACTACTTGATGAAGATCGTGATACATGTCTGCTAGTATACAACTCCCCCAAGCAAACCTCCATGGCTGTGTCACCAACCACTCCAACATCCTACCCCAACCAACTACAAATCCCTTCAACCGATGGTCCGGTCCAAGGAAGCCTCCAATAAATGTAGCTAACACAACAACTAAGGCTAGATACCTACTGAAATCCTCCCAATCTATCCAGTAACCACAAATGCTCGCATCGCCACATATCCGTCACAGCGCCTTGGTCCCACCAATCTCCTTGTGGTCATAAACCACAAGGGCACCAACAACTAGAACCCCAAGAATCCTGTACACATCCTCGGGCATCACACTCATCTCACCAGTTGGCAAGTGAAAAGTGTTATGCTCCGAGTGCCATCTCTTTGCCAAAGCGGTCAATAGTCCCCTGTTGGCCTGAATACCTCGCAGCATGGTCAACAAAGGTCCTAGTCCACAATCTGCAATCAACTGTAACTCTGTAGGGGTAAGCTCTCCTATCTGCTCCCAACATAGTGGGAACCGCTCTCTAATCTAGAGGCTTTTGAAAGCCTCCTATTTTGTTTGATCATCACAAGAACACATTAATTAGACTCATATCATGTGATCTATCTATCCAGCAAATTCACTCAATGACCCACAATCAACCAATCATATCAATGACCCATATCAAGTGCTACATCAATCTATTTGAATATCAAATATCATCATTTACTATTTGTTTTTTCTTTTCAGGAAAGAAAATTTATCAACACACAAATCATTTCCTATTTTTATTTCAATCATGAATGTGAATTTGTACCCTCATTTTACTATTTGGTTTCTATCACAGAAAGCAAATTTATCAAACATCTACTCTTTGTTTTTCAATCGCGAGAAGCAAAGTTATCAACCACAAAATCAATCAATCAATCAGTTTACTCTTTGTTTTCTATTTTGGAAGTAAAGTTATCAGTTCTTTATTAGATTTTCTATCATTTTTCTCATATCAGCATGATGGTACTACAATTCATCTATCTATTGACTAAGGAAGCAATTTACATCATCATTTTTCATCACACAAGCATTTTGTGCAAAATTTCTCAAATGTGCTATTATGTTGCCCAGATGCGATAAAACACAAATGCGCTAAAGTTTTACTCAAATGCGCCAAACTTTTTCCCATATGCACTAAAACTCGGCATGCACTACTCTATCCTGTGGATGCGCCATTTTAACTCTCAAATGTGCAACTTTATCAATTTCAAACCCTAGCCCTATATGCGTAATTTTGTGCCCTAGATGCACTACAGGATCAAACTAGCCATTTTTAACCTATATGTACTACTCTATCTATCGTAAGCGCTAAAAGATGCATTTTTAACCTACGCCTATATGTGCTACGAAATTTCCTAGATGCGCTATAGAATTTTTTGAATGCGCTAAAAAATTTCTCGGATGCGCTAAAACATGATAAAAAAATAGAAAACTGACCTAAAACATTTGCAAAATCGATTCAAAATATGAAATTTGAAATCCTAAATGGTTAGAATCACTCACCGGTGGTCCGTACGCAGCTGGTCTCTGGTATCGGTGTGCTCGCTCGAATCTATGCCTGTGCAATGGGATCTCCATCTCGCCAAGTCACTATCAGAGCTCACTTTTCACTGTAGTAGCAGGGTGAAAATGACATTTCATTTTACCCCTTTTTACCTTTTAAAGGTCTATTAGGGTGGGAGTTAATGGCATTTTCCATTCTTTCCATATTATTTTTCACTAGGCCATCACAAACATCATTTATCGAGAACTAAATCACTGTTTCCCTATCATTCTCAACATCATCTTTCGTGATTTACCTCCCGAGGGGGCATCATCGACATCAAAAATCAGAAACATATCAGGGGCAATTTTTTTTTTTCTTTGAAGCAATGTGTTTCACACATCACTTCAAGAGGGTAAAATGTATCGCATAAAATGGTCATGTCGAAATTAATTAAATATTTATTATTTAATTAATTTATCTAAAATTCTCTACATATGATTAAATTTAATTAATTTAATTATATTGTTCATTAAATCTTATTTTCTTCTTTTCGTAATTAAATAAATTTATTTTATTTAATTATTTTCATCACGTCCACTTAATTAATTAAATAAATACATTTTATTTATTTAAATTAGTTATCATTGTTTGAATTTAAATTAAATCTTTTGATTTAATTAAGTTTAAATATTTCTCTTTCTTCTATTTTAAATTCTTCTTCTAATTAATTAAATATTTCATTTAATTAATTTCATAAAAGTGATTTAATTAAATAAATCTTATTTAATTAAAGGATCTTATGCTTTCTTTCTAAATCACAATTAGATATTTTATTGAATTGTGAAAACTTCTGTTTTCTTCTCATATCATAATTAAATATTTTATTTAAATATGAGATCTTCTGCTTTTTTCAAAAATCCTGATTAAAGCTTTCTTCTTATCACAAACTTTCTTCTGCTTTAAAAGCTTAATTAAATATTTCATTTAATTAAGAAAAAGTTGAATGTCATCCACAAATAAATAATTGAATTTTTAATTCATTATTTATCAGCTTTTAAATCTTTCTTTTATTCTTTTAAAGAAAGATGATTTCTTACCTTCTTATCTTTTCATCTTTCATAAAAATAGAAAAATCTTGTTTTCAGGTTTTCTTCTATTTTCTCTTCAGTTTCATCCATCTTCAGCCATTCGATCTGCTAGGAATTATCACAACCGTTAATCAAGACAGCCAATCAGAATCCTTCGAAAAACTCTATAAATACATGTGTGAATCTAAGCATTGGTAATAGGTAATTAATTAGAGTTCATGCATTTAATTCATTTAGCATTCCAGTATCATAGCATCATGTTTACTTCAATCATCTTAGTCTTATTTCATATCATAGCTTAATATTGCATCATGCATCATATTTAAATCTTGTTCTTTAGGAAGATAGTTTGTTGAGCCTAGCACACAATCTGAGAGCAAAAGCTGGATTCAACAAAAACACTGAAGATAGAGGACAATAGGACGACAATCGAAGCGGAATATTGAGTTTGCATTTACTTACCTTTTATGTTCTGTTTTGATACAATGTCTTATTGGTGTGCTTGAATAGTATTTATTTCCATTTATTACGCATATTATTTTCGATCACACAGGTACACCATTGAGGATAATCACCGACAATGGGATGTGCTTCGGATCAAATGAATTCAAAAGATTTTGTGATAAGTATGCAATTACTATTTCTTATGTAGCTCCTTATCATCCACAAGCCAATACTCAATCAGAGTCCAACAATAAGAGTCTCTTGAAGATTATAAACAGAATGCTGGGACAGAACAAGAAGGCTTGGGATTCAAAGTTAAAACTGGCTATGTGGGCTGATAGGATCACTGTGAAAAGGGCAATTGGAAATCTCCATTTGAATTAGTGTATGGAGCATAGGCTAGGATGTTGTTGCAGAATTTTTTACCAGTATACAGATTTGTTCTACAGAAATATTTGGAAGTTCTTGAACCCATGGAAGACAAAATGGAGCAACTTGCTGAGCTTGATGAAGTAAGAAGGGAGGCCCAAAATCAAAACATAAAGTTACAGACACAGATGAAATATCTATATGACATGAAGGCAAAGAATAGAAAATTTGAAGAGAATGACTTGGTGTTGATGTGGAATGCAAGGTGTCAGGAGAAGGGCAAGCATGGAAAATTTCAAGCCTTGTGGCTGGGACCTTTTGTTGTTGTTGGAAAAAGGGGTGAAGACTCATATTATTTACAGAACATGGCTGGTGAAAATCAGGAATTGCCTGTTCATGGGCAATTCTTGAAGCTTTTCTTCTCTTGAGCAACACAGAGGATTAAGGGTTGCCAGTGCATGGACAACTCTTGTGTATCCTCTTAAAAATTATTTTCCATGCACAGTAGTGTAGGTTCTCATCCATCTCCATTTCACTACCATTTTCCATCCGCCTCCATTCCACTCTCTTTTTTCCATTCACTTCCATCTTCCATTCATTCTACATTCATGCCTTCATGCTTCATTTCCTTTACCATTCTTTCTTTTCATTCTGTTGCTGCTCATTGGTTCATCATTTTTGTCTGATTTGCTATTTAGAGATTTTGGGTCCTTGCTATGATCTCACATTCATTCGTCCCTAGACGGAGTCACTGTTGGAACTGTAAAAATCTGGTGTTGTTACATTTTTTTTTCATTCATCAACTTCCAGTATTGGTCCGACCATATGCATTTTGCATCTATGGGTTTCCATATTGTCCCATTGAATAAATCGTGTTGTGCATTTTTCATGTTTGGGTCCATATCGGCATAGGTTCATTCTTGTCTCCCTGACCCGTTGTGCTTCTTCTGCTTGCAATAAGTCTGTGTTGCCTATCAGCAAGACTTATTATCTATCATAGTGAATGGATTTTTTCCTACAAGTAATTTTTGGCATGACATTTTCTCTGTTGTGGCGACTGGCATTTGTCTGTTGGCAGTTATCGGCATTACATCTATATTGTTTTGGCGACAATGGAGGCTCCTATTGGCATATCTTATGGCTTTCAGGATAGTGTCTCATCGAGTTTTGTTTGTCTCCCTGACTCGTATGTATGAGAGGATTCATCAGCAGGAGTCAAACGGTCAGGCTAGCATCTTACCAAAATTGGGGTGTCTCAGCGACATGCACACTATGGATTATCTTCGGCCAAACTTGGTTACTTCACCATAGGGTCTCGGCGAGTCACCTTTGATCTCACCAATGGAGTATGACGAAGGATCTTCAGCGGGAGTTCTGAATTGTCTTGGTGAATTGGTATGTGCTCGGTGTGTTTCGGTGAAACATTATGTACTCTATATAACGTCTCCCCGAGTGTGATAGGCTACAGCGACATACATTGGACAAAGCTTTTATGTCGGTATGGGTGCATTGGTGTCTTGGTGATATATTATGGCTCGAGGCTTCCGACGGGACAGGGTGATTTCTCCATTAGGTCTCCCTGATATCAGTGATCTATAGCGAAGCAGATTGAATGAAATGTGAAGTTCGGTGGGAGACTTCTTATGTTCTAGCGACTTAGATGTAGTGGGTGCCTTTCGGCCTGAAATATTGATATCGGTATGTGGTCTCCTCGATTCCACATTGTTATAGTGAAGGAACATAGGCAAATTTTGTGACTTTGGTGTGACGGACAGGTTGTCTTAGCGACCCGAAATGATTTTTTCTCTCGACGAAACTTAAAATGATCTCTGTGACTTCTCACTGATAGCACGGGGCTATAGCAAAGTAAAAAGAACAAAGGGATGCCTCTTGTCTTCAGAATAACATTTGCCTGGTCACAGCAACACAAAATCTGGGGGAGCCTTCAGTGGGGCATTGTGTAGTCTATGTGATATCTCGTCGACCCGGATGAGCTACGGCAAACGTGAGCACAATGGACATGGGAGGGTAGCATTTGAATTGCCTTCAGCAGGACGATATGGATGTCTCGCCGACTGTCTCACCGGTGATAATAGAATTTTAAATATCAAGGCCGACATGTTTCTACTTTGATGACCATTGTAGGCCGACATATTTTTGAACTCGAATCTTTTGGAGGGCTGACATGATGTTTTATTTTGATATTTTTCTCATGCTAGTGTATAAATAAGTATGTTGTAGTTGTTAATAGGGAGCAGAAATTAGATTTTCAATATACTACAAGTAGATACAGTAGAGTAAAATTATCAGACAAGAGGCTATTATTGCATGATTTCACAATGGAGGTATTTATGAGATTCAGTTGATGTTGTTGCATTTCTCTGGTGTCAATTATCTGTGGAATTGAAATGAAAAATATTGCTAAGTTGTCTCCACGAATGATTTTTCTAGTTATTTAAATTGACATAATGGGTTTATGATCATTTTATCAATACACATTTGTTGTATTTGTGTGATTAATCAACTGGTTCTTCCAAGAAAAGATTAAATCCTTTTATTGATCACAGTAATCAGAGAAATCCATTTTGGATTATTGAAAGTAGAACTTAGTAGTCACATTATTGCATGTTTATCAAGTTGTAAACAAAACATATGCCAGATAATTTGTGTCTTCTCTAGAAAGTGTTGCTTATCTTGATCTCATTTGACTCCGCATACCCAACAAGGCACTAGTCTCTGCACTTCATCATTATAAATTCATTCAATTTCTTTTATTTGAGTATCTAGGACTTAGATCAGATTACTATCACAATTTTCAAGTTAGATATCATCTGTTCACTCGCATGTGCCATTGTGAACAAGTGTTGTAAGAGGATTGATTGCAAGTTAAGTCTGCATTATTTAGAGAGGTACACCCGCCTTGGTTTTGTAGCACCTAAAGAGTAGAAGGTTTAATTGTTTTCAAACCTTGTTCTATTACCCTAAAACATTGTGAAAGCTTGGTAACCTTTTGTGGTTTAAACTTGCATTTTTGAGAGCTAATAAGAGGCACGTAGAAACAGGGAGAGGGTAGATAGAGACAATTAGAGAGGGTAGAAGAGGGGGAGGGAGGGAGAGGTGAGATGTATAGATAGAGGGAAAGCGATAGGGTTTGAGGGTTTAGGGTTGAGGGATTAGGGTGGAGGACCTATAGGGTTGATGGTTTCTAGGGTATTAGGGTTTAAGGGTTGAGGATTGAGGGATTAGGGTCGATGGTAGAGAGTATTGGGTTGAGGGTATAGGGTAGAAGGTTTAAGGGTTTAGGGTTAAGTTGTTTAGCATTAATGGTTTAGGGTTAAAGGTAGAGGGTTTAGGGTATAGGTTTGAGGGTATATGGTTGAAGGATTAGGTTGAGGGTCCAATGTAAAGGGTATATGGTATAGGGGTTGAGGGTTTAGGGTTTAAGGATTGAGGGTTGAGGGTTGAGATATTTGGAGAGTGGGAGAGAGTGGGAAAGATGGTGGGAGAGGATCGGAGAGAGTGGGAGAGATGGTGGGAGAGGGTGGGAGAGTGGGAGAGAGGGTGGGAGAGGGTGTGAGATTAGGAGGTGGTGGGAGAGTGGGAGAGATTTGGAGTGGGAGAGAGGGTGGGAGAGAGGGTGGGAGAGTTGGAGGAGTGGGAATGATGGGAGAGAGGTTGGGAGAGAGGTGAGAGAGAGTGGGATGAGAGTGGGATGAGAGAGTTGGGAACTGAGGAGGTAGGAGGTGGGAGAGAGGGTGGGAGGGTGGGAGAGGGGTGGGAGGGGTAGGGAGGGTGGGAGAGAGTGGGAGAGAGTGGGAGGAATTTATAGAGTGGGAGAGTGGGAGAGAAGGTGGGAGAGGGTGGGAGGGTGGGAGAGAGTGAGTAGAGTATTGGAGAGGGTGGGAGAGAGTTGGAGAGTGGGAGAGAGGGTGAGAGAGGTTGGGAGAGAGGTGGGAGAGAGTTGGAGAGTGGGAGAGATGGTGGGAGAGGATGGGAGAGGGTGGAAGAGAGTGGGAGAGAGGGTGGGAGAAAGTGGGAGAGAGTGGGAGAGAGGTTGGGAGAGGGTGGCAGAGTATGGTAGAGAGAGGGAGAGAGGGTGAGAGAGAGTGGGAAATATTTGGAGTGTGGGAGAAGATTGGAGGGTGGAAGAGGGTGGGAGAGGGTGGGAGAGAGTGGGAGAGAGTTGGAAGTGGGAGAGAGTGGGAGAAAGGGTTGGGAGAGGAGGGTAGGAGAGAGTGGGAGAGAGGGTGGGAGAGGGTAAGAGAGTTGGAGAGTTGGAGAGAGGAGGTGGGAGAGGGTGGGAGAGTTGGAGTGGGAGAGAGAGGTGGGAGAGGGTGGGAGGGTGTGAGACAATGGGAGAGAGAGGTGGGAGAAAGTGGGAGAGAGGAGAGGGAGAGAAAGTGGGAGAGGAGGGGTGGGAGGTGTGCCAGAGGAGTGTGGGAGGTGGGAGAGGGAGTCGAGGAGAGTTTAAGAGAGAGAGTTGAAGAGTGCAGGATGCAGGGTGGGAAAGGAGGGTGAGAGAGGGTGGAAAGAGTGGGAGAGAGGGTGGGGAGAGGTAGGAGAGAGTTGGAGAGAGGGTGGGAGGCTGGAAGAGGTGGGAGAGTGGGAGAGAGGGTGGGGAGAGGGTGGGAGAGAGTGGGGAGAGTTGAAAGAGGTGGGGATAGAGTGGGAGGGAGTGGGATAGAGTGGGAGAGGGTGGGAGAGAGTGGGAGAGAGTGGTAGAGATTTGGATATTGGGAGAGAGTGGGAGAGAGGGTGAGAGTGGGAGAGAGAGGGAGAGAGAGGGAGTGAGTGAGTGAGTGAGAAAGAGATAGAGAGTGAGTGAGTGGGTGAGAGATAGGGAGTTGAGAGATGGAGAGGGGGTGGGGGTTGAGAGATGAGGGAGAGACTCGATAGAGAGAGAGAGGAAGGGAGTGCGAGAGAGATAAAGGGTATAAGGGTTAAGGATAGATGGTAGAGGGGAGAGAGATAGAATTAGGGTATAAGGGTAGGGGGAAGAGAGATATACCCATGATCTCAAGGCCCACATTCTGCATAATCTCTTGGTTATGCGCATACTGCAACAAAAAGTAGCTTTTTGATGATGTTGTCAAGTGTGCATGCATGTTTTTCATATTCCACCACCTTTCTCATGATCTTTCTACCACCTTTGCATAAAATAGCATAGTTTTCATGTTGAAAGACATATAATATCAATCCAAATTTGAATCCATTGAGAACTAATATACAATTGAAGTCTGGAGGGGAACAAGCTTTTGAAAAAGTCAAATTTTTGAGGAGTTTGAAGAAAGAAGAAACTAAGGCTACATAATTGGGTTGAACTCCTCCATTTGAAACTTTGGTTTTTTAGGTATGTGAAGTCTTTACACATTTTCTTTCATTCTATTATGGCTTCCTTTCATTTTTGTTGTTTTGCATATTCCATGTCGATCATTGTTTATTTTTCATTATAACCTTAGGTTGTCAATGCACATTTTAAATTACACAATTATATGCACTTTCCAATTACATTTTTAAACCACATCTCTTTGAGGAATTTTGTCATTTAACAATTGACTTACCTTGTTTATGCTTCCACATTTTGTATACACATATATATGACATATGTTTTAAGGAAGTAAAATAAAACATCATTTCTCAATCCTTTATTATGGAGGTGCATACCACTCTCTGAAGCTTTCATTGAGGTTTTTTGTCAAACAATTATACCAAGCAGCTCATTGCCTTGTGTATGCTACCAAATTTTCCATACATCTCTTTAAAAAAATGGAATATACTCCTCCCACATTGATAGATCTTAGAAACTATTTTGGTTTTCATCTCTATTTCTAAATTTACCTCATCACTAAACCTACCTCATCACTTTTATTTGTGATATGTTTTAAATGTTTCCTTTATTAGTCTACCTACAAGGGATTCTAACCCTTCTCTCCACTGTTAGAAGACTCTTTATTGAAGACTAAGTTAGTAACATGGGGAAAGGAGTGGCCTATCTTGAAATCATGGCTCAAAATGGAAGCATGGACACACAAACACACAACTCTAATCTACAAACACAATTTACAATTTCATCAGGACCTCTTCATTCAGCAAATTCACACTATTCCTTGTAGCATATCAAAGTCGCTCAATTGGGTATAATTCCACTCACACAAACTTTCAATTCACAACACAACACACATCAGGGACCCATTATAGATCCTTTCAACATATCCAACAATCACCAATGTTTTTTTTGTACCAAACTGCACAAATCATGTTTTCTACGCTTTTAAGGGCCCAAATTAGCCCACTTTTACAAAGGGACCACCTTCAAAACTTGTCCAAATCTCCTAAAACCTTGGCGAAACACTTTATATCTATCAAAACTTCAAATTCTAGCATTAGATTGCAAATATTCAATAATTTACCACCCAACCCATAAAACCCTCTCCCTAGGCTTAGAAACCCTAGGTTTTATTGAAAGTAACACTTGCCAAACACTTCAAAACTTTAAAACTATTCAAACAAGCCTAAAATACCCTAATCATGCTCAATATAACATAAAATAATGCTACCCAACTCAGAAACTCAATTTTACTCACCAAAACCTCATTTTTCTTAAGGAAAACTCAACATTTCCTCATAGGGTCTGACACCCAATCCACTTCCAGACCTCCCCTGCTCTAGTTCAAAATTCCTCAACCAAAAACCTATTGTTTCCAATCCATCCCATAGAGTTACAAGCCTTAAAGTAGGTGGGATGGAGTTAATACATGTTTGAGGTTTACAAACTTACAAGAAACCCTGTTTTAGCTGGTTAAGAAATCTGAAGATAAATCACAAAAAACTTAATGGAAAAAACTCAAAATGGATTAAAATGAGAGAAGAAAAAATATACTATGCTATTCCATGAGAAAATGAATCAAAAATATGTTGTCCAGCCTATACCAACTGCTGCTATATTGGAAAATACAAAAAAAAGGAGAAATTCTGAGTTTTATTGTTCAAATTCTTCTTTCCAATCCAAGGATCATCCTCCATTCGAGTTTCTCATGGCCTTTTATAATGTTTCCCTCCTAAAACAAACCACTTAAGCATCTAAAACTAACATTTGAAAGAGGTGACTATTGCTCTCCCTCTTTAAATGGTGCTCTTGCACCAACTCCTTCCACATTGATAGCACCAATTTAAACTATTTTGGTTTTCATCTCTATTTCTAAATTACCTCATTAGTAAAGCTACCTCATCACCAATTTTGTCTATTTATGAAGCCTTGAATAACATAGATTTCATTTATTTTAAAGGATACATTTTCTAGGAACTAATATTTTTCTCATTACCATGCTACAGGTAAAATTATTCGCCATGTTGAAGAAATGAACAAGGAAGAAACTAACAGACGAAGAGTATGAAGCCTTCAAAGAAAAGGAGGGAGAAAGGGTGGTGACATATTGTGAAAAGAATAAATTGGATACAATTTATGAAAATAAGCCAATTGAAGAAGAACCTCAAACGTCAAAAAGAGAAGAAATTGGTAGCACAAAGGGAACAAATGTGAAGGTGGCATGCTAGGATAGATGCAAATACCATAGTTGGAGACACACCCTCTACCACAAGTGAATATGAAGGGACACCATTAAGCACAAGTGAATATGGAGGGACACCATCTAATGCAAGTGAATATGGTTAGACACCATCCATTGTATCTCAAGTTGAGAGTACATCATCACTCGCACTAAACCACCATTTTCCACTAAAAAATGCACCATTTGACATCTAGGGCATCACCTAAAAACCCTCTATTCGCCTCCCTTGCACAAAAAACTTTGCACACATGTTTTATAACCCTAACTAATCCTTTCCATCGAGTTATAGAAGCATACAGTGGGTGAAAGGCTTAATATGACATTTTAATGCACTCAAAACCCTTAAAACAGGGTATACAGACCGACCCTCAGTAATTGGCTTCTAAAATGCAAAAAATCACTTGAAATCCAACCAAACCAAAACTAAAATGGAGTTAAGTCTTCTACCCACTGAATTCCATCAAAAAGAGAGCACAATCACATTGTACGAAACGGTACAGTTCAAGGAAACATCAGATCCCAAAGTGCAAAAGGGTAGCAATCTTTGATGGGGTATTACTCAGAAACCATGGGGCTTACAAAATCTCCATCTGAACCTATGAGATTATGTTGGGCCTCTCTACAATAACCTCTCTCGGTTTTTGTTATCAAGGAATGGTTTTCCTGTTGTGTCCAGTTTTCACTTGATTTTAAAAAATGCCAAATGCAGGCAGTGCAAAGTTGCAAAGTGGTGCAACTTTCGTTCTGCAACTCGTGTGACCAAATGGACTATTCCAACATGTCTTAATAGGTATTTTTTATGATAGGCATAGTCCTCTTTCACACCCAAACACACGGAATCACTCTGAGCTATGTTCAACTAGATCGATCCCTTAAGGGTCCAAAGTGCAAAATGGCTGCAAACTTCAACATGTTACTCAGATACCGTGATGCTTAAAAACTTCTTGTCTGATCCTAGGAGATCAATTAGGGCTCCTCTACAATAAAATATCTCATTTTTTGTTATCTCAGAGTGGTTTTCCTATGGTTTCCAATTTTCACTTGATGGAAAAAGTGTCAAATGCAAGTAGTGCAAAGTTGCAAAGTGGTGTAACTTTCGTTTTGCAACTTGTGTGACCAAACAGACTGTTTCAACGTGTCCAAATAGGTATTTTTATGCTAGGAATGGTCCTTTATCACACCCAAACACGCGGAATCACTCTGAGCTACGTTCAACTGAATTGATCCCATAAGGGTCCAAAGTGCAAAATGGCTGCAAACTTCAGCATGTTGTTACTCAGATACCGTGGCACTTAGAAACTTCCTATATGATCCTATGAGATCACATTGGGCCCCTCTATAATAAACTCTCTCATTTTTTGTTATCTCAGAGTTTTTTTCCCGTGGTGTCTAGTTTTCACTTGATGGAAAAAGTGTCAAATGCAATCAGTGCAAAGTTGCAAAGTGGTGCAACTTTCATTCTGCAGCTCGTGTGACCAAACGAATTGTTCCAATGCATTTGAATAGGTATGTTTATGCTAGGAATGGTCCTTTTTCACACCCAAACATGCAAAATCGCTCCGAGCTACGTTCAACCGGATCGATCCCTTAAGGGTCCAAAGTGCAAAATGGTTGCAAACTTCAGCATGTTGTTACTCGAATACCATGATGCTTAGAAACTTCTCATCTAATCCTATGGGATTGTGTTGGGACCCTCTACAATAACCTCTCTCGGTTTTTGCTATCTCAGAGGAATTTTTACGTGGTGAATAATTTTCACTTGGGGAAAAAGTTGTCAAATGCAACTAGTTGAAAGTTGCAAAGTGGTTCAACTTTTTTTTTGCAACTCGTATGCCCAAATGGACTATTCCAACGCATCTGAATAGGTACATTTATGTTAGGCATGGTTCTCTTTCGTACCCAAACATGCGGATTCACTCTGAGCTACGTTCAACCGGATCGATCCCTTAATGATCCAAAGTGCAAAATGGTTACACACTTCAGCATGTTGTTACTCGGATACTGCGGATTCTTAGAAAATTCTCGTTTAATCCTATGGGATCATGTTGGGCCCCTCTACAATAACCTCTCTCGATTTTTGCTATCTCAGAGGCATTTTCCCGTGGTGGCAAATTTTCACTTGCGGAAAAAGTTGTCAAATGCAAGTAATTGAAAGTTGCAAAGTGGTGCAACTTTCATTTTGCAACTCGTATGACCAAACAGACTATTCCACGCATCTGAATAGGTATGTTTATGCTAGGAATGGTCCTCTTTCACACCCAAACACGTGGAATCGCTATGAGCTATGTTCAACCGGATCGATCCTTTAAGGGTCCAACATGCAAAATGGCTACAAAATTTAGCATGTTACTCAAATCCCGTGATGCTTAGAAAATTATCATCTAATCCTATGGGATCATGTTGGGATCCTCTACAATAATCTCTCTCAGTTTTTTCTATCTCGAAGGAATTTTCCCGTGGTGGCAAATTTTCACTTGGGGGAAAAATTGTCAAATGCAAGTAGTTGAAAGTTGCAAAGTGGTGCAACTTTCGTTCTGTAACTCATGTGACCAAACAAACTGTTCCAACGCATTTGAATGGGTACTTTTATGCTATAAATAATCCTCTTTTGCACCCAAACACGTAGAATCACTCTAAGCTACGTTCAACTAGATTGATCCCTTAAGGGTCCAAAATGCAAAAGGGAAGCAATATTTGACGGGCTATTACTCAAAAATCATGATGCTTACAAACTCTTCGTCTGAGCCTATGGGATCACGTTGCTCCCCTCTACAATAACCTCTCTTGGTTTTTGTTATCTCAGAGTTGTTTTCCTATGGTGTCTAGTTTTCACTTGATGGAAAAAGTGTCAAATGCAAGCAGTGTAAAGTTGTAAAGTGGTGCAACTTTATTTTTGCAATTGGTGTGACCAAAAAAATTGCTCGAACATGTCCTGATAGGTAGGTTTATGCTATGCATAGTCCTCTTTCATACCCAAACACATGGAATTTGTTTGAGCTACGTTCAACCAACATGATCCCTTATGATGGCATGCAAAACAATCAAAAAGAGAAACATACGCACGATGGTTGATTAGAATCCATTCTTGTAGAATGGTTTTAGCTTTGATTAGAATCCATTCTTGTGGAATTCTATTAAGTTTCAAGCAACTTAGAAGTAGATTTCTTAAACAAGTCTGAACTTGCTCATACAAGGGTTTGAGTGTAATATGTTGAAATAGGCTATTTCACCTATTATTTAGGTTGTGTGTCGGTGATATGGGCCTGATGTAAGTAGGATAGGGAGTAAGAATAATAAAATAATATTGGTAAAGGCACTGGAAGAGATTACTAATGCTACCCCTGTTGAAAATTTAGAACTGAGACCCCTTAAAAGTAAGGCTAGAAGAGGTGAAAAGAATAAATTGCTTGAAAATAAGTTAGAATAGGTTGGAAATAGGGTGAGATTGTGGATTTTGATGTGTTCAAAAGTTCTACAAGGACAAGGGACATCAAAATTATGTTATGGCATGATGCCCTAGTTGGGTTTTGAATGAAAAAGAGAGGTTTGAGGGAGTAAAAGTGTGTAAAGTTAGGGGGCAACATAATTTGGTGGTCAATTAAGTTTGTGCAAATGGAATGAAGAGTGTTGGAAGAGGTTTTTGGGTTGTATGAGGTTCGGGTTCAGGTTTGGTTCACTAGTTCAGCCAAAAAAATTTGGAGGGGAGTTCAGTTCATTTTGGGTTCGTTGGTACAAAAAACATGTAAAAACAAAATATATATATGTGCAGCCTAGCAGCATCAATTGGGATTAGAATATCACATAACATCATATAAACAACAAAACCACCATAAACTTGAATTTCATTTAAAACATGCATGATAAATATTCATCATTGAAACTTGAATTGTGGTAGCTTGATATACAGAATCTATTGATGCTAGGGTTCAATTTGTATGATTTTGAAAAAAGAAGCCAACTGAGAAGAGTTATCAACATTCTTCAAAAATCATAAGAATTTGTTTAGTACACTAGCCATTTTGATGTCTTCTTGCAGTCTCAAAAATTATTTTGTATCATTGTTACATTGGTCTTGAGATTGGTAGCTTAATATAGCTCCACAATAAAAAATCTAGTTTACCTATGTAGTGTAACAGTGGCATAGGCAGATTTTTTTTTCAAAGATCCAAAAGGTGACTGCACAATTGAAGTGTATAAACACATATCTTTTTGTAATATCAAGGATACATTTTGAAACTTCAATGCATTGCTAATCTAAAAGGAAAATTATTTTTCCTAATCTATATGTAGCCATGCTTTTGACATTATCAAAAAGAGAAAAACTTCCTAAATGATGCAAAGGCATGGCCAAGCAGTTCTAACTCTTCACATGAGAGAAGAGAGATGTTGGAGAGTACATCAAGTCAGTGAGAACAAAAGTGTAATGTTTTTTAGTTTGTAGTATTCCTTTGTTTCTCTACAGATGTGTGATAAATTCTCAGTTCAATCATGTAGAAAATTTTTTGAAAAAAGAAAGTTGTGTCACAATCTGCTTTCAATCTAGGAAGCAAAAATGAAAGATCGGCCTCTTGGAATGTAAATGATTGTTTGCAAAACAAATGAATAAAAATGAGGTAGTTAAGGTGTTTGAAGTGATTTAGAGGTCACTTTTAGGGTTCCCTTGGGCGTGGGTCAAAGTCAAACTCCATAAAACATTAAAAAAATGTCCAAAAAAACACATTTTGGATGCCTAGGCACGCGGATTCTATCTGGGTTCTACCCGGGTTCTCTTGGGTTCTGCCTGGGTGAACCAAACCCAAAAATGAAGGACCCTAGTCGAACCCACAAGTGAACTAAACCAGGATCCACACTAGGAGTGAACCAAGAGTAGAACGAGGGCTAAAATAGAAGAACTCAGTAACATAGATAATGTGTCAAGAAGTTGACTACTTCATCTAGTCTGAATATTACATTTTGCAAGTGTTGTGAAGATTATGTATCCTTTGCTTAATGAGTTGTTCCAATATAAGAATAAAATTTATTGGAATATTTTTATGAATCATTTCATGGAATACCAATTGAAAACATGTTTTTTTCCTTTAGATAAAGTTGTTTAGCATCAATCAATTAATTTATTCAATACATACCATGAAGGACAGTAATGATCAATGCTAGGGCTAACGAATTAATAAGTATACACATGAATAATTCAAGCATGTACATGTGTGAATAAGGGAAGCACAAGTAGTCACAAACATGTAAGCCTTGAAGTATACATATGAATACATAGTATACATAACTTAATACAAAGTATACGTACGAATACAAGGTATACTCATGAAAATGTGTAAGTCGCAAAGTATACATTGGAACACATGTAAGTTACAAAGTATACATTGGAACACATGTAAGTCACAAAGTATACACATAATTTCTAAAGTATACACTTGAATACACGTAACTCATATATTTATTGAACCATGAATTTATAATGCAAATATGGACACCATCGATAAAAAAGATTTGTATTAACCAAATAGCATTGTACGCATACATCAATATATGTTGATATAAGTATAAAATATAGGTACAAAATAGCCATATAGGTTTACAAGAATGCCATATAGGCATACAATGTCAAATATATCCAATAAGAAATATGTAAAAAACTTCCATGTAGCCATACAACAAAGGGCTATGGAATTGAAATTCATTTCTCTCCATTCTTTGGAAATAACTTTTTCCCTTTGCTTGTCGATATGATGGCGATAAGTCCATCACTCGTTTGTGCTATACTCGAGGAGTGCTCCTACCGCTCCTCCTACTATTAAGTTTTTGGTGAATTTTTAACTATTACAATAAGAAGCAAATACATTAATATATAGAAATTACATTATAAAAATTATATATTTAACAAAATAATCACTTACCGCCATCTCACGATCACTCTCCATGAAGGAAATATTCGCATGCCCATGCTGAGGTCTGTTCAAGCCCTATATAAACCATCCAAATAGAAATTAAACTATGAATTAATAATGGTTTGATTTTTCACTAGAACTAACATCTATAACAACGAATGTAAATTAAAATTTAGTAATTTGCCTCATACCTCCCCTGTCAGAGTGATCGAGGATTGTATAGCAAATGAAACACTGATATCCATTGCCCTCATAACATTTGGAGGTGTTTCCGCCACCAACATTTGAAAATAAAACAACAAATTATTCAATCAAAAAAACTACAATAGTGATCCACATCATGACTTATAATGTATGAGGTTGCATAGGTATTTTCATGATGTAATAAGGCTTAAATAGCCATTTTTGGGTTTGTAATGGTCTTTGGTAGTCATTTTAGGCATCAATTGTAAAGTCGCAAAATATTAACAAAAGTTGTCAATCAATGTTGTAAAAATGAAAAAAGGTGACAAGCAAATGCAATTGGAAGCTGCTCCTAGACTTATTACTTATGCTATGTGAAGTAATTGCATCACTGCTTATGTTGAATTTCTAAACAACTATATTGTAGTTGAAATTTTGTCATCTATCAACATCTAGTTATTAGTTATGGAATGTAAAGTAATGCTTTGAGTTTGAATGATGTGCAATGCAGCATAATCAATGATATGAATATAAACTACACAAATCTATTAAGTACAATTCATTAGTTAAACTCCCTATTCTATTACCTGCATGTAGGTTTGAGTAAATTCACTGGCACTAGGAGGTGTTCCCTGGAAACCTCCAATATTAGCTTGTTCAACATCCAAAATCACATATTAAAACACCATTCATTAAACAATGCTATTAACATGTAATAAATTTATAATTTCTTACTAGTTACATACCCCACAAATATGTGTACTATAGAAATAAGTAGGTGGAGGGGCATTGTATCCAGTCTCAACATTGTGACCCTACAATTTTATTAAAATCATAAAAATAAATTAGTTAATCTTGCATTTCAAAATCAAAATTTAATAGATTAAATTCAATGAACATGCTAACTTTTACCTGACTATCAATGCCATACACCTCATGAAATATGTCAGTTTCCCTCTCCATCTCCATAGTTGCAGATGGATTCTGCATAGCAGCCTCCTGAGTGTCGGTGGGTTCATATGAACAAGTCACCCAACAAGATTGACACACATGGGTTCAAAGGCCACCACTCGAAGACTCCCCTAGATGGCATAGAATAGGGCTAGTATGATGGATGACACTCTGGGTCAAAGTGTTGATCTCCTACAATGTCTCTACATCAGTACTCTCCTTTGCAACAGAAGGCATAACAACATGCTCATGAGGCAGCCTAGCGAGAGGTCGTCTCCCTTTCCATGTAGGATCCAGCCGTGCACCCGGTCTCTCATGAGCCAACCCCCGACCTCTCCCCTACAAGTCCCTCATATCAAAATAATATGGAATTTTTTTCAATATGAACTCATTGTATAGTTTCCTAAGAAAATACTGTGAGACTTCATAATCTTTACACATTGGGTAATCAAAGACCATGTACCACCTCTCATAAAAAATAGTTCATAATTTGTTGGTGGTGGCACCAATGAATAGGAAACCTCTTCGCATTGAGGGAAATATTTTGATTTGTGTGTGGGTCAGTGAATAGTGAGCACAAATCACCTTTTGTAATTTTTAAATCCTTTACACTTTCTATGATACTTTATCTGCATAATAAGCCCTAGCCGCCTGCCTCCTATCTTGTCATCCAGTTATTTGTTTGCTAATTGAATCTACATTTTTTAACATATCTTTCAATGAACTTGATAGGGTCATTCTTTATGTGGTTGAACCATTTGGATCACTTAGCCTACTGATTAAATCCTCTATTTATTTTTTGTTGTTCTTAACTTCACTCATTAAATTTTGTTCAGTGTTAGGAGGGTGTTGAGTGATTGGTGGAGGAGGTTGTTGTTGAGGTTGATTTTCTTGTTGAGTATTTTGTTCTTGAGGATTTGGTTGCTCTTCTTGTTGAGGATTTTGAGGGTTTGCAGGTTCATTTGAATCTCCTACAAATTCAAAAAAATAAATATCAAATACAACCTAAAGCTAACAAATTCAAAACAAAAAGAAAACAATCCTTACCTCTCACACCTCCTTTTCATTGTGGTGCTATCCTTGTGAAGAAATAGCAACCGTTGGTGAAATTTTTTGCACAATTCCTCCTCCTAGAATGCGAGCATGAAAATGGGGGTTTTGGTCATGGGCACAACAAAAACATAGTCAAAATGAAGAATGAATGAGATTTTCACCTTTTTTTTCTTTTAACTTGCCATAACGCCAGCATGTTATAATGCACTCGTGTTATGGGTTCAACACACTAAGCCATAATGCAAGCGCGTTATGAAAGTCTCCACAAATTTGCTACCCATCTCCATACACCCACCCAGTTGTATCCCTAAAACGAAGTTGTAATTGTTATTCATTTTTAAGGCTAGATTAGGATACTAGCTCCTAGAAAAATTTATCACTATGGGGTAAGTGCATGGATCTATGAAACAATTTTGGCTCTTAAGATGCCACTTTTTTTCTGAAATCAGCAAAATCTGATTTGCACAAGAAATTGAAGATAGTTACGCTCAAAATTTCAAGATGCAGCAAGAACAAAATTTGAAGTGCTCTGAGTCTAGTTTCTAAGCTACTATTTTTTTTTTTAAATTAATGAAGATTAATGGTCTCAAAAAGTGGGGGGGCCAAAATAGGTCCTTTTTTATCAAAAAAAATAGCATAGTGCCTGAGGGCTCCCCCCTTTTTTATTAACTTTTTTTTAGAATCTAAAAAATCCCAATGGTGAGAAATTAGCTAACACCATGTAGTTTATCCTCATTATTTTGGATAATTTTTTTAATGAATATATAATATTTTATGAATATTCAAAGTGGACACATCTTGAAAAGCTAAAATTTGAACGTGCTCCCCCCTAAATTTTTTGAAAACTAATCAAAAATTGATTTTTTTTTCATCATGTGTAGAATGGAGTCTAGTTTCAAAAAATCTAATTTGTTTCACGTTTTGATAAATGAGTAAAAATCTATCCTAAAACTAGCACATGTTGGTTTTTGACCAAAAATGGAGGCATTTACAATAGAAGCCATAGATCAAAACCTTAACTAAATCAAAATGAAAAAAGAATTATATATTTAGATAGCTAAGAGAGAGGTCAATGCTATCATGATTTTTTTTATAAACTTGCATTGAAATATGAAATGAGAAGGGGAGCATGAATGAAAATATGAAGAAATTTGGAAAATCATGTTAATTAACACATCCAAAGAAGGAAATTTGGCGAGCACCAAATTTGGCACTCTCCAAATGGCACATCACATTTGGTGTGTGCTAAATGTGATGTGTCATTTGGAGAGTGCCAAATGTGGCGCTCGCCAAATGACCTACTTTGACCAAAACTTGAATTTCTCCTCTCTTTGGTCGACAAATTTGATAATGCTTAGAGTGCACAGTTTATGATCATAGATGGATAGTTGAGGTTTTACCTTTCATACGCTCTCTAACTCGTTACCCTAACTGGGTAATGTTGATGATGTTTTCTACACAGCAACAATTCAAACATAATGTGATATTCTATCTCTATTGAAAGGTAAATCTCTATCAGCAAGCCTCAAGAGATAACCCCAAGGTCTCTGATGTCAGGTCTTGACAATGCACAAACAACTCAGTGATAAATGTGAAAAATGTTGGTAATCACAAAGGGACCTTACTACAAGAAAATATTGAATCCTTAAATTTATCAAATCTAGCAATATGATGATATTTCCAATCCTAGATTTAACCCAAATGATAAAAGAAATAGCAAAAGAGATAAGGTTTCAAAGAGATTCTTAAATTTAAGAACTACTCCTAAGATTAACAATGCAAATGACAAAACACTTGAAATGGACCAATCCCTCAGAAACTGATTTCTACTTGACCCAAATGAATTTGCAATCTTATAGAAATAGTGCAATCTTCAAAGGCATTAAAGATTTTTAGATCATGAACATTCATTCAAAACAACCCTAGTGCAATCGAAATGAATAAACCTTCACAATTCAACTAAGCTCAATGAATATAAAATTCCAGGCTAACTTTGCAAAGCAACTAACAATCAATTGGTTGCGAAAAGTATGGACCAGAGATTGCTACAACACTTCAAGTACCAAATCATAAACACTATCAATTCATCTAACATTAAACCTAACACATCTATCAAATAAACTTAAGTAATTCCAAAGATAGAATCATGAGAACCATGCAAGATAAAATACAACACAAGAAAAGCACCAAATCACAATGTCTTCACTTGCATTAAATTACCCAAAGTAGCAACAATAATAGTATTTTGTTATAGCACTTGCTTACTTGAAAAATAAAACTAACTCCTAACTCTAGCTTTTGTTGTACTGCTTAATTCACTCCAAAACAAGACTATCTAGCCCTTACAAATGAGGCAGAATGCCATATTAATAGAAACCCCCAAGATATGTTAGCCTAGCTAGGGTTTACAATAATAAAATAGCCACAAACAAGTCATCCAAGAATAATTCAAAATAAAAAAAAGTGGACATTAAATGCAAGTATTCCATCCAGGTCGGCCTGGGGTCTCCAACAAAGCTCGGTCCAATGCATGTGAAGGAAGAGGAGAAATAATGGGAAGCACAAATTTCAATGTATCCTTGCATTAACTGCTTCCCCTTTTATCTTTATTTTGCTCCACCTTATCATGCACCATCAAAAGTATCATGTCCAAGTCGGCTATTGGTGGCAGAGGTAAAACCTTAATTCTCTTCTCAATAGATTTAATATTTTCTCTTAACTGTTCCACTGACTTATCCCACTCAACCTTACTGGTTCGATATTTATCAATAACTGCAATATAGGTGGCTGCATCATCCAACTGATGTTCAGTAACTAGATCTTCACTAATTGGAGAATATACATCTCGCCAACATTTTCTAGACTGATCTAAGCTCAAATGCTTTGGTGCAAACTTCTTTCTCCCTATCATCACTTAAAAGAAGGAAACACATTTATTATAGATATCGGTTAGGGTGTCTTCAATTTTCCTCCTCTACTTATATACCTTCTTCAAAACCTTTTTTCTTATTTGCAAAGCTTCAAACCATTCCCAAGGTTCTACAACTCTGGAGGAAGGAAGAATTTCATCACTCACCTTCACTTATCTTCAGTATACTCCATGATGGTCTTGGTCTTTTGCAATAGGAGATATACATCTTCTTTATCTTGAGCCAATACATCTTTCAACCAATTTATTGACCTCGTTGCATCTCCCCCAGTTGAAAGGATGTCTTTGATAGCATTATCTCCCTTAGTTTGCACCCCCTATAACCAGCTCGTTGTGGCAAGAGTAGTCATCTTCATCCTTTCCAACTCTATTATGGTTTCGTGTGGAAGGAAACTCGTAGTAGAAGATGAGGAGCTAATAGATTGCAAGGGATTCATCAAGTTTTGCAAGCACTTCTTTAATTTCTCATTCTCCTTCTTTAGTTCTTTCTTAGTATGCACTTCTTTTCTCAACCTACCCAAGATCACAACACTAGAGCCTTCATACTCTTCAATCTCTTGTTCCATGGAAGTAGGCCCTAGGTTAATGGTCTGTACATTATAATCACCTCTAGTTACATCATCTTTGTTCTTATCAGGGGCAGGAGTAGCGATGTGGACCACCCTATTATTTGTTTCATCTCTCTCAATCCTGGAGATGACCTGGCTTTCTTCTTTCCCTTACCCTTTCCTATGTTTTCCAATAGCTCATCCCAATTGGGAGAGGTGTCATCCACAACAATCCGTTTTCTCTTTAACTCCTTATCTAACCAGCCTAGGATAGTATATTTAGGTTGTACTTTAATCTACCCAACTTCATCTTGTTGATCTTTAGGTGCATCTTCACTCAAATTTTGTTTCTTAGGGATCTCCTCAACTATTTCTTCCTTTTCTTCATTATGCTCTTCTTCTTCATACACCTGTGATGGAGTCTTAACTAGTATTTCCTTTCTCTGAGGAGGTCTATCTTCTTCACTCCTAGTAGGTGAATCATCATATGTAACCAGCAGAGACTGCAAAACCCTCTCTATTTCCGCCTCAGCACTATAGAGCTCACCTTCTTGAAATTCTTCTCCCTCTGGATCTGGATGAGTTTTTTCTTCCTTGGATTCACTTGGTTCACCGGGCACATTACTGGCTTCATGAGGAGGAGGAACATTATCATGTTGTTCTACAAGAGGAGCGACTGGAGGAGCATCTTTCCATGGAACACTATCCTTAGGAGGAGTTCTAGACTTCCTTGTATATACCGGTGTCCTTTCTCCCGAGCTTTCTACATTTATTACAAGTGGGCCAACTTCCTCTCCTACCTTGGAGCTTTCCTTTTCCTTCTGTGACATTCTTACTATCCTTCTTCTCTTGGGCACAGAAGTACTAGCCTCTTTGTCTTCCTTTTAAACTTCATCTTTTGTTGGCTTCTTAGTCCTTGAAGCATGCCCCCTTTTCTTTGCAATAGGATTTCTTTGCTTTGCTGCCTCGTGTACTTCCTTTTCTTGAACATCCTTATTCTTGATTTTGAAAGGAGAGCTCACCTTGCCATTATCCTTAGGATCCTATTTAGTTGACTCCTCAGAAGTAGAATGAGACTCCAAGTCTCCCATTAGATAATAGGTGCATTGTACACCTTCACTTTCCAGCTCCCACATTTTATGCTTGAGCCACAACTTTGTATACTTAATGACTGGACTCATAAGTTGTTCTAATTCTATTTTCTCCTCTTCCAACCAGCCCACTTCTCCCACTGGTTTGTCCTTCACTACCTCATAAGCATGGCCTTGAATCAAATCTCCATAATCTTCAACTTGATCTAGAATAGCCTTCACATTATATAGTCAGACCAAGTTAACAGGCAGCCTAGAAAACTTCTTTTTAATCTCAAATTCATCACTACAATTGGCCCAAAATTCTTCTATATCATCCTTGTTACTATATTCTCTATTGGCCTTCTTCTGTGCTTCGCCAGTTCTGTCAAACCTAGACCTCTTGGAATGGAAGGATAACCCAAGAGTTCTCATTTCTTCCTCAGAAGCATAGGATGAATTAATAGAAGGGCAGGCCTCACCAGTGCCTATCCTCAGAGGAAAATCTTCAACGAATCCTTATGTATGAGAAGGTGGGAAACTGTATGAACCAAGCCCCATAGCTTTTGATCATCTCCTTGGCATTGTCAGATTTTCTCACATGCTCTGTACCTTGCAATAATCTGGTGATGTACATGGTGAATGCATCATTCACCCTCCTATAGCTTGAGTTACCTAGATGCAGCTATGATAAACCTCAGATCACATCCTGCCCAAACACACCTCTCGTACTTAGCCCCTTGTATGGATGGAATCTTGCAAGTGCATAGACTAAGTAGGAAGTCATTGTGAAGGTCTTTGTTTGCAATACATTACACATCTGTTCATGAATCATAACACTTATAACACCTACCCAATGATAGTTAATATTCTGTTCCATCTTGACAATGACATGGAACATCCAATTCTCAAATACACCAGCACTCTTCAACCCTACCACTCTACTGAGAAGGGTGATAATATCATAGTACTCCTTGAATTTAGCTCTGAATAGTTGCTTGGGTAATTTTGAAAAGTGGGACTTAGGCTTTTCCAACCAAGAAATGATGACCTGTTGGGACTTAATGGTATCTTCCTCATAGAGCCTTCTTTCCATATCCATATCAAAAGCTACCACATGAGATATGTCTAGCATGTCAAAGGTTTGGGCTAAAGATACATGTCTTAGATTTTCCACAATTCTCCCTTAGGGACCAACTATCCTTTGTGTATCGTTGTCATAGTGTCTAGCACACTAGAGCACCAACTCATAACACTGCACTATAGAAGGAAATCTAGCTACATGTGCCAATCCTAATTCCAAAATCCTTTTTGCCAGCAAAGGAAGGTTCTGTGCAACCATTCTTTTCTTCAACTCTTCATTATCCCACAGTCCAACATTAGTATCAGTTACCTTCGACCAAATAGAAACAAGCTTGCTCTCAGGAATTCTACTCTTGATGTCCATCTTGATTCTTTCTGCTTCAAAAATAGAAGACCCTTCTACACTTGGATCCATCACTCTACCCTTGGTTCCACTTATCACTGCCTTACTTGACTCGGCCTACATCCAACAAAGAAACCATAGTAAAGATCACATAAAACCCAAGTTAACCATTCACAAATAGCACATTCAACCAAAATACAAGTCCAATGATAAGCCAAATGCTTTAAAACCTCATAAAAATTAATCATCTCAAAGTTCAATTTTTCAGCCATCCCGTTGAATCCAGGCCAGAGAGTAATTTCAGAAAATTCCTAGCTAGGCGGATTGTAGCGAAATAAGCATAAAAGCATCAAATAATCATGTAATTGACCATAATTTAACTAAGAAACAACATGATACATCCCTAAACAATTCAAGTTGATCATGCAATGCATAATCATCAACTAATAAATCATGTTATCTCTCAGTTCATCATTTTCAACAAAGTTTCAGACAAATCAGCCCAGGAAAGATTTCCGTGAAAACAACAATGTCATACGAATTCTAGGAAAATGAAGAGACGAAAGAAATTTTGGGAAAATCCACCAGTGAAGAAAATGCATGAAGCAGGAAAGACTCTAGATTTCAACACATTTTGGGAAAAACGGAGAGAACATGGAAAATCAGGGAAATCCACCAACGAAGGAAAACTCGAATGTCAACGTTCCCTCACAATTTCACTCAAATTGATTGAACTATCACAAATTTGAGGAACTTGGCCCTGCAACTAACACAATTTGGTCCTCCTATAGATCATCTTTAAATTCTAAGCTCACCTTGAAGGAAATTGAAAGGAAATGGTGATGCCCTAGGCATAAAACCCTAAAATTCTGCCATTGATGTACAGGGCAAGTTTGGGCTTCGATTATTCAACTATTAAGTTTTCAAAAAGTTCCTTATGGCCACCTAAGCAAACTACCTCAAAATGAAATCAAAAGATGAGTTCAAAAACTCATTCGAGATTATCAATCAAACACAATCGAGCAACCCTAGCTTCAAACTTTCAATTCCCATATGCACAGAAATTCAAACTCCAAGCACGCCTAGGACATTAAAGAATCACTTCACACTCAACAATGAAAAGAAAGGAAATAGGTACATACCATTGATGGAGTCAAAGTGAATTACAACAATGACAAACAACAGTCCCTAGCGCCCAAGCAACAACATCAATTATGGTGCCCAGAAAATCACCACCAAATCCAACAATTCACAAATTCGATCACCAAATCCAACCAAGCACTCAAGATCAAGAACTTTGGGTCAATTAGAGAGAAAATGATAAAACAGAATAACCCAAAAATTTCCAAAATCGATAAAATACCTCGCTCAGAAGTCGTACAAATGATCATAAATGCAATCGACAAGACCACCAAAAATAGAACCTGGGATTCCAACAAGACAACGAACATTCAAAAAAATATGATCACGAAGGAATTCTACGAAGATCGAGAAATTTCAAACCACAGTGCAACACAGCTAGCATCAGGTTATGAGAGGATCTGGGAAATTCCACCAGGAGCGGATTTTTCCAAAATCAGCCAAAAACCCAAAAATTGTCCAAAACACTACATCTTCAAAATGCTTCCTAGAAGGGGGGAATTTGCATGAATAAGATAATCATTCAAGCACGTGCAAAGGTAACAAAACCTCAAAATAACAAGGGCCAAAATACCAAAAGTGAAAGCAAAAGAGGGTCCCTGCTTTCAGCGGGGCGTGTGTGCAAAAATTGCACAACAAATGGTGACTCTACTGGGAAATGATCTAGAGCATTTCAGTGACAAACTAGAATCAAGAACTCAAAATCCATGGTTTCATTCCCTTATCAAGTCATCAATTTGGTAGAATTTAAAAACTCAGAGATAAGCAAACCAGTCTTGTACTAGGGTCAAAGTGTGTGCATATGTGTTCATTCTTGTTTCCCTTGGTTGCAACAAGGATCAAATTTGGGCTGACTAGGCTACATAAGGATTCTAACTCCAAAAGCAACCTGGATAGAGCCTCACTGCCAGTTAGACATCTATAGCCCTGACGAGGTTATTGTTGTGATCCCCCCCAAGCATAGCTCTACTACCAGCTAGGCATCCATAGCCCCAGTAGAGATACTTGGATACTCCTGATAAGTTGAATTCATTCTTTTGATTTCCAATATTTTCTATTTTCTTCTTTTGATAGTTCTTTTCTTTTCACTTTTTCATTTCAACCTGTGAACAATGAATTTCACACTCAGGGTTGAGAACCACAGTGGCACTGAAGCAGAATATAAGATTTTTCACCTAAACAGACTTTATAGGAGCCCCTTGCAACCTTGGAATTTTAAAAGATCCTTGTAAAATGTAAGACCCAAATACATTCCATATTTAACTCAATCCCCTAGCTTATCCACTCAAAACACTTAATACAAATGACACAAAATAGAGGACTTTCACCAACTGACTTTGGAAAAGAGATTGAAGTTTGTAAAAGAAATATTTAGAATAGTTCCATATAATAATATGATTGCCATGCAGGTGCAACACATCCAGAAGAAAACAAGAAAACCTCCAAAGCAAGAGTGGAGAAAAAAAAAACCAAACCGAAAGAAAACCTAAACTAATCAAAACAAAACAAAACAAAACAAAACAAAAGTAGAAAGGGGAACCTACTCTAACCAAAGCAAAACAGAGCAAACCAAAATAGAAAAGAAACCTAATCCAACTATATACAAGGAAAGAGTTGTAAACAGCTTAGGATTGGAAATAATGCTTCAAGTACTACCCATTGATAGGTAGTGGGATATCTTCCCCAGTGAGAGTTTTTAAGCAAAAAGCATTATCACCTAGGATCTATGAAATTTGATAAGGGCCAAGCCATAATTTGTCAAACTTACCATGCTCCCCCTTACGATCATGGGCTTTATCCCAGTAGAGATCCAAGTCAGAGATTTGAAAGGATTTTACCTTGGATTTTCTATCAAACCACCTTTTGACTATCCCCTGATGTTTCAAAAAGTTCTCAAGGGCTTCATCTCTTTTCTCCTCAAGGTTTAACAACTCAACAAGTATGGCTTCATGTTTATCCTTTAGATCATAATATTCATTAATGAATTGTAGGGTGGGGATTTTTAACTGAATAGGAAACACAGGTTCCAACCCATAAATCAGGTGGTAAGGGAATATTCCTATGGAAGTCTTGTGCCTTGTATGATCTGCCTAGAGAGAAACTCTAAGCTGGGTGTGCCAGTCCTTAGGTTTTCTTTCTACCAGCTTGCAAATAACAGTTAGGAGATTTTTATTGGAAGACTCAGCCAAACCATTACCCTGAGGGTAATAATTGGATGCAAACTTAATTATAATTCCATGATCAAAGGCCCAGTTAGATAATTTCAATGATGCAAATGCAGGACCATTATCACAAACCAAAGACATAGGACATCCAAAGTGATTAATAATACCTGATTCGATCAAATTGATTACCACCTCAGAAGTACATTTTTTGTAGGAAAGAACCTTAGTCCATCTCATGAAATAATCAGTAATAGTAAGAATATACCTGTGGATTGTAGAGGAAGACGGATTGATTGGACCTATTGTTGATAGTGTTTTCTGCACAGCAACAACTCAAACAGAAAATGATATTCTATCTCTCTTGAAAGATAATCTTCAACAATAAATTGTTGAAAATCACCCCAAGGTCTCTCGGGTGTCAGGTCATGACAATGCATAAACAACTCAGATAAAATGTGAAAATGCTGGTAATCACAAGGGGCCTTACAAATGAAAAATGCTGGAAGTGAATTTTCATCAGATGTAACAATATGGTGATGCTTTCAACCCTAAAACTAATCCAGATTCAAAATAAATAGCAAAAGAGAAGTATTTAGAAAGATTTTAGTCTATTCTAACTCCTAAGATAATCACAATCATGATGAAAGCTGCAAATGGACAGATCCCCAATAAAACCGATCTCTGCTTGATCAAGGACAAACCTGCAACTACACAGAAATGGTGCGATCTTCTGGGGAAATCTGAAGATTTTCAGACTTTGAACACTCATTCACATACCCAACTACTGGCACAATGTAAACAAGAATTCACAGTTGAACTTAGCATAGAAGTGAGGCCCAGACTAACTTTACACAGCAATCTACAATCAGCAAATTGCTAAAAGTATGGACCGGAAATCGATCAACATTATTAACATTTCACCACCATTGTAAAAGAGCTGAAATCTAACATCTAACATCTGAGAATCAAGAATAAGAAACCATTAAAAACTGTTGAAAATAAATACAAAGTTTGCCAAATCAACAATCCAATTGCATTACTTCTCCAGCATTACATAACAATTTCAAGTCTCTCATCTCCTACAACTAATTCTGAAAACTACTTGCCAATTCTGGCCTAGTCAAACTGCTCATCTCTCCTTACAAATGAGGCACAAATGTCATTTATAGAGAACCCCCAAACATGTCGGCCTAATTAGATTTTACAACATTAACTGGCCCCAAAACAGGTCAGCCTAAGAATTTCAAAATAGGACAAGATTTGCATTAAATGCATGGATATTATCCATGTCATCCCACGATCTCCAGCAGGATCAGATTCACGTGTCTTCCAGAAAGAGCTCCAGCTGTAGGCAGTTTTGGCATAGATTCTTAGGCAGGTCCCACTTTGAAAATTTAAACTGAACATTTCTATATTTCCCCTTTTGGCATGAATCTATATGCAAGTCCCCCTTTTAATATTTGCTTAGTCCTAAAAAATAGATATCATCATTAATAGCCCACATGTTCAAATTAAATTTTGGGAAACCAGACCAAGGGGAAAATCTGGGAAAATCTAGGTCAAGCGGACTCTAGACCAGAATCCGAAAAAAACAAGCAGGACAGGACTCTACCGAATAAGGCAAAAATTTCAACAATAGATCATCAAAACGAACCAAGAATGCGTGAAACATCATGTAATATATAAAATTAAGCATGGGATGTCGAGCATTTATCATCAAATTCATCAATTTAATCCAGCATTTCACTTTGCACAAAGCCAGGCAGAAAATCTAGAAAAATATGGGCAGACCAGATTTCCACGGATGGCATAAAATTCTGGACTTTGGCACGTACCTGGAATACTGAAGAAATCTAGGAAAATTCGGGTTGGGCGGAAAATCCTGGACGCAGGCAAAAATCTGGAAAACTGCAGAAATCCAGGAAAATCCGGGTCGGGCGGAAAATCCCGGACTGGACCAAAAACCTAGATTTTTGCATAGAGCCGGACTTTGAGAAGACTCCGAGAAAATCCGGACGAACCGAAAAATCACGGATTGGGGTAAAAACCTGGATTTTGCCTAAAACTTAGTTTTTTCAAAGTGCAACTTGGGGAAATCACCTAGGAAAGCAAGATGAACATCTAAGGACCTCCAAAGGCAACCAAATCAATAAAATCAAGGGGCCAAAAGACACCAACAGCTAGAGCAAAAAGAGGGTCCCTACTTTCAGTGGGGCGTGTGTGAAAAACTACACAACAAATGGCGACTCCGCTGGGAAAATGCTCCAGAGTATTTTGATGATGAACAAGAATCATGAACCCAGAATCTCTGGTTTTGATCTCCCTATCAGGCAAACAAATCAAAATGCAAGACTAAAGAAGATCAAGACCAAAGGCTGACTGAAACTTCCATAGGCTAAAAATCCAAGTGTGTGCAAGTGAGTTCATTTCCTTCCTTAAGCTGCTATAGAAACCAAGCTCAGTCAAGTTAGGCTACGTAAAGGTTCTAGCTCCAAAAACAACCTAGATAGAGCCTCGCTGTCAGTCAGGCATCCATAGCCCCAACGAGGTTATCGCTGTGGCTCTCCTGAACATAGCTCTACTGCCAGCCAGGCGTCCATAGCCCCGGTAGAGATATTCAGATACTCCTCATAAGTTGAAATCATTCTTCCGACTCTCAATATTTTCTCTTCTTCTTCTTCTTCTTTTTCTTTTTTTTTTGATATTTCTTTTCTTTTTCAATTTTTTCATTTCAACCTGTGAACAGTGAAGTCCACACTCAGGGCTGAGAACCACAGTGGCACTAAAGCAGAAATATGATTTTTCACCCAACAAGACCTCGCAAGGACCCTACTGCAACCTTCAGACTCTTAGGATGTATAAGACTATAAGATTTCATAATACTTCAGGTTCAAGTCAGACCAATGACCCATTCTATTTAAATTAGACATTCAGACTGCTTGACACCAACAAAAGATCTTTGACTATTAATTCAAGATGCATGACTAAAGTCCATCAATAAAACACTTAGAACAATCCCAGATAATAAAGAATTATTCCACAAAAAAAACACTTCCCCAACCAGAAAATAAAGAACCCAAGCCAGAGAAGCAAAACAACAACCAAACCGAAACCCAAAGTAAACTAAACTAGCCAAAACAGAAGCAAGGAAAAACAATCTAAACTAAAGCAATCTATCCTAAAGCAAACAAAACAGAAAAAAGTAAAAGAGAAGCAGACCAAGCTGCATTTATTCAAATCAACACTATGTACAGAGAGACTCAGAGTGGCTCATGATCAGATAGGAGGAACTGAGACTCATCCTCATATGATTAATCAATGCATGGACAAGCAATAAGGTGAAGGTAACAGTCCTCAGAAATGCAAACCTGTCTTTATATTTAGAACAGTAAATCTCTGTGTTGTAGCATTCAAACTCCATGTCAAGATTAGGAATAACTAGTAACTGAGGTAACTCATTAGGACCATGATTAACCCATATGCAAGTTGTATTTCCTAAATCTTCATAATCAAATTGACAAGATTCAGAATTTCTAGCAAAGAAAGAAACAACCTGATTTTGTATTTCTGTAGACTGAATGTTGTGTTCATCATCCTGCACTTGTGAAGAGTTGATCACAGTGCCATTAGGGGGTCTCCATTGATGGTGCAATATTCCACTTGCATTTGAAACAGGAAAGATAGAATTAGAGGAATCATTACATGATGCAGAGTGAAATTCATATCGAAGACTTTCAGAACTATGAACATGGAATTTTTCACCTGTTTGAGTATTTCCATGAGGGATCAACAATGAAAACGCAGAGGCATTATCTTGAACAACAATTTCCTCAGCAGGATGCTCATCCGAAGGTATCACAGATTGATCTTCCAACACATTCTCACCTGGAGAAGTTGGAGCATGTTCACCAATACTTACTACAATATTTCTGTTTTCAACATCGTTCATATTCTCCTGCACATTAGCATGAACCACATCAGCTACCCCATCAATAATACATAGAATCTGTGAGTTTTCATTGTGCAGTTCATCAATAAGCTGAGAAAAAATAGAATTAGATAAATGAGAAGACTCCCTGAATTCATCTTCTGTTGGTACTAGCTCAGATTCTTGATCACAATTATCAGGAACGCTGATCACTTCACTGAGTGCTTCCTCATGTTCTTCAAGACATTCATCGACAATTGGTTGGCATTCCTCAATCAGAGACTTGTCCGATGCATCTGCCTGTGTATCATTTGCATGTAAAAATAGCTATACTTGTTCCTTCACCTCCTTTATGACTGTCTGGCACTGGAAACAGATGAATTCTGAATGCTCTTCCTCATGTATCCTACACCAAGCCGGTAACAAAAACTCCTCTAGGTAGACTCCAAAACCTAGGCCTGACCAATCTCTTATAATTCTGGCAACAAAATCTTTGTATCTGGTCTGTATCAAGTCCTTATCTTGGAAAGGAAGTGCTTGTAGGGGAACTTCTTTATCAGCTTCCACTGTGTCTTCAGGATCTTGACTAGTCTCCATAGGGGCATCCTCCTTGATCTCCATAGGTGATTCTTCACTTAAATGTTCCTCTGGGAACTTTAAAATCTCATATTTGTTAGCCTGATATTCAGTTCTTTCCAAGATCACCTCAATATCAGTTGCAATGCCATCCCTAGATTTAGAACTAGTCAGCCCTTCTGCAGTGCATTCTTTGCTTAACTCACCTTTCCACTCCGAGTATTCTCCAACTTTAAAGATAATGTCCCCATACGAACGATAGATGATTTCTGAATGGGCTGCATCATGGACTCTGCACCATTTAGACGAAAGGAAATCCTACAACCACTTACCACTAGCAAACTGACCTTCAACTATATGTGTAAATGCCTCAATTGCAACATCAATAAACCCTAGATCTGAGGTAGCTAATGGTTCAGACAGATTTTGCATGGAAAGGTTCCTTTGCAAGACTATCTCAATGTTGTCTAGAAAGGCCAAGCATTCAAACTCATTGTGTCTACAGGTATTATGAAGCCTACACTTTTCTGAAAATGCATAATGATGTAAACCCTTGCCATTCCATTGATTTATCCTCCCATTCAGGGACATACAGATTTGAAAAAAGTCAATCTGAAGACTCTTTCCATTATGAAAAATATAATGCTAATTTTCCATCTTGACTCAGAACTTGAATTTTCAGATTTTGAGATCTGCCATATCTCAGATTTTCAACGTAGAGGCTCATTCAATCTTCCAGCTATGTCACCTTGTCCGGCCCTCCTTCTAGCGCCAATCTGTTGATGGTGTTTTCTGCACAGCAACAACTCAGACAGAAAATGATATTCTATCTATTTTGAAAGATAATCTTCAACAATAAATTGTTGAAAATCACCCCAAGGTCTTTCGGGTGTCAGGTCATGACAATGCATAAACAACTCAGATAAAATGTGAAAATGTTGGTAATCACAAGGGGCCTTACAAATGAACAATGCTGAAAGTGAATTTTCATCAGATGTAACAATATGGTGATGCTTTCAAACCTAAAACTAATCCAGATTCAAAATAAACAGCAAAAAAGATAAGGGTTTAAAAAGATTCTATTTTATTCTAACTCCTAAGATCAATCACAATAATGATGAAAGCTACAAATGGATAGATCCCCAATAAAACCGATCTCTGCTTGATCAAGGACAAACCTGCAACTACACAGAAATGGTGCGATCTTCTGGGGAAATCTGAAGATTTTTAGACTTTGAACACTCATTCACATACCCAACTGCTGGCACAATGTAAACAAGCATTCACAGTTGAACTTAGCACAGAAGTGAGGCCCAGACTAACTTTACACAGTAATTTACAATCAGCAAATTGCTAAAAATATGGACCGAAAATCGATCAACATTATTAACGTTTTACCACCATTGTAAAAGAGCTGAAATCTAACATCTAACATCTAAGAATCAAGAATAAGAAACTATTAAAAACTGTTGAAAATAAATACAAAATTTGCCAAATCAACAATCCAATTGTATTACTTCTCCAGCATTACATAACAATTTCAAGTCTCTCATCTCCTACAACTAATTCTGAAAACTACTTGCCAATTCTGGCCTAGTCAAACTGCTCAACTTTCCTCCTTACAAATGAGGCACAAATGCCATTTATAGAGAACCCCCAAACATGTCGGCCTAATTAGATTTTACAACAATAACTGGCCCCAAAATAGGTCGGCCTAAGAATTTTAAAATAGGACAAGATTTGCATTAAATGCATGGATATTATCCATGTCGGCCCACGATCTCCAGCAGGATCAGATTCACGTGTCTTGCAGAAAGTCCTCCAGCTGTAGGTAGTTTTGGCACGGATTCTTAGGCAAGTCCCACTTTGAAAATTTAAACTAAACATTTCCAGATTTCCCCTTTTGGCACGAATCCATATGCAAGTCCCCCTTTTAATATTTGCTTAGTCCTGAAAAATAGATATCATCATTAATATCCCACATGTTCAAATTAAATTTGAATAAAATTTTGACTTTTTCTAAAAACTTGCATTTTTATAAGGAAACTTTTCATTTTCATAATTTTTTCCATTTTTGGAAATTTTTATTTTCAATTTTTTTATCTCTAGAAATTTTCATTTTCGGATCATTTAAAAAAAATCCATTTTTTGGAAAAAATCATTTTCAAAAAATTCCATTTCGAAACCGCACAAGGGAAAACTGAAAATTCAGTCAGCGACTCTAGACCAATCCGTAAAAACCATGGACTGGACTCTACCGAATAAGGCAAAAATTTCAACAATAGATCATCAAAACGAACCAAGAATGCGCGAAACATCGTGTAATATATCAAATTAAGCATGGGGTGTCGAGCATTTATCATCAAATTTATTAATTTAATCCAGCATTTCAATTTGCACAAAGCCAAGCAGAAAATCTTTAAAAATCCGGGCGGACCGGATTTCCACGGACGACATAAAATTCTGGACTTTGGCACGTACCCGAAAAACTGAAGAAATCCGGAAAAATCCGGATTGGGCAGAAAATCCCGGACGCAGGCAAAAATCCAGAAAACTGAAGAAATCCGGGAAAATCCAGGTGGGGCGGAAAATCCCGGACTAGACCAAAAACCTAGATTTTTGCATAGAGCCGGACTTTGAGCAGACTCCGGGAAAATCCGGACGAACTGAAAAATCCCAGATTGGGGTAAAAACCTGGATTTTACCTAAAACTTAGTTTTTTCAAAGTGCAACTTGGGGAAATCACCTGGGCAAGCAAGATGAACATCTAAGGACCTCCAAAGGCAACCAAATTAATAAAATTAAGGGGCCAAAAGACAACAAAAGCCAGAGCAAAAAGAGGGTCCCTACTTTCAGTGGGGCGTGTGTGGAAAACTGCACAACAAATGGCGACTCCGCCGGGAAAATGCTCCAGAGCATTTTGATGATGAACAAGAATCATAAACCCAGAATCTCTGGTTTCGATCTCCCTATCAGGCAAACAAATCAAAATGCAAGACTAAAGAAGATCAAGACCAAAGGCTGACTGAAACTTCCATAGGCTAAAAATCCAATTATGTGCAAGTGAGTTCATTTCCTTCCTTAAGCTGCTGTAGAAACCAAGCTCAGTCAAGTTAAGCTACGTAAAGGTTCTAGCTCCAAAAGCAACCTGGATAGAGCTTCGCTACTAGTCAGGCGTCCATAGCCCCGACGAGGTTATCGTTGTGGCTCTCATGAACATAGCTCTACTGCCAGCCAGGCGTTCATAGCCCCGGTAGAGATATTCAGATACTTCTAATAAGTTGAAATCATTCTTCCGACTCTCAATATTTTCTCTTCTTCTTCTTCTTTTTCTTCTTCTTTTTTTTTATATTTTTTTTCTTTTTCACTCTTTTCATTTCAACCTGTGAACAGTGAAGTCCACAATCAGGGTTGAGAACCACAGTGGCACTGAAGCAGAAATATAATTTTTCACCCAACAAGACCTTGGAAGGACCCTACTGCAACCTTCAGACTCTTAGGATGTATGAAAGATATAAGATTTCAGAATACTTCAGGTTCAAGTCAGATCAATGACCCATTCTCTTTAAATCAGACATTCAGACTGCTTGACACCAACAAAAGATCTTTGACCATTAATTCAAGACACATGACTAAAGTCCATTATTAAAACACTTAGAACAATCCTAGATAATAAAGAATTATTGCACAGGAAAGACACTTCCCCAACCAGAAAATAGAGAACCCAAGCCAGAGAAGCAAAATAACAATCAAACCGAAACTTAAAGCAAACTAAACTAGCCAAAACAGAAGCAAGGAAAAGCAATCTAAACTAAAGCAATCTATCCTAAATAAAACAAAACAGAAAAAAATAAAAGAGAAGTAGACCAAGCTGCATTTATTCAAATCAACACTATGTACAGAGAGACTCAGAGTGGCTCATGATCAGATAGGAGGAACTGAGACTCATCCCCATATGATTAATCAATGCATGGACAAGCAATAAGGTGAAGGTAACAGTCCTCAGAAATGAAAACCTGTCTTTATATTCAGAAAAATAAATCTTTGTGTTGTAGCATTCAAACTCCATGTCAAGATTAGGAATAACTAGTAACTAAGGTAACTCATTAGGACCATGATTAACCCATATGCAAGTTGTCTTTCCTAAATCTCCATAATCAAATTTACAAGATTCAGAATTTCTAGCAAAGAAAGAAACAACCTAATTTTGTATTTCTGCAGACTCAATGTTGTGTTCATCATCCTGCACTTGTGAAGAGTTGATCACAGTGCCATCAGAGGGGCAACATTGATGGTGCAATATTCCACTTGCATTTGAAATAGGCAAGATAGAATTAGAGGAATCATTACATGATGCAGAGTGAAATTCATATCGAAGACTTTCAGAACTATGAACATAAAACTTTTCACCTATTTGAGTATTTCCATGAGGGATCAACAATGAAAACGCAGAGGCATTATCTTGAACAACAATTTCCTCAGCAGGATGCTCATCCAAAGGTATCACAGATTGATCTTCCAGCACATTCTCACCTAGAGAAGTTGGAGCATATTCACCAATACTTACTGCAACATTTCTGTTTTCAACATCGTTCATATTCTCCTGCACATTAGCATGAACCACATCAGCTACCCCATCAATAATGCATAGAATCTATGAGTTTTCATTATGCAGTTCATCAATAAGCTGAGAAAAATAGAATTAGATAAATGAGAAGACTCCCTGAATTCATCTTTTGTTGGTACTAGCTCAGATTCTTGATCATAATTATCAGGAACGCTGATCACTTCACTGAGTGCTTCCTCATGTTCTTCAAGACATTCATCGGCAATTGATTGGCATTCCTCAATCAGAGACTTGTCCGATGCATCTGCATGTGTATCATTTGCATGTAAAAGTAGCTGTACTTTTTCTTTCACCTCCTTTATGACTGTCTGGCACTAAAAACAGGTGAATTCTGAATGCTCTTCCTCACGTATCCTGCACCAAGCTGGTAACAACAGCTCCTCTAGGTAGACTCCAAAACCTAAGTCTAACTAATCTCTTATAATTCTGGCAACAAAATCTTTGTATCTGGTCTGTATCAAGTCCTTATCTTGGAAAGGAAGAGCTTTTAGGGGAACTTCTTTATCAACTTCCACTGTGTCTTCAGGATCTTGACTAGTCTCCACAGGGGCATCCTCCTTGATCTCCATAGGTGATTCTTCACTTAAATGTTCCTCTAGGAACTTTAAAATCTCAGATTTGTCATCCTGATATTTAGTTCTTTCCAAGATCACCTCAATATCAGTTGCAATGCCATCCCTGAATTTAGAACTAGTCAGCCCTTTTGCAGTGCATTCTTTGCTTAACTCACCTTTCCACTCCATGTATTCTCCAACTTTAAAGATAATGTCCCCACATGAACGATAGATGAATTCTGAATGGGCTGCATCATGGTCTCTGCATCATTTAGACGAAAGGAAATCCTACAAGCACTTACCACTAGAAAACTGACCTTCAACTATCTGTGTAAATGCCTCAACTGCAACATCAATAAACCCTAGATCTGAGGTGGCTAATGGTTCAGATAGATTTTGCATGAAAAGGTTTCTTTGCAAGACTATCTCAATGTTGTCTAGAAAGGCCAAGCATTCAAACTCGTTGTGTCTACAGGTATTATGAAGCTTACACTTTTCTGAAAATGCACAATGATGTCAACCCTTGCCATTCCATTGAGTTATCCTCCCATTTAGGGACTTACAGATTTGAAAAAAGTCAATCTGAAGACTGTTTCCATTATGAAAAATATAATGCTGATTTTCCATCTTGACTCAGAACTTGAATTTTCAGATTTTGAGATCTGTCATATCTCAGATTTTCAACATAGAGGCTCATTCAATCTTCCAGCTATGTCACCTTGTCTGGCCCTCCTTCTAGCGCCAATCTATTGATGGTGTTTTCTGCATAGCAACAACTCAGACAGAAAATGATATTCTATCTCTCTTGAAAGATAATCTTCAACAATAAATTATTGAAAATCACCCCAAGGTCTCTCGGGTGTTAGGTCATCACAATGCATAAACAACTCAGATAAAATGTGAAAATGCTAGTAATCACAAGGGGCCTTACAAATGAACAATGTTGGAAGTGAATTTTCATCAGATGCAACAATATGGTGATGCTTTCAACCCTAAAACTAATCCAGATTCAAAATAAACAGCAAAAGAGATAAAGGTTTAGAAAGATTATATTCTATTCTAACTCCTAAGATCAATTACAATAATGATGAAAGCTGCAAATGGACAGATCCCCAATAAAACCGATCTCTGCTCTATCAAGGACAAACCTGCAACTACACAGAAATGGTGTGATCTTCTGGGGAAATCTGAAGATTTTCAGACTTTGAACACTCATTCACATACCCAACTGTTGGCACAATGTAAACAAGCATTCACGGTTGAACTTAGCACAGAAGTGAGGCCCAGACTAATTTTACACAGCAATCTACAATCAGCAAATTGCTAAAAGTATGGACCGAAAATCGATCAACATTATTAACATTTCACCACCATTGTAAAAGAGCTGAAATCTAACATCTAACATCTGAGAGTCAAAAACAAGAAACTATAAAAAACTGTTGAAAATAAATACAAAGTTTGCCAAATCAACAATCCAATTGCATTACTTCTCCAGCATTACATAACAATTTCAAGTCTCTCATCTCCTATAACTAATTCTGAAAACTACTTGCCAATTCTGGCCTAGTCAAACTGCTCATCTCTCCTTCTTACAAATGAGGCACAAATGTCATTTATAGAGAACCCCCAAACATGTCGGCCTAATTAGATTTTACAACAATAACTAGCCCCAAAATAGGTCGGCCTAAGAATTTTAAAATAGGACAAGATTTGCATTAAATGCATGGATATTATCCATGTTGGCCCACGATCTCTAGCATGATCAGATTCACGTGTCTTCCAGAAAGTCCTCTAGCTGTAGGCAATTTTGGCACGGATTCTTAGGCAGGTCCCACTTTGAAAATTTAAACTGAACATTTCCAGATTTCCCTTTTTGGCATGAATCCATATGCAAGTCCCCCTTTTAATATTTGCTTAGTCCTGAAAAACAAATATCATCATTAATAGCCCACATGTTCAAATTAAATTTGAATAAAATATTGACTTTTTCTAAAAACTTACATTTTTATAAGGAAACTTTCCATTTTCATAATTTTTTCCATTTTTGGAAATTTTTATTTTCAATTTTTTTATCTCAAGAAATTTTCATTTTCAGGATCATTTTTAAAAAAATTTCCATTTTTGGAAAAATAATTATTTTCGGAAAAAATTCTATTTCGGGAAACCAGACCAAGGGAAAATCCGGGAAAATCCAGGTCAGGCGGACTCTAGACCAGAATCTTGAAAAAACCAGCTGGACAGGACTCTACCGAATAAGGCAAAATTTTTAACAATAGATCATCAAAACGAATCAAGAATGCGCGAAACATCGTGTAATATATCAAATTAAGCATGGGGTGTCGAGCATTTATCATCAAATTCATCAATTTAATCCAGCATTTCAATTTGCACAAAGCCAAGCAGAAAATCTAGAAAAATCCAGGTGGACCGGATTTCCACGGACGACATAAAATTCTAGAATTTGGCACGTACCCAGAAAACTGAAGAAATCTAGGAATATCCAGGTCGGGCGAAAAATTTCGAACGCAGGCAAAAATCTAGAAAACTGAAGAAATCCAGAAAAATCCGGGTCGAGTGGAAAATCTCGAACTGGACCAAAAACCCGAATTTTTGCATAGAGCCGGACTTTGAGCAGACTCCGGGAAAATCCGGACGGACCGAAAAATCCCGGATTGGGGTAAAAACCCGGATTTTGCCTAAAACTTAGTTTTTTCAAAGTGCAACTTGGGGAAATCACCTGGGCAAGCAAGATGAACATCTAAGGACCTCCAAAGGCAACCAAATCAACAAAATTAAGGAGCCAAAAGACACCAAAATCCAGAGCAAAAAGAGGGTCCCTACTTTCAGTGGGGCGTGTGTGCAAAATTGCACAACAAATGGCGATTCCGCTAGGAAAATGCTCTAGAACATTTTGATGATGAATAAGAATCATGAACCCAGAATCTCTGGTTTCGATCTCCCTATCAGGCAAACAAATCAAAATGTAAGACTAAACAAGATAAAGACCAAAGGCTGACTGAAACTTCCATAGGTTGAAAATCCAAGTGTGTGCAAATGAGTTCATTTCCTTCCTTAAGCTGCTGTAGAAACCAAGTTCAGTCAAGTTAGGCTACGTAAAGGTTCTAGCTCCAAAAGCAACCTGGATAGAGCCTCGCTGTCAGTCAGGCGTCCATAGCCCCGACGAGGTTATCGCTGTGGCTCTCCTGAACATAGCTCTACTGCCAGCCAGGTGTCCATAGCCCCGGTAGAGATATTCAGATACTCCTCATAAGTTGAAATCATTCTTCCGACTCTCAATATTTTCTCTTCTTCTTCTTCTTCTTCTTTTTTTTTTTGATATTTCTTTTCTTTTTCACTCTTTTCATTTCAACCTGTGAACAGTGAAGTTCACACTCAAGGCTGAGAACCACAATAGCACTGAAGCAGAAATATGATTTTTCACCCAACAAGACCTCGCAAGGACCCTACTACAACCTTCAGACTCTTAGAATGTATGAAGGATATAAGATTTCAAAATACTTTAGGTTCAAATCAGACCAATGACCCATTCTCTTTAAATCAAACATTCAGACTACTTGACACCAACAAAAAGATCTTTGACCATTAATTCAAGACACATGACTAAAGTCCATCAATAAAACACTTAGAACAATCTTAGATAATAAAGAATTATTGCACAGGAAAGACACTTCCCCAACTAGAAAATAGAGAACCCAAGCCAGAGAAGCAAAACAACAACCAAACCGAAACCCAAAACAAACTAAACTAGCCAAAACAGAAGCAAGGAAAAGCAATCTAAACTAAAGCAATATATCCTAAAGAAAACAAAATAGAAAAAAGTAAAAGAGAAGCAGACCAAGTTGCATTTATTCAAATCAACACTATGTATAGAGAGACTCAGAGTGGCTCATGATCAGATAGGAGGAAATGAGACTCATCCCCATATGATTAATCAATGCATGGACAAGTAATAAGGTGAAGGTAACAGTCCTCCGAAATGCAAATCTGTCTTTATATTCAGAAAAATAAATCTCTATTTTGTAGCATTCAAACTCCATATCAAGATTAGGAATAACTAGTAACTGAGGTAACTCATTAGGACCATGATTAACCCATATGCAAGTTGTCTTTCCTAAATCTCCATAATCAAATTGACAAGATTCAAAATTTCTAGCAAAGAAAGAAACAACCTAATTTTGTATTTCTGCAGAATCAATGTTGTGTTCACCATCCTGTACTTGTGAAGAGTTGATCACAGTGCCATCAGGGGGTCTCCATTGATGGTGCAATATTCCACTTGCATTTGAAATAGGCAAGATAGAATTAGAGGAATCATTACATGATGCAGAGTGAAATTCATATCGAAGACTTTCAGAACTATGAACATGGAACGTTTCACCTGTTTGAGTATTTCCATGAGGGATCAACAATGAAAACGCAGAGGCATTATCTTGAACAACAATTTCATCAGCACGATGCTCATCTGAAGGTATCACAGATTGATCTTCCAGCACATTCTCACCTGGAGAAGTTGGAGCATGTTCACCAATACTTACTGCAACATTTCTGTTTTCAACATCATTCATATTCTCTTGCACATTAGCATGAACCACATCAGCTACCCCATCAATAATGCATAGAATCTGTGAGTTTTCATTATGCAGTTCATCAATAAGCTGAGAAAAAATAGAATTAGATAAATGAGAAGACTCCCTGAATTCATCTTCTGTTGGTACTAGCTCAGATTCTTTATCACAATTATCAGGAACACTAATCACTTCACCGAGTGCTTCCTCATGTTCTTCAAGACATTCATCGGCAATTGGTTGGCATTCCTCAATCAAAGACTTGTTTGATGCATCTGCCTGTGTATCATTTGCATGTAAAAGTAGCTGTACTTGTTCCTTCACCTCCTTTATGACTGTCTGGCACTAGAAATAGGTGAATTCTGAATGCTCTTCCTCATGTATCCTGCACCAAGCTGGTAACAACAACAACTCTAGGTAGACTCCAAAACCTAGGCCTGACCAATTTCTTATAATTCTGGTAACAAAATCTTTGTATCTGGTCTGTATCAAGTCCTTATCTTGGAAAGGAAGGGCTTGTAGGGGAACTTCTTTATCAGCTTCCATTGTGTCTTCAGGATCTTGACTAGTCTCCACAGGGGCAACCTCCTTCATCTCCATAGGTGATTCTTCACTTAAATGTTCCTCTGGGAACTTTAAAATCTCATATTTGTTATCCTGATATTCAGTTCTTTCCAAGATCACCTCAATATCAGTTGCAATGCCATCCCTAGATTTAGAACTAGTCAGCCCTTCTGCAGTGCATTCTTTGCTTAACTCACATTTCCTTTCCAAGTATTCTCCAACTTTAAAGATAATGTCCCCACACGAACGACAGATGAATTTTGAATGGGCTGCATCATGGACTCTGCACCATTTAGACAAAAAGAAATCCTGCAATCACTTACCACTAGCAAACTAACCTTCAACTATCTGTGTAAATCCCTCAACTGCAACATCAATAAACCCTAGATCTGAGGTGGCTAATGGTTTAGACAGATTTTGCATGAAAATGTTCCTTTGCAAGACCATCTCAATATTGTCTAGAAAGGCCAACCATTCAAACTCACTGTGTCTACAGGTATTAGGAAGCCTACACTTGTCTGAAAATGCACAATGATGTAAACCCTTGCCATTCCATTGATTTATCCTCCCATTCAGGGACTTACAGATTTGAAAAAAGTCAATCTAAAGACTGTTTCCATTATGAAAAATATAACGCTGATTTTCCATCTTGACTTAGAACTTGAATTTTTAGATTTTGAGATCTGCCATATCTCAAATTTTCAACATAGAGGCTCATTCAATCTTCCAGCTATGTCACCTTGTCTGGCCCTCCTTCTAGCGCCAATCTATTGATGGTGTTTTTTGTACAGCAACAACTCAGATAGAAAATGATATTCTATCTCTCTTGAAAGATAATCTTCAACAATAAATTGTTGAAAATCACCCCAAGGTCTCTCAGGTGTCAGGTCATGACAATGCATAAACAACTTAGATAAAATGTGAAAATGCTGGTAATCACAAGGGGCCTTACAAATGAACAATGTTGAAAGTGAATTTTCATCATATGTAACAATATGGTGATGTTTTCAACCCTAAAACTAATCCAGATTCAAAATAAACAGCAAAAGAGATAAGGGTTTAGAAAAATTCTATTCTATTCTAACTCCTAAGATCAATCACAATAATGATGAAAGCTGCAAATGGACAGATCCCCAATAAAATTGATATCTGCTTGATCAAGGACAAACCTGCAACTACACAGAAATGGTGTGATCTTCTAGGGAAATTTGAAGATTTTCAGACTTTGAACACTCATTCACATACCCAACTCCTGGCACAATGTAAACAAGCATTCAAAGTTGAACTTAGCACAGAAGTGAGACCCACACTAACTTTACATGGCAATCTACAATCAGCAAATTGCTAAAAGTATGAACCAAAAATCGATCAACATTATTAACATTTCACCACTATTGTAAAAGAGTTGAAATCTAACATCTAACATTTGAGAATCAAGAATAAAAAACCATAAAAAACTGTTGAAAATAAATACAAAGTTTTCCAAATCAATAATCCAATTGCATTACTTCTCCAGCATTACATAACAATTTCAAGTCTCTCATCTCCTACAACTAATTTTGAAAACTACTTGCCAATTCTGGCTTAGTCAAACTGCTCATCTCTCCTCACAAATGAGACACAAATGCCATTTATAGAGAACCCCCAAACATGTCGGCCTAATTAGATTTTACAACAATAACTGGCCCCAAAACAGGTCGGCCTAAGAATTTTAAAATAAGACAAAATTTGCATTAAATGCATGGATATTATCCATGTCGGCCCACGATCTCCAGCAGGATCAGATTCACGTGTCTTCCAGAAAGTCCTCTAGCTGTAGGTAGTTTTAGCACGGATTCTTAGGCAGGTCCCACTTTGAAAATTTAAACTGAACATTTCCAGATTTCCCCTTTTGGCATGAATCCATATGCAAGTCCCTCTTTTAATATTTGCTTAGTCTTGAAAAACAGATATCATCATTAACAACCCACATGTTCAAATTAAATTTGAATAAAATTTTGACTTTTTCTAAAAACTTGCATTTTTATAAGGAAACTTTCCATTTTCATAATTTTTTTCATTTTTGGAAAAAAAAAATTTAATTTTTAATATCAAGAAATTTTCATTACCAGGATCATTTTAAAAAAAATTTCCATTTTTGTAAAAAAAATCATTTTGGGAAAAAATTCCATTCAGGAAACCAGACCAAGGGAAAAATCTGGGAAAATCCAGGTCATGTGGACTCTAGACCAGAATCCGGAAAAAACCAGCCAGACAAGACTCTACCGAATAAGGCAAAAATTTCAACAATAGATCATCAAAACGAACCAAGAATGCGCGAAACATCATGTAATATATCAAATTAAGCATGGGGTGTCAAGCATTTATCATCAAATTCATCAATTTAATCTAGCATTTCAATTTGCACAAAGCCAGGTAGAAAATCCAGAAAAATCCGGGCGGACTGGATTTCCACGGACAGCATAAAATTCTGAACTTTAGCACGTACCCGGAAAACTGAAGAAATCCGAAAAAATCCGGGTCGGGCAAAAAATCTCGGACGCAGGCAAAAATCCAGAAAACTGAAGAAATCCGGGAAAATCCGAGTTGGGCGGAAAATCCCGGACTGGACCAAAAACCTAGATTTTTTCATAGAGCCGGACTTTGAGCAGACTCCGGGAAAATCCGGACGGACCGAAAAATCCTTGATTGGGGTAAAAACCTGGATTTTGCCTAAAACTTAGTTTTTTCAAAGTGCAACTTGGGGAAATCACCTGGGCAAGCAAGATGAACATCTAAGGACCTCCAAAGGCAACCAAATCAATAAAATTAAGGGGCCAAAAGACACCAAAAGTCAGAGCAAAAAGAAGGTCCCTACTTTCAGTGGGGCATGTGTGTAAAACTGCACAACAAATAGCGACTCCGTTGGGAAAATGCTCTAGAGCATTTTGATGATGAACAAGAATCATGAACCCAGAATCTCTGGTTTCGATCTCCCTATCAGGCAAACAAATCAAAATGTAAGACTAAAGAAGATCAAGACCAAAGGCTGACTGAAACTTCCATAGGCTGAAAATCCAAGTGTGTGCAAGTGAGTTCATTTCCTTCCTTAAGCTGCTGTAGAAACCAAGCTCAGTCAAGTTAGGCTATGTAAAGGTTCTAGCTCCAAAAGAAACCTGGATAGAGCCTCGCTGCTAGTCAGGCGTCCATAGCCCTGACGAGGTTATCGTTGTGGCTCTCCTGAACATAGCTCTACTGTCAGCCAGGCGTCCATAGCCCTGGTAGAGATATTCAGATACTCCTAATAAGTTGAAATCATTCTTCCGACTCTCAATATTTTCTCTTCTTCTTCTTCTTCTTTTTCTTTTTTTTTTGATATTTCTTTTCTTTTTCAATTTTTTCATTTCAACCTGTGAACAGTGAAG
>VDFB02358134.1:39124933-39297590 GCA_007258455.2 Sequoia sempervirens | reverse complement strand
TGAATATGTTAATTAATGAATGTTATATGTTAATGAATAAATGTTATATGTTATTAATGGATGAATGAATGATTAATGTTATATGATTGGGTATGGGGAATTGAGAGTGATTTGAGGGGGGGGAGGGGCCAAATGAGCTTCCACCGTCAAGTGGTTGGCCCTGTTAAGTAGAGAATATTAAACTATTCTCGAAACAAAGAGAAACTCAATAAGGTAATGCACTTTTCAATATAAGAAATGCATCATTTGAAGCATCAAACCAATATGTAGTTTGTATGTATGATCAGTCATCAGTCTCCGCAATGGTACATTTCCATGAATATTTTTTAAAAAAAAATTGATGCTTCGTCACAATTTCGACGAAACCCACCGACGAATCAACGAAAAGGTTCGACGAAGTTGCTATAGCTGCGACAAAGGTTTCGTCATAACTCCTTTCCCATTTCGTCATAATTTTGATGAACTTTTGGTATTGTTTCCATGCTACTACTTGCCCATTTCGTCACACTTTCGACGAACTTTTGGTGTTCTTCTGACGCTACTCCTTGCTCTTTTCATCGCAATTTCGATGAACTCTTGGTGTTGTTTCAACACTACTACTTGCCTATTTCATCGCACGTTCGACGAACTTTTGGTGTTGTTTCGACGTGACTCCTTTCCCATTTCATCGAAATGGTGACGAACGTCTAGTGTTGTTTTGATGCTACTCCTTGCCCATTTCGTTGAACTCGCGACGAACTTTTGGTGTAATTCGTCAGTGGATACACAAAGTGTTCGTCGATATTCTGACGAAAGTCCTAGCCATTTCACGATGTCGACGATCGATGATTCTTCATCGTTATTTTTACGTTTAATTCATCATCAGCCTTTCGACAAAAAAATAGCGACGCAAATATTTTTGCCATTTCGTCACTTGTCCGACAAAGATTTGTTGAACGACCGACGAACGGCCGTTAGAAAATGTTGTCAAATTCAATAGTGCCCCCATCAACTCATGTACTTCAAAGACATGCCAACTCCTATCAACTCCTTGTCATGATAGCTCTCCCACATCATCCTCCTATCCCTTCTCACCAAACACTGTGGCCTAGCCTGCCATGTCCCCTCCGCCAACTTGGAGGGGCACCCGCCCTGCCACCCACAAATAATAATTATTTATTAAATTCAAAGTAAATTATAATTTATATTGGTGGAAAGCTGCAAATCTCCTTTAAAAACCCTTTTCGTTTCATCAATTTTGGGTAAAAAAAAAGTCGTCAGCCACATGGGTGAAGTCTAGAAAAACAAGGTAAGTTGTTAAACATGTTTTTTTGTTGACTTCTTAGGATTGGTATGTCCTAGCCAAATTCCAAAGAAAGCCCGAGGCTAACCCCTAGGTAGTAAGGTTTGTGTCAGAAATATCAAATATCCAATATATTTTATATATGATTTTTAAAAATGTAATATAGTTTATTTTAATATATCTAGTTTAGAATATACAATATAGTTTATAATTTAATATATAATATACAATTTATGATAATCTCTTACAAAATTATATATAATATTTAAATATTATTTCTATATTTTATTTAATGTAAATGTATATATATATAACTAATATATAAAATATTATATAACTAATCAATATTACTAATATATAATATATTTAAATATTATCTCTCTCTCTCCCTCCCTCCCTCTCCCTCCCTCTCTCTCTCTCTCTCTCTCTCTCTCTCTCTCTCTCTCTCTCTCCCTCCCTCCCTTCCCCTCTCTATCTGTCTCTCTCCATTTCCCACCCTCCACCTCCTAATTACTCTTGGGTCTATGTGTGCAAAAATCGGATATCTGATTTAATCTGATTTATAACACCAAAATCTTACCATTACAATACATTTTGAAATTTTTTTCAAATCAGATACATGGATTCCATAGTATTTAACTCCTTTATCTCAAACACTATCCATGAAAAATGACACAATGGAAAATTCAGTTGATTATGACCGTCTTTCAAATCTACTACAGCCAAGACATGTTTTTGTAGTTGTTGCACCACAGGGGAATGAAGAGAGATCAAACTATTGGTTGGCTTGATGTGTGCGGGTAAAGCATAAGCTAACATAACTGATGGAAGATGATGATGGGTTTGTGTATCCTACAGGTTCAGTTGTGGTTGCAGGAACTTGGTTGTGAACATACATGATTAGAAAGAATGGCATAGTTACATTTGAATACTATGAGAAACACATAACCATTCTCATGTATTCGCACCTTATTATAGTAACAAATGTTAAGTTGTTGAAGCATCACGCCAAACCAAATACAAAAAAACTATGGCCACTTAGTAATGTTGATCATGAAGAAATATTGGATACTCTTAAGCAAAGAGATGACCCTTTAGGCACACTTGAATAGAATATTCAAAAATGGAAGGTACAATGCTTAGGTTCATTATGCTTAAGTTCATTAGTGTTCTTTATTTAATACTTGCAAAAACTAATTGGTTGGCTGATGGGACAGTTAGGACAGTTGTTTTGGTCATAAATATTTGTTCCTAACTCGAATTGAGGGGTTGGTGAAAAGTGAAGAAAGAAGAATGTGTTGTTTAAGCCTCTTTTTCTCTGTATTTTCATACATTACAGTTTGCAAAATGCTTTTGTACAGATTTTTACATGTTTGTACGACACAATAATCAATTGGAATAGATAGAGTAATGTATTACCTTTCATTTGATTTGGAATTTGTCACAATGTTGCTTCATGTTTGAAATTTTTCCATCTTATTGAAGATATGTTCATGTGGGGAACAGGCTAAGATAGACATGACTATAACTTCGTGGGTATGAAACTAATGTAATAGTTGAAGAAGTTGAAATTAAGGTAATTCTCTTATATGGATACAATATTTTCAAAGCTTTTAGTTCCATATGCATCTTTTTGCACTTTTTCTATCTATTATCCAAACAGAGAATTCTCTTCAATTTGTTTTCATTTAGTCTTATTATGGACACATTTTGCTATTATGGTAAACTGTATTTTCAATGTCATTGGTAGTGAGGATCCTAACATTCACTTCAAATACATTGAAGCAGTAGCCAAAATTGGACAAACAAAGGAGGTGGAACATGTAACCAGAGAGTCAAACTTCTAAATGTTTGTGATCGGTTTGGATTTGTACAATGCCTAGGTTAATTATGCTTAAGTTCATTAGTTTTCTTTATTTAATACTAATATTTTGTATACTCTTGCAATGCAGGTATCTTTAATACTAATAGTTTGTATACCCTTGCAATGCTTTTTCATGAGAATTCTCCTCATTTTATACCAGATGCTTCATTTTTCAAGTAGTTCTTTCATGTTTTGGAGCTGTATAAGCAAAAAATAGAGCATTGTAACTCAGTTTTCTCAGTCATAGCATTGAGAAACACACTTTGTAATAAAATTTTCAAAGCAAAGACACATTTAAATCTTGTATCTACTGTAAGAACATATTTTCTCAATAAAATTTTAGTATTTTTCCTTCTTAATAATTGTTTCATTATGTGCAAATGAATTATCGATGATGTTTTTATGTGTTTTATGTTTAAACCTCAAAAGCATTGTCTCATTTCCAGCACTTTCAGTGAACAAAAATAATTAAATATACTACCAATTGACAGAGCAGTGAATAAATATGACTAAATATATAATGATTATGCAATTAATAAACAATGTATCAATATACTACCATTTGCGAGAAATCAATGAACAAAAACACTACCAAATTGATCAAAAACAATTTCGAGTAACAACTCATCAAAGATTGCTGCCCTTTTGCACTTTGGACTCTTAAGGGATTTTGTCAGTTGAACGTAGCTCAGACTGCTTCAGAATATATGGGTGGGAAAGGGGACCATACCTAACCTAAATGTAACCATCTAGATGTGTTGGAATAGTCGGTTTGGTCACACGAGTTACAAAACGAAAGTTACACACCTTTGCAACTTTACACCACTTGCATCTAACACTTTTTCTATCAACTGAAAGCATTACACCATAGAAAAATGCCTCTAAGATATCAAAAACCAAGAGGTTATTATTGATGGGCCCAACATGATCTCGTAGCCTCAAACAAAAAGTTTGTAGGCATCACGGTTTCCAAGTAATAGCTTGTCAAAGATTGATGCCCTTTTGCACTTTGGACTCTTAAGGGATTTCACCAGTTGAACATAGCTCGGACTGCTTCGGCCTGTTTGGGTGTGAAAGGGGACCATACCTAACCTAAACGTACCTATATGGATGTGTTGGAATAGTCAGTTTGGTTGCACGAGTTACAGAACAAAATTTACACCCCTTTGCAACTTTACACTACTTTCATTAACACTTTTCCATCAACTGAAAGCATGACACCATTGGAAAATGCCTCCGAGATATCAAAAACCAATAGAGGTTATTTTAGAGGTTCCCAACACAATCTTGTAGCCTCAGATAAAAATTTTGTAGGCATCATGGTTTCTAAGTAACATCCTGTCAAAGATTGCTACCATTTTGCACTTTAGACTCTTAAGAGATTTTGTCGATTGAACGTAGCTCAAACTACTTCGGCCTGTTTGGGTGTGAAAGGGAACCATACCTAACCTAAACCTACCCATCTAGATGTGTTGGAATAGCCAATTTGGTCACATAATTTGCAGAACAAAATTTACACCCCTTTGCAACTTTACACTGCTTACATCTAACACTTTTTCCATCAACTGAAAGCATGACACCACGAGAAAATGCTTCTTAGATATCAAAACCTGAGAGACGTTATTGTAGAGGGGCCCAACATACTCTTGTATCCTCAGACAAAATGTTTGTAGGAATCATATTTTCTGAGTAACATCTTGTCAAAGATTGTTTCCCTTTTGCACTTCGGACCCTTAAGGGATTTCGTTGGTTGAACATAGCTCAGACTACTTCGCCTATATGGGTGCGAAAGGGGACCATACCTAACCTAAACATACCCATCTAGACATTTTGGAATAATCAATTTGGTCGCACAAGTTGTAGAATGAAATTTACACCCCTTTGCAACTTTACACTACTTACATCTGACACTTTTTCCATCAGCTGAAAGCATGACACCATAGGAAAATGTCTCTGAGATATCAAAAATTGAGAGTTTATTGTAGAGAGGCCCAACACAATCTCATAGCCTCAGAAAAAAAATTTGTAGCTATCACGGTTTCTGAGTAATAGTCGGTCAAAGATTGTTGCCCTTTTTCACTTTGGACTCTTAAGGGATTTCGCCAGTTGAATGTAGCTCGAACTGCTTTGGCTTGTTTGGGTGTGAAAGGGGACCATACCTAACTGTTGATGGGTGTTTTAGAACTTTCTCAACATAGGTAGTGCATATGCACACTACCTCTCTTGAAAGGCAATCTCCAACAACAAGTTGTTGAAAATCACCCCAAGGTCTCTCGACTGTCGGGTCATAGCATGCATGGAATTTCTCAGTTGATGTTTGATGAGATTTTGTTGGTAATCACAGGGCAGACTTACAGAGTTAAGCTGGAGGAAAGGTGAATCTTGAGAATGAAGTTGTTGAGATGGGAAGTTAATGTGCAATTTTCTACAGGTTCGAACAGTAGTCTAAAACTCCAATTTTATCTTAAGATTTGGCTTTACAATGTGCAATGAACCTTAGCATAGGCTACTAAAAAAAAGAAAAAAGGGTAGGGAAGAGAAGAGGTTCTTGGATCTGAAACTAGCTGTGAATAGTGATCATGGAGGGTTCTACTGTGGACAGCCTTCCTAAAACATAATTTCACTTAACCAGATTAACTCACAGTATCATGAAACTTGTGCAAGCTTCTAAAGATCGAAAATATTCAATTATTCATTCACCATAAATATGCATGAATAAAATATGGAAGTTTGGAGCAGCTTTTAGTTTATGCCCATACTAACTTTACACAGCTATCTACTAGCAGTAAACAATAAAAAGTATGGACAAGAAAGGCATCAACATAGTACACAACCATTGAACAACATTAACTAATCTATCAAAGTAATCTAAAACATGAAAGAATAGCAAAGTAAATCTATCTAAATCAACTAACTATGGGAGATGAACCATGCAACATGCTATAGAAACTCAAGAGTCCACTGAAAGCCAATGAACTTCTATTAAAAAATTTGTAGCATGCCTTTACAACAACTCAACTCTCTCTTGAAAATGAGAGGATACCCCCTATTTATAGTGTTCAAAAAGAAAAATGAATGGCCAAGATTGATTTGCATTGTGTGGTTAAGATTCACTACAAACTAGGGTTTCACCTACCCCCAAATATATTACAATTTAAAATTACATTTTCTCCTTTTCCCTATTTTGTCCTCTTATGACAGCACTGTAGCACTTTTGTCTTCTAGTCGATTTCCCTTTGATGCGGCTATCTTGTGAGGAGATTTTCATCAATGAGTAGGTTCCCCTCCTACTTCTTCAAAGTGGCATATTTCATGAATTTGCTGATTAATGCCTGAAGCTTCTCAATCTCCATTATATTAGATTAGAGAACCTAGTAGTTCCATTTCTTGGATCGGCCTATGAGTGTATCTCAATCTCCATCACACTTATTCGTGTTGTCCATGACTTGTTCAGATTGGGCAAAAGCCCGAGCAGCAAAATTCATGAAATTTTTGGTAAGCTCACTTAACATTCCATCTTCCATCTTCTTATAGAAATAAGGCTTTATCTTTTTCGGATCAACCTCGATAGTGGGCATATTGTAACCTATCATTAATTTCAAATACTCAATACAATTTGCAATGTCTTTTGCCCAGTCAATGTCAAGCTCCACTTTATAGAGCACTTGCTCCAGTATTTCTTCTCTATGATCGAAGTCCAGCTTCCACATATCCACCAGCCAGTGATCATCCTCTATCAATGCAAGCTCAAGTTTTCCCACGTTTTGTGAAGTAGCTTGAGGATGGCCTCAATCTTAGGATAGGTGGATTCATATATCTTTGGGAAGTCAGTGCAGAACCTCCTCATGCTCTCAAGGTATCTTTGTACTTCTAAGAACTTATTTGTTGTCCAGACAGCATGACGGATGCCCATGTTTTCAGCAAAGAGGACTTGTCGGAACCAATCCTCTGTAGTCTTAGTCCAATTCTTTCTTTTCTCCAGCTTGTCAATATGGTCCTTGGAAAATAATTATGGTGGTGTCGAGGATGTGGTGGGGAGTTCCTCCACTGATGACCATTGCTGAATATAGTCAGTCAAATTAGCTAGTTGTGCCTTGAGTTCTTCCTTGGAGAGCTTGTCCGTCTGCATCAAATATACCACTGTGGCAACAAACTCCTGGAGGTGATCAATTTTCTACTCTCTGGTGGATGTCCCCAAGTTGATGGTGGAGACGTTGTAACTTATTCCTTCTTCTCCCACCACCGTTGTTGCAATTTGCACTGTCCTAGATCTAGAAGCATCCATTGTCAACTTGGATCTAGCTTTAGGCTTCTTTTCTTTCTTGGTGTTGATCTAAGCTCAGGCCAAGATGGCCTCCAATCTTGCTCTCGGATCCTTTGGGGTAGGAGCTTTCTTCTCCAGTTGTTTCTCAAGCCACTCAGGCATCTGAGATTCTCCCCTCGGTGATTCATGATCACCTTCTTCTCTAATTTCAATCTTTTTGTCACTTGGAGCTTCCTGCTCTGTCCTTGTGTCTTTTTCCTCTTTTTCGGAGTCTCGGATGAATACTGTGTGTTTCATGGGGGACTTGGTGGGCATGCATTCCTTGGGTTGTCCTCTCCTTTAGTAGTTTTTTTTTCCTTCTTCTTCATGCCCATGTTCTTTGGGCTCCTCTGTCTCTGGGCCCTCATTAGCTTCAGACTCGCCTTCAAGTCTATCTTCCTCTTTCTTTTCCTCTTCCTTGTGTTGAGGAAACACATCTTCTTGTTCTTTATTTTCTTGCTCTTCACGCTTTTTCGAGGGAGGCATCTCTTCATCATGCTCAGGGCTTTTATCATGCTCCCTAGTTGGAGGTTCAATGTCCTCCTCCATCTTATCACTTGATTCGTTTTCTTCTTTAGAAGGCAGCTTTTCTACCTCTTCTCCAACATCCTTGAACTGTCGAGCTAACTCCTCCTCAAGATCCACATAAAAGGTTTCTAAAATATATTTGGTTCCATCCCCTCCATCACTCTTAGAAGACTATTTCTTCTCCTTTGTGGACCACCTTATCAATTTTCAAATGTTGGTGCTCTGGGTGTTCATGGTAATCATCTACTTCCTCCTCGATCCCCTTTGTGGCTTCCTTCTCTCATCGCTCCAACTCCTCAAATATTTCCATTGTGTCTTTCATTTTAGGTGGTTCAATTGGAGGAGTGGAGGCAAGAATATTGGCAAGAATCTGCGCCAAGGTAGCCTTAATAGTCGGGTTCATTAGCACTCCTGATAGTTTTGTGTGAATGTTTTGCATATGTCAGGAGAATGCCTCTGGAAGTGAGAGTGTGGGCATTGGAATTATTTTTGTTACTAATGAGAGAGATGTGTTTGGAGACATGGAAGTGGAAGAGAGCAGAGAGGTGGTGATAGAGGAAGAATCTATGGTCACAACTTGCACAGTGGGTGGAGAAGAGGAAAGGTGGACCGAAATATCCACCGCAAGCGAAGAAGTAGCAACCATCACCTGAGAAGCAAGTGAAGGGGCAGCAGTAGTGGAGGTAGCAGGTGGACATTTCGATTGCTCAGCCTTTGTTTCCTCTCCCTCATGAAGTGGATCTTCTTGAATGGTAGGCATCTCTATAACATTGTTCGATCTCTTATGTTTCTTAGAAGGTTCTCCCTCTGAAGCCTTTCTCACATACACCTTAGGGTTGGACTGTTGCTCATCAGCCTCTTTTCTTTTCCTTGACCTGGTGAATGAAGGATATTTTGAAGTTTCTCCTGATGGGGCAGCAGTTGTCCCACTGTCCGTTTCACTTGTTGGCTCGTTCTCGAGCCCCTCATAGGTCAAAGTGACCCCTTATTGCTTTAATTGGGAAATTTTCCCATCAATCCATTCTTCTTTCCTAGCCTCAATCGGCCTAGTTAAGATATTGAGTTCGTCAACATCTTGCTCATCCCAATCAATTAGTGGCAATGGGAGATTGGCAACTGCATTGTATTGGGGATCCATTACTGTGCTTTCATATTCTTCTACCTACTCGGGTACTAGGAATAGGTTGACCCTTTTTACAAAATACGTTGTCATGTGCATATAGTGCCTCATTTTCACTTCGTTCTCATCTTTGTAGTTGGCCCAAAAATTCTCAACATAATTCCCATGAGCATACTCAACTGTGACCATCTTCTTCAATTTTCCATAGGGTTCCATTCACAGCCTAGCAGTATGGAATCTTAGATAATATTCCATGAGCTCCTTATCTGAATTATCTTCACATTGGAAAGTGTGGAGTTCATATTGTCCTTGGCCAAAGGAGAGGGGATAAGGAATCCTTGCCTTGTGCTTTCTGCTTATAATGGCATGTGCTCGCTACAGCTACTGAGAGAGTTCTAACAGAATTATCTGGTCATTGGGGTACCAGGGCAGCTTGTATGGTTTTTTTGAAAAGCCTTCAGCACGAATGTATGTGAACTTTGGAAATTGTATGAACAAGAAGGAAAATTTTTGCAAGAAGGAATTAGCACTATGGGAGACTCTTCTCTCAAAATCACCCCTGAGCAATATGATAATATGACCAATGAAAGTGTCATTGACCCTGCAATATTCCCTCTTGAATTTTTTGAATTACAATTGAGGGTACTTGTCGTAAACTTTCAGCTCCCTACCTGGTTCTTCATCTGAAGCTCTAAACAAGCCTCTGTATGGCATCCTCTCAGCCAATGAATAGACCAATTATGAGGTCATGTAGAATCAGGAAGTCTTCTTTACAGCCATGAACTACTCGTGGAAGCAATCACTGATTATCCCTGCCCAGTAGAATTTGGCCTCCATAGAGAATCTCTTCAACGAAGTATAGCATCCACTCCTGGAAGTAGGAAGAGGTAGGAAGGCCCATGGCTCTGCTTAGAAAGGTTACCAAATCATGATAATCTTCATAAAAGTCACTTCAGAATAACTCTTGGGGAACCTTGGCAGCACTGCCCCTCTTCTCTTTCAACCAGTGTTGATTTATAAGCCTTTTACACTTGAGAGGGTCTTCGTCCCACATTCCCTTGCCATCATCCATGGTTGGCACTTCCATCTCCCTGAAGGTAGGGATATGAAAAGTCTTTTATATTTCCTTGGGGGACATGTCAGCTGAAACATTTACATCTCGATCTACTATGGTTCTGGTCTCTGGCTGGTATGCCTCTCTGCAGGCCATAACAAGCTCAGGGGCAACAAGAGCAGGAGGGAAGCCTATAGCTTTGGCCAACCCACTACTTCTGATTAGTCTATAATTTTTTGTTGTAAGGTTGATCCTAACCCTTTTCTTGAACTTGTCAATGTCTATATGTCTGATGTTTATGTCAAAGACCTCTTTCCATGTTGTGGTGACTTTAGAGTTCAAAGGTCCCCCTTGGAACTTATACTTCATTTGATCCTTATCGTCCTTTCCACAGGGTTCCTTGCTTGTCTTCTTTCCTTTATCTTTCTCCATGGCCTCTCCCGAAGGTCCTACACCTGATTCCATATATCCTGCGAGCAAAAGGGGGTGAGCGCAATCAAGCATGAAACCATAGAAAATTTAGCCAAAATCTCGCAAACGAGGTTAGATTGGATAGATCAACACTTAAGAAATCTAAAATGTCTTTCAAATTGGCATTAGCACTTTATAGGAAGGAGTTTGGACTGTTCGGGCCCTAGGGGTCGGACTTCCCTAGCCTAATGGCTATTTTGGAGGAGTTGTAGGAGGGACCACAATCAAGGCACTATCGCTCACTCGTCCCAACCAACCTTTGTGTTTGATCAATTTGAGGAGTCCATTGAGGAGAGTGCCCTATTTTGGCATGTGGGTCAAAGTCAACTTGGTGATTGGAGGGAATTTAAATCATCTTTTGGTTAATTAGAACTAGGAGGAAGCTTCACTGTTTGAGTCTATCATTCAAAACGGCTTTGGCGGGATGGCATTTTGGGGGCAAAGTTCTGACGGGCAGGACCTGCAAGTTTGGAGGGCGATCAATTTCACACTTTGGCGTTTGGGCATTTCGAGCCAGAGGGAGCAGAAATCCGTTATGAGTTCGTCATTAGGGACAACAAAATTTGAGCAGAGTTTCAGAGATTGAGGTCCGCGGGGAATGACTTGCCAAAGGCTGACCACTTGGCACTCTAACATTTCCATTCGACGGCCGTGATGGAGTCGGGAGCTGGAGGGCAGAGGGTAGTCACTCAAAAATTTTCAAAGATGGCATTTCCACCGCAATGGCCTACGGACGGAGGTCCTCCAGTCAGGACCCAAAGGGCGTTTGGCATATGGTCATTTCTTCATGAAGTCAACAATGTTACATGACAGATGAAGGAGTGGGGCCTGAAGGTCGAACGACCAAGTTGTGAAAGCCACCCGAGACGGCGAGATGTAGACAGAGTTCCACAGGGGAAATCTACAAGGCAAGATTTGAGACAAGCCGAGACTTTAGGATTTTCAAGTGTCAGTTTTGGGGCAGTCAACAAGTCGGGACCCAAGCGTCGGAAATTTGTGGCCAGAAAGTCATTTGGGGTCGACAACTTATGAATGGCATCCCGAGGATGAATTCCCATAGGCGCAGACCCAAATCGGTCGATGACTTTCCCTTCAACGTATGAAATTATGAGGTTCCAGATAGCAAAAGGATGGGGTCCCTCCACGATGGCGGACCCAAAAGAGGCGTTCATCGCTCATCGAAGTTTAACATTTTTCAAGGTTATCGGCGTCAATGAGGAAGCCCATGCCCGTAGAGCGTGAATGCTCTGGCAAAAGAACGACACCGGGAGGATAAGGTTCCACAACCACTAAGTTGGTTGATTTCAAGGGTTTCTCAAGTTTTGCTAATATGGGTTTTGGGCGCCTTCTTTTTCTCTATCTAGTTCATGCGTTTTTCCTCCTTTTAATTTATTTTTTTGTAAGAAATCAAAGAAAAACAATACAAGAACTATGGGAAGAAACCCTACCTCTAGAACACGGTGAAGATGAATGACCAATGCAATGGAAAAGACCTAGAAATGAAAATCAAGTGACATGGGGGTGATCACTGCAATGGGAGCTAGCTCTGACACACTTTGAACACACTGGCGAATGAAAATGGCAGTTCAAAGCTGGCTATATATAGAAAATCGCTCATTAAATGTGCCTCATAAATGTAGGTATAGTGTGTCCAAAGGTTGGTGAGTTGCAAATTCAAAAATGGCATCGGCGACATCAAGATCCGACGGGCAAACGGCAATTGACTAAAAGACATTTGGAAGTTTGGCAATAAACAGACGACACTAGAGGGATCGGGTTCCGACATGCAGAAAGTTAGTAGGAAAAGTCCATTGGGAGTGGCAGAGAGGCAACAAAAGCCCGGGAGGGGCGACCCGGCAGGGTGGGCCTGATGGACTCCAAAGATGCCAGCCTTAAAACATTAAGGCAAATAGCAAATGGGGACCTGCCAAGACTTAGGACTTTGAAAATTTGAGGGGCTGAAAATATGGTCAACTTGAGATGAATTTTTTAAGGACTTGCTAACTATTTTGAACACTAAAATAGGGGGCACGCAAAATGAGATAGAAACAAAATGACCCGGTGAGGCGAAGGAAAGAGAGGGTCCCCATTCTGAACGGGGCGTATGTGCTAAAGACACAACAAATGGTGACTCTGTTGGGGAACGCTTCTGAGCGTTCTAAGGATAAATGCTCATTCAGAACCCAGAATCTTTGGTTTTGCAAACCAAGATCCGAGCATCCAAACGTGAACTAAGAGAACATGATCCTTGGTTGAGTCAACCTACAAAACATCTTAGAAGTGTGTGTTCAGTGAATTCATTTCCTTTCCTTAGCAACTATGACAAACGAATGTTAATCTAACTGAGCAAACTACATAAATCGTCTAGCACCAAAAGTAACCTGGACATTGCCCCACTATCAGTCAGGAATCCATAGCCCTGGTGGAGTTGTCGTTGTGACCCCACGCATATTTCTCTACTGCCAGTCAGGCATCCATTGCCCCAATAGAGTTATCCGCACACCTATATAGTTGCTTGATTTCAAGATTTTCTTTTCTTTTCTTTCTTTGGATATTTCTTTTCACACTTTATCCTTTTGCTCAACCATGTAAGCACTGAATCCTACAATGGGTTTGGGAGTCACAGTGGTCACTGGAGTGAACTTAAGATTTTTCGCTCACTAAATCATCATAACAACCATTGTAGAGCTCTTTGTAAATAATTAATATGTTTTTTGTGTTGGATCAGCGATGAATGTAGAAGGAAGATTCAACCAAAGGTTGGGTCCTACATCAGAGTTCAAGTGAGGAATCCATTCCACGGAAGCTATCAGGGACCAATGGTTGAGAATGAATATTTAGCCAAAGAACACTAAGAGTGGGCAGCAAAGTGAAACATTCATTAAATGAGCACGGCCACCACATCAGAAATGAAGAACACCCTCGTCAAAGAAAAATAGCCAAGAAACGAGCAAAAAATGAAGCGAAGCAAAGCAGCAAAACAAAAGAAAACCAAAAGAAACCTAAACTAACCTATATACAAGTATTTACAGGAACGGCTCTAAAAGAGCTCAAGCTTAGAAGTAATCCTTTAGGTGTTGCCCATTGATAGGCAATGGGACATCTTCACCAATTAAGGTCTTCAAGCAGAAAGAATTTTCTCTGAGGATTTCAGCAATTTGAAAAGGGCCAAGCCAAAGCTTTTTGAATTTTTTATGTTCCCCTTTCTTCTCATGGGCCTTGTCCCAACATAGGACTATTGGAAAAACAAGGACAAGCAACTGAGAGGGGGGGTGAATCAGTTGTCACAAAATAATGAACCTTTTAAACATTACTTAACTTAATCTCAGATATGATGAATAAGCAATTAAACACAAACAATTAGCACATCAGAGAGACAGAGAACAATATTTTTTACCTGGAAATCCTGTTAGAGGAAAAACCACGGTGGATGTTAGTCCACAATATTATACCCTATTAAAAGTATAAAGAAGTATGAATGGGAATGCACATGCATTTAGGCACACTGCCTAGAGCTCACTTCTCAAATACAAATGAGGGCTCACTATCCAAAAGGAGTTTGGCTTAAAACCATCCAAAATGTGAACTGAGAAATTATCTTCTACACAAACCTAATTACAGTTCCAATTAAGCACAAAAAAACCTTCTTCACTTTTCACTCAACCTTCTTCACACTTCGCTCAAACTTCTTCACACTCTACTCTGCAAATGATATTCACACATATACACATCTAAGCATTCAAGGCACATGAATCACACACTACACCAATGAAACAATCACTCTTATATATCTGCAACATGAGATTACACCAACAACTTAGTCGGCCAACGAAATAAAACATATTTACAATGTCGGCCCAAGTTTACAAATAAATTTGCAATGCGAATCCACCAAGGTCAGCCACAACATAGTGGAGACCCAAATTAACAACTCCAACACAAAAAGACTTTAATTAATTTCACCTCGAAGATCCACAACACGCCACCATCATCATGTCGGCCAGGAACATGAAGAACCAAACATACAAAGAAGAATCTTTGACCACAAGCACACGGATCAATGTGGATGTACCACAAAGATAGAGCACGATCTAGAAGCATTGAAAATCAAAAAGAACTAAAAAAGAAACATCTGTAGCAACATAGATTACTAGAAACACATAAATTTCACTCAGGAACACTGACATAACCCACAAAAATACTGTGAGAACATAGTTGTTCACAGCATGATCAAACCTTCACGCGGACCTCTAAAACTTCTGGTGGATGAACTAGATACACTTAGTAGAAAACCCTTTAATTCACAATAACTGACCTTCAACGTATAGAAAAGGAGACCTTCAAGACCTTTACAATTCCATTGGGAACCTAGAACACTTCTTTTAACAATTTTCTCAATATCCTCAACATATACAACCTTTGATACACCAAATGCTAATAGTGTTGACATCAATGACAACCACATGTCAACAACACATCCACAACATCCATCAATCTCCCCTTTGGAATTGATGGAAATACATGATGTGAAAAACACCATCAATCCAACTTTCAATCAGCATTTTGATGCAAGAGCATTCTTGGGTTGTGGCAATCTTACATCACCCAAAAATATTGTAATTCTAGTTTGTCTTTGTTTCAGTTTTTGTTTAGTTCAAGTTGGTAGATCTGGTAACTCTTCATGTTGGCTCATCAGACCTTGTGGATTGATATTTATTTCATGGGCATGTTTGTTTTCCTTATTCCAAGATTTGAGCGCGATTGACTCATTTTTCGGCAAGTTATCGCTTCCAGATTATGTGGCAGTTTCTTGAACCGGCACCAGAATAATGTCCTTATCTTATGACTAGTTCAATCATTTTGGATCATCCTCGTGACTTGTAGATATCGACTGTGTGATTTTAAATGTTCCATGGAGTGTCCCTGACCTTCCTTATAGGTCCACACTTCATCTTACGCACCTATTGAAGAATAATTAAAATTTGAGGCCAACCTATTCATGTGCACATTATATTTTCTTTCATTGGAGAATGTAATGATCTTTGGGCCGAAACGAATGTTTCTAGATTTGTGAATGTATATGAAGCATTGTAATTGATCATTACAAGGCAGAAATGAAGATTAGAGTTAGATATTAGTGAAAATAAGAGTTTCTCTATAGGATTTTCTCTCACTTTGAGGAGCATGTAGGAAGAGGGTAATTTGAGCATGTTGTAATTAGGCCTATGAGCCGAATCTGGAAGCTCAGATGCTGTCAATTTTTTGTAATTGAATTCTCTAATAATAAGAATGTTTGAATTATTTTTTCTTCCATTTTTTCTGTTGCTTCCATTGTGTGACTCTTGCTGCATGGTCTAGACTGTTCTCTTTGAGGACCCTCCGAACGTGACTATACCAGATGGTATCAGAGTCAAAGGTTGCGAACCTGCGAAGCTAGAGATGAGAGTTGGTTGTGAACCTTGAATGGGTTGAGTTCCTTTTGGTATTCCTTGGGTGAATAGATCATCGACTTGAGGTAGGTTGTAAGTGTGTTCAATAGACCATCGAAAGAGAGGAAACTAAAACCTTGTAGTCAAATCGTCAAGCTGAGGTAGTTGCACCGAGCAAGGGGAGAGATGTCGCTGAGAAGGATGAACCCTAGAAGAATGGAGCAGATGATGGATGACTTCAGGAATGAGATGAGGAATGAGATCCAAAAAATATTGGGTGGTTTGAGGAGAAACCCTGAACCAAAGGATGCAGAAGTACTTGAGACTAAAGAGGCTAAAGGGCCAACAGATGAGAGAGAGGAGAGATTTTTGAGAGTAGTAGCACAAGTAAAATTCATAAAGTGGAGGTTTCTACCTTTTCTGGTACATTGAATCCATAAGACTTGATAGACTGGATAGGAGAGTTGGAAGACTATTTTGAGATTGAGGATATTAGAGACCCACTGAGGGTTAGGTTGGTGTAAACTAAGTTGAAAGGACATGTTGCTTTATGGTGGAAAGAATTGCAGAAAGACAAAGCAGGGAATGGAGAAACAAGAATCACTTGGTGGAGATAGATGGTTGCAAGACTGAAGGTTAAGTTTATTCTAGAAGACTATGAGTTGGAACTGTTCAAGAAGTTGCAAAGCTTGAAGCAGAAGGACATGAGTGTGAAAGAGTATACTAAGGAATTATACAAGATGACAATCAAATTTGGGCACTGAGAAATGACTAGGGAGAAGGTGGAAAGGTATATAAATGGCCTTAGGTTTAACATTTAGGATGAGATGATTATGTTGAGGATTTCTACAATTGAAGATTCTTACCAATATGCTCTAAAGGAAGAAGACAAAGTGAAGAAAACACAACAAAATAATCCCAGAGGGAGAGAAAAGCATATAAGCAGTAGCAAGGAGAAGCAGACAAGTGAAGAAAAATAAGACCTAAGCGGAGTAAAGAATCATATTAGAGGGTACAAAGGAGAGGGACAAGTAGCTCGTTATCCTTCCACTATAGGGAGAGGAGAGGAAATGGCAGCAAGGAATTCTTGGGTAAATGTTTCAAGTGTGGAGAAATATGACATCAATCTTTTGAGTGTCCTAAGGAATCAAGTAGTTGAAGATGGGATAGAACCAGAGCAGGGAGAATCCCTTATGCTTAAGAGAGTCTTGATGAGGCAAAGCAGGGAAGAGGTTGATACTTCACATAGGAAGAATCTTTTTCGGACTGTGCGCAAATCAGGAGGTAAGTGTTGTAAGGTTATTGTGGACACTGGAAGTACTGATAACTTGGTATCTAAGGAGATGGTGGAGAAACTTGGTTTTAGGAGGATTCCACATCCTTGTCCTTATAGGATAAGTTGGTTACAAGATGATCATGCAAAGGAGGTGAAAGAACAATGTTCGGTGAACTTTAATATTGGCCCTTTCAGAGATGATTTTTTGTGTGATGTTTTGTCTATGAGTGCTTGTCATGTTTTGTTGGGTAGACCTTGGTAGTTTGATAGAGGAGCTATTTATGATTGCAGAAGGAATCTAATTACTGTAGAGAAGAATGGACAGAAGTTTACTTTTGCTTCCTTGAAGAAAAAGGAGGAAGTGAGGAACTTGAGTCTTGTGAAGAGTTGTAGATTTGAGAAGAGAGGTGCAGAGGTTGTATTGGCAAATGGAATGGATTTGAAGAAGAACCTTGTGGTTAAATCTGAAGGTGAGATGGAGCTGGAAGAATGTAAAGGTAGAGTTGTGCAGTAGAAGACTTGGGTTGCAAATAAAATGGCAAATAAGATGAAGTTTTGCAGAAGAGGTAGATCAATTGGGTAGAATAAGGTGAGTAGTGGTAAATTTCCCTTAATACCTTGTGTAGGTATAAGGCAAGGAAAGGAAGATAAAGAGAAGAAGAAGTTGTAGGATCTGACAGAGGATAGAAGAGAGGTTAGGAGGAAGAGAAGTACAAACAAAGAAGATATTTGGATCAAGAATGAGCATGGAATCTACATCCTAAACCAAGTTCAATGTTCATGAGTTCCTCTCATGGAACATATTTTCTCACTAGGGGTTTCTGATGCAGGAGCATCCTTGGGTTGTGGCAATCTTGCATCACCCAAAAATATTTTCATTCTAGTTTTTCTTTGTTTCATTTTATGTTCAATTCAAGTTGGTAGATCCGGTAACTTTTCATGTTGGCTCGCCAGACCTTGTGGATTGATATTTATATCGTGGGCATGTTCATTTTCCTTATTCCAAGATTTGAGAGCGATTGGTTCATTTTTCATAAATTTATCGCTTCTAGATTATGTGGCAGTTTCTTGAACCGACACCGGAATAATGTCCTTATCTTACGGTTAGTTCGATCATTTTGGATCGTCCCCGTGACTTGCAGATCTTGACGGTGTGATTTTAAATGTTTTTTGGAGTGTCCCCAACCTTCCTTATAGGTCCACACTTCATCTTATGCACCTGTTGGATAATAATTCAAATTTTAGGCCGACCTATTCATGTGCACATTATATTTTCTTTCATTGGAGAATGTAATGATCTTTGGGCCAACACAAATGTTTCCAGATTTGTGAATGTATATGAAGCATTGTAATTGATCATTAGAAGGAAGTAGTGAAGATTAGAGTTAGAGAAATTAGAGAAAGTAATAGTTTCTCTATAGGATTTCTGCTCACTTTGAGGAGCATGTAGGAAGAGGGTAATTTGATCATGTTGTAATCAGGCCTGTGAGCTGAATCTGTAAGCCCGGATGTTTCCAACTATTTGTAACTGAATTATTTGATAATAAGAATGTTTGAATATGTTTTTGCTTCCATTTGTTGTGTTTCTTCTGTTGTGTGACTCTTGTTGCATGGTCTGGATTGTTCTCTTTGAGGACCCTTTGACTGTGGTTGCACCACATTTACTCCTCATCAGATTTTGACACAACTCTTTTCAAGAACTTCTTCCCACAGGGCTTTTCTCCCTAGATAATCAATAGTTTTTCACATTGCACTTCTCCCCCTTTGACATAAATGGAAAAGATAAGAATTATCTTTCCACATACGTGCTATGAACCACATATCTACACATATGACTACTCCCCATGAGTAGCAACCACATAAACATCAATCCGGATCAAGATATGATCATGAAATGCATGGATCGATGCAAATTAATGCATCCTTAGTTTATATCAGGAGGGGTAATTACCCCTAGCATCCCTCTGAGATACTCAAAGGTATCTTTTGGCAATGGCTTAGTGAAAATGTTTGCAATCTACTCTTTGGTAGGCACATACTCCAGTCTAACTTCTTTCTCACTTACTTTCTCCCTCAGAAAGTGAAACTTAATTGATATATGATTGGTTTTAGAGTGTAGCACCGGATTCTTGGAAATTTTTATTGCACTTGAGTTGTCATAGTATATGGCAATAGGTTCATCATATACTACTCTGATATCTTTTAGCATCTATTTCATCCACAACACTTGCGTATAATTATTGGCAGCAGCAATATAATCTGCCTCAACAGTAGATAGAGAAATAGAATTTTGCTTTTTGCTCAACCAAGACACCAGCTTCTTCCCTAGGAATAAATCACCACCACTAGTACTTTTCTTGTCATCTACATCTACAGCTCAATCCGCATCAGTATATGCATTCAAAGTAAGATCATCATCCTTAGGATACCAAAGTCCAAAATCAATTGTTCCTTTCATATATCTAAAGATTCTCTTTACAGCAATCACATGAGACTCTTTTGGATCAGCTTGAAATCTAGCAACCATACACACAACATTCATAATGTCTGGTCTAGTATGTTTTAAATAGAGCAATCCACAAATCATTGATCTATACCTTGTTTGATTTTCCTTAGGAGAATCATCATTCTATGTTAATTTTCATCCGATTACCATGGGAGTACCAACAGGCTTTGAATCATCCATACCAAACTTCTTCAGCAACTCTTTCACATATTTGGACTGAGATATGAAGATTCCTTTGTCTAACTGAGTAACTTGCAATCCTAGAAAGAACTTCATCTCTCCAATCATACTCATTTCAAATTCATTCTTCATTTCTTCAGCAAACTTCATACATAGATTATCATCTCCTCCAAAAATAATGTCATCAACAAATACTTCAATAATCAATTCTTTATCATGATCCAATTTGAAATATAAGTTGTTGTCGGCGGTACCTTTATTGAATCAAAGCTTCAATAAGTATTTGTCTAGTCTAGCATACCAGGATCTGGGGGCTTGCTTGAGTCCATATAGAGCTTTCTTCAAGCAGAAAACCATATCTTCCTTGTCAGTTAGCTAAAATCCATCTGGTTGTTCAATGTAAACTTCTTCTTCTAGCTCACCATTTACAAAAGTAGACTTCACATCCATTTGATATACTTTATAGTTCTTGTATGCAACATAAGTAAGAAATAATCTAACAGCTTTGATTCTTGCAACAGGGGCAAAATTTTCTCCAAAATCAACACCTTCCATCTGAGAATATCCTTTACATACCAATCTTGCTTTATTTCTAACCACTTCACCTTGTTCATTTAGCTTATTCTGAAAGACCCATCTAGTACCAATCACATTTACCCAGTTCAAAGAGTACACAAAAGTTTCTCCAAAATCAACACCTTCCACAGAGAATCTCTTCAACGAAGTACAGCATCCACTCCTGGAAGTAGGAAGCAGTAGGAAGGCCCATGAATCTGCTTAGAAAGGTTACCAAATCATGATAATCTTCATAAAAGTCACTTCAAAATAACTCTTCAAGAACCTTGGCAGCACTGCCCCTCTTCTCTTTCAACCAGTACTAATTTATAAGTCGTTTGCACTTGAGAGGGTCTTCGTCCCACATCACCTTTCCATCATTCACGGTTGGCACTTCCTTCTCCCCAAAGGTAGGGATATGAAAAGTCTTTGTTATTGCCTTGGGGGACATGTCAGCCAAAACATTTCCGTCTTGGTCTACTATGGTTCTGGTCTCTGGCTGGTATGCCTCTCTGCAAGCCATAACAAGCTCAGGGGAAACAAGAGTAGGAGGGAAGCCTACAGCTTTAGCTAGCCCACTACTTTTGATTAGTCTTGCATTTTTTCTTGTAGGGTTGATCCTGACCCTTTTCTTGAACTTGTCGATGTCTAATGTTTGATGTTTGTGTCAGAGACCTCTTTCCACGTTGTGGTGACTTTAGAGTTCAAAGTTTCTCCTTGGAACTTATACTTCATTTTATCCTTATCATCCTCTCCATAGGGTGCCTTGCCTGTCTTCTTTCCTTTATCTTTCTCCACAGCCTCTCCTGAAGGTCCTGCACCTGATTCCATATATCTTGTGAGCAAAAGGGAGGTGAGTGCAATCAAGCATGAAACCACAAAAAAGTTATCCAAAATCCTACAAATGAGGTTAGATTGGATAGATCAGCACTTAAGAAATCTAACATGTCTTTTAGATTGGCATTAGCACTTTACAGGAAGGAGTTTGGACAGTTCAGGCCCCAAGGGTTGGACTTCCTTGGCCTGATGGCTATTTTGGAGGAGTTGCAGGAGAGACGGCAATCAGGGCACTGCGGCCCACCCATCTTGACCCGCCTTTGCGTTTGATCAATTTGAGGATTCCATTGAGGAGTGTGTCATATTTTGGCATGTGGTTCAAAGTCAACTTGGTGATTTGAGGGCATTTAAATCATCTTTTGGGAAATCAAAACCAGGAGGAAGCTTTGTTGTTTGAGTTTGTCATTCAAAATGGCTCTAGCAGGATGGCATTCTGGAGGCAGAGTTCTGACAGGCGGGACTCACGTGTCTGGAGGGCGGTCGATTTCACATTTTGGAATTTGGGAATTTTGAGCTAGAGGGAGTGGAAAGCTGTTAGGAGTTTTCCATTAGGGACAGTGAAATTTGGGTGGAGTTCCGGAGACGGAGGTTTGTGGGGAATGACCCACCGAAGGCTGACCACTTGGCACTCTAACATTTTTGTTCGATGGCCGTAATGGAGTCGGGATCCGGAGGGTGGAGGGTAGTTGCTCAAAAGCCATCAAAGATAGCATTGCCACCGCAGTGGTCCGCGAATGGAGGTCCGCCAATCAGGACCCGAAGGGTGTTTGGCATATGGTCATTTCTTCATGAAGTCAACAATGTTACATGGTGGATGAAGGAGTGGGGCCCAAAGGCCGGACAGTCGAGCTCTGAAAGCTACCCAAGACGGCAAGATGCAGATGAAGTTTCGCCAGGGGAAATCCGCGAGGCAGGATCCGAGGCAAGCTAGGACTTTAGGATTTTCAAGCATGAGTTTTGGGGAAGTCAGCAAGTCGGGACCCAAGCGCTAGAAAGTTATGGCCAGAAATTTGTTTGGGGTCAGCAAGTTATGAGCGGCATCCCGGGGATGAAGTCTCGTGGGTGCAGACGCGAATGGTTCGATGACTTTCCCTTCGACTTATGAAATTGTGAGGTTCCAAATGGGGAAAGGATGGGATCCCATCGCGATGGCGGACCCGAAAGAGGTGTTCACCGCTCATCGAAGTTTAACTTGTTTCAAGGTAATACAATGAGGAGGCTCGGGCCTACAGAGCGTGAATGCTCTGGCTAAAGAATGGCGTCGGGAGGACAAGGTTTCACAGCCACTAAGTTGGTCAATTTTGAGGGTTTCTCAAGTTTTGTTGATATGATTTTTGGGCGCCTTGTTTTTCTCTATCTAGTTTGTGTGTTTTTCCTCTTAATTTATCGTTTTGCAAGAAATCAAAGAAAAACAATACAAGGCCCATGGGAAGAAGCCCTACCTCTAGAACCCGGTGAAGATGAATGACCAATGCGATGGAAAAGACCTAGAAATGGGAATCGAGTGACACGAGGGTGATTGCTGCAACGGGAGCTAGCTCTGACACGCTCTAAACACACTGGAAAATGAAAATGATAGTTCAGAGCTAGCTATATATAGAAAATTGCTCATTAAATGTGCCTCATAAATATGGGTATGGTGTGTCCAAAGGTTGGTGAGCTGCAAATTTGAAAACAGCGCCAGTGACATCAAGATTTGACGAGTGAATAGTAGTTGGCTAAAAGACATTTGGAAGTTCAGTAATAAATGTACAGCACTGGATGGATCAGGTCCTAACGAGCAGAAATCCAACAGGAAATGGCCATTGGGAGCGGTGGAGAGGTGACGTAAGTCCAGGAGGGGTGACCCAGTAGGGCAGGCCTGATGGACTCCATGGACGCCAACCTTAAAACACTAAGGCAAACAGCAAATGGGAACCTGCCAAGACTTAGGACTTTCAAAATTTGAGGGGGTGAAAATATGGTCGACTTGAGATGACTCTTTTGATGACTCGCTAACCATTTTGAACACTAAAATAGGGGGCACACAAAATGAGATGGAAACAAAACGATCTGGCAAGGCGAAGGAAAGACAGGGTCCCCATTCTGAATGGGGCATGTGTGCTGAAGGCACAACACTAACCTAAACATACCCAATTGGACGCATTGGAACAGGCAGTTTGGTCGCACGAGTTGCAAAACAAAATTTACACCCCTTTGCAACTTTACAGTGCTTGCATCTGACACTTTTTCCATCAACTAAAAGCATGACACCATGGGAAAACGCCTTTGAGATATCAAAAACTGAGAGAGGTTATTGTAGCGGGGCCCAAAATGATCCCGTAGCCTCAGAAAAAAAATTTGTAGGCATCACGGTTTCCAAGTAACAGCCCATCAAATATTGCTACCCTTTTGCACTTTGCACCCTTAAGGGATTTCGCTGGTTGAATCATCATTGTTTGAGTTCCAATTTTGTTTGTGAGATGAGTAGTGATTGAGTTTGATGTGTCTACCATTTATAGGGTTTCCCAAAGTGTTGGAAAAGTGTCTAAAACCTTGGTGTCTTATTTGAGTCTTGTAACCTTGGTGAATGTGTTCTATTTTGTGAGAAGACTTGAAACTTGAGGGATGGCATCCTTCTATACAATTTTTCAACCCCTTCTCAAGTTGGGAGTGTCCTTATATACCTATCATCTATTCCAACTATTTACAACCACTTTTTAATCAATTTGTTAATAAAACTTCATTTTTGTACTTTCTTGCAAAAGTTGCTTGACAACATTTTAGCAACTTGACAACTTTTTACATTTTTTGACAAATGATCCCAAATCACTTCAAAATGACTCCAAATGGTCATGGATGACCTTATTACACCCAAGAAACAAAAAATCAACCAAAACCCCAAAATGATCACCATGTATACCTATGGAGCTTCTGATGCCCCTACATCAATGGACAACCATTAAAGCATAAATGATATAGGAATTTTGTCACATGTATTATATTTGCAGTTGCCCTTGTAGACATGTATGGAAAGTGTACAAAAATTTTCATAACTAGGCTTCTCATATCCTTTGTCATGTGTATCAACATAAAACTATGATATTTTTTGAATTTCAATATGTAATGATAATCCAATATGAAATATGTAGTGTGAGACAATGACATTTGTGTATTTAAACTTTAAAGTTAAAATGTTAAACTTTACCATTGTTCTAGTCTTCAAATTTGTTTAAATTATATAATATAACCATAATATAACTAAGCAATATGATATAATTTAACCATTATTCATTATTTTTTATTGTGAACTATATAATATAACCATTATTTTTTATGCTATTGTACATTGATATTTAACCATTTTGCTCAAGATTAAATTTGTGAAGAGTTTAAACATGCACATGAGGAACAAATTATTTTGATTCTCAACTTCTATATATCAAATTATCCAATAATCAAGTGTATGTCCATATACAAAAATGGCATCAACGCCAACTCAAACAAAGTTTTACAAAATGTGGCATATGCCATCTTGATATCTATTCAAAATATACATGCCAAAATTTCTATCTCATCCTAAACTACTAGTGGATCATCAAAATGGAGCCTCTTTGAAGCACTCTTTGGCTCTGAAGGTACCTGCACAAGAAAAATTCAAACCACAATTGAGGTTAGTTATATTATATAATTTAAAATTAAATAATTAACATCAAAATCAATATACATTGAATTATAATTTAACTCTAAAATTGAAATCTTGATTACCTCATGTCTATGTCTCTTCAAACGGTCAAGAGTCCTAGAACATGCCCCTCTCAAAGAACCAATCAAACTAACTTTTTCAATGTCAATCTATAAATGTGAACAAAAACATAAAATTGATACAAGTTAGCATACAATTGTCGGTAATAGGAACATATTTACCAAACATAAAATAAAATAAACACATACCTCTTTAGGCATCTCTTTTTCTTTATCTCCTTTAGGTGTTTTGACACCTCCTCCTTTAGGTGTTTCAACACCTACTCCTTGAGGTGTTCCAACACCTACTCCTTCAGGCGTTGTGACACTTGTCAACAAGGATCTTTGTAGCTCATAACCGCCTGTACATAAAAATGACAAGTATATGAAACTACCAATCTATGTTGATGTATGTATAATCACTATAAGATCTTAAAAATATTAATTCAATTGAATTTGAGTTCAATTACCTTTCCCTTATCTACTATTGCACCTCCAGAATCTGGACAGTGCTACACCTCGCTCGCACTAGGTGTTTCCTACAAGAGGAAAATAAGATAAACATATAAGTTAATATATAATTTCATTAATGATAATTCAAATGACAAGCAAGTATATAATAAAAAAATGTAAATGAGTGAGTGTGAAAATATATACTGTGTGCATGTCGAGGCCAAATGAAATGGCCATGAGGGTGTTATCAATAACCTGTAAAAGCTCCTCCTCAGATATCAACTGTTAAATAGACCATGTAAATAAATATTAGTACTTGATACTATCTCTTATTAATATTCATTTTTAAAAAATGCAAGTTATGAAATTACAACTTAAATCTTACCTGTGTAACTATTCCAATGTCTACCTCTCTAGCATGAGAGGACTTTGCAAGGTGTGCTCCAATCCCCTATGTCTGATCTCCTATATCATCCACATCATGGAGGTCAAAATCAGAAGTGTTGAAGGGATGCCCAGCGGGTTGTACAAGAGGACCCAAGCATATGTGGTGGCACATAGTGCAAGTATGTGGCACACAGATATGTGGACCTGAGGAGGATGATGCAATAGCACTCGATCCATCTCCAACATCACCAGTATGTGGCTGAGCTACTGTAGCAGTATGGAAAACCAAAAGATCACTCAAAGAGTGAATAGCCATAATAGTCTATGTGGCTGCATCCTCGATAATATCTGGATGATGTACTAGAGGTGGTTAAGGAAGGGGAGGGGGGGGAACATATGGGCCCTGGACTACTCTAACTACCCCTGGTCTATCCTGGGGCATACCTCCACCGATGCCCTGGAAGGGTTTAATGTCAAAGTAATTGACACATTGCCCTAACACAAACTCAATGTATAATTTTTTAATAAAGTAAAATGGTACATCATTATTGTTGTTGGGTGGTTTATCAAATACCATCCACCAACGATCCCAAAAGTTATCTACAATGTCCTTATTCATGCACGATTCTATAGAAAGTTTTGGTTTATTAACATTAACTGGCAAATCGGTGTGGGGGTTAACAAATAAAGAGGCTATTTGGTCTTTTGTTATTTCGAGATCTTTCACCTCTTTGTAAGACAATCCATTGGAGTAATATTCCCTCATGGTTTCTCTCCACGAAAGAATGGAATTATGTTCAGTGGAGAGGGTTTCTATATTTTTAATTATTTCTTTCAATGTGTTTGTCATTTGGGATAATCGAGGGATTGTCTTATAAACATCACAAATGCCCCTCAATTGCTCCAATTTTTCACCAATTAACTATTCAATTGATGGGCACGTAGGTAGTGGAGAGTTTGGAATTTGTGGGTTTTGATTCTTAGCCATAATACCTAATTCAAGTTGAAAACTAATTAATCTAATTGAATTTACACAATATAAATGAAATTATTGTAAAAAACCCTAGTTTTTAATAAAAAACTATAAAAAACTAGTTAAAATTATACAAAACTAATACGAAAATCGATTAAAACAAAAAAAAACCAAAAACTTACCTTATAAATCAGATATCAAGAAAAATACGATATCGGATATGCCCCCCTTACCGTCACTGTCTAAGACACTATGGCTACCAAGGTTTAAAATGACCTATGGTGGCCACTTTTTGGGTATATATTACTCGACATAAATCGGATATCTGGTAAAATTGGATATCCAATTTTATCAAATATTTGATATGTATTACTCTGGGTTGGGCATTGCTATGGAGCAATGTACTGACACCCAACCCAAAAAAAAAGTCAACTTGGGATTTTCTCATTTTTGGGTGAATGTAAAATGCTACTTTTTTCATATCACCACTTTTTGTCCCATCATGAACCTGCACATACCCAAAAGTAAAACCCTTGGTCCAAGACTTGCTTGACCAACTGTCACCCTCAACCATTGAGAAATGGTTAAGGAAACCCATTTTCTATGGCCCTAGGGTCAAAGAGGGCATTATCGACAGACAATGTACAAATTTTGCATTGTCCTATATTGGATGGGCACTCTTACAAGACTAGTTTGATAACAGAAATGACATCATTCCAATCTATAACCCCTAGAGATTGGACATGGCTAAATTGGTTGTCCCTAATATGTATGTGGATATTGATCTCCTTAAGGTTGTTGTTGTTAACTATGACCCTCTTGTTATGGTAGTTAGAACTCATTCTGGGCAAGATATGGTTTGGGTTACAAAAGAGGAAATTGTAGAGGTCTTCAAGTTGAACAAATGGAATAGAGACATGGTAGTGATTGATGAAAAAAATTTGAGGGAAGAATATGAGAAAGTAAGACATACATTTGGAGTCTCAGTGCTAGCTCACTTTCTAGCATCAATAGGAAAGGGAAACGACATAATTATTTTGGGTCCATCTGATAAGGAACCTCTTCCTATCAAGTACTTTGTCATCTATTTCCAGAATAAATTTTATTCTTTTTGTTAGATTCTAGGGTTTGATCCCTCTTCAAGCATGCCGATTGCACCAATGTATATGGTTGCAAACATTTAACACCCCAACATCAATACTTTTTATTATTTTGCTACATACCTATCAAAGGAAATACACAAGGGTTTAGTAGCATTAAAGAATGGGGAGATTGTTGTAAGTTTTTGGTGGTTTTCCCTATTTATGCACATGTTTTTATACAATGGTGTTGATTATTTCAAAAAGGATATGGAATTGAAGAGAGTGGAGGATGGTATTGTGATGCATGTTCAATCATGGACTCCATTGTTAGATAGGCATGAATAAAAAACCAGTTTTGTGATTGCCACAAACATTTTTGCCTCCAAGTTGAGAAGAGTTTTAATTGTGAATATGCCTAGGATTCCACTTGAATTACATGATTTCCTAATACCAGTAGAAAGGAGGCCTGATTTGAATATCAGTCACAATTGGGGGCATGTAATCCCATATCAGGACTGCACTATTATTAAGGTATATGGCACAAGGAAAACACCCCATGTGCTTTCCAGGGATGTGCAATTAAGGATAGGTTTCCTTGAGGTCATGTGGAAGATGGGTAATGTTGACGATGTGTACCTATTTGAGAAGAGGAAGAGAATCTTTTTCCCTACATACAATGTCCTTTTTGAATTTTTCATCACAACCAATGGATGGAGAAATATATTTGACTATCATCTCAAGCCTTATGAAATGAAAATTCGGGCATATAGGAACTATGACCCTGAGAGATTTATGGTTTGGTTGTTGGACAGGATAAAGGGAGGGAAGTATGTTCATACTTTCTCATTTCCTGATGACTTTATCATAATTTTTTTTGACCTTAAGATTCAAGAGGATAGGATGAGAAAATGGATTATATTTGAGAAGTTGGAGAAAGAAAGAAAGATTAAGGACCCTGATTTTAAGGCTTTATCTGATATTGATAATATAATTTTGAAAGTGGAAACTGTTATACATAATTTTGAAAAGACTGTTGCAAGCTTAAAAGAGAAGAGAGTTATGCAAGATAAGGGTAAATTTGTAACCATTAAAGAGCATGATAAGGGGAAATCCCCCATGGTGGAAGAAGGACCAACTCAGTAGCTCCCCAAAAAGGTATACATTTATGCAAGAAAGAAGAGCACTGTAAAAAGGCAGTTGACAATTGCAACTCCTACACAATCAGAGGAGTCTAGAGAACCATCTCCACAACAACAACCACCACCATTGTCACCATCACATTCTTCCACTGCATTAATAATTGAGTTGGATTCCCCTCCTAGAGGACCATCTCCTCTAAAGGATCCACTAATAAAAAGGCAAAGGGTTGAGACAACTAGCCTTGTTGACTACCCTACAAATGATCCAGATGGAGATATTTTTGTAACTAAAGATGAAATAAGGCATGGTATTACATCCCCTCAAAGATAAATGGTGCGAAAAACTTTGATTCTCAAACTAAGCAAGGCATATTTGAGTGGGATAAGCAACTTAGAAGATGTGAGGGTTGAAGCTTGTGAGAGGTTAATGGATGATGATGCCTTTTTCAAAACATAGGCATTCCAAGAATATGTGTGGAGGGTGATGAAGAATGAATATGAAACAAATGTACAAATGAAGGCAAGCAAGAGCCCTAAATTGCCAAAAAAAATTATAAAGGCTTAGGTCCACAATGAAATGAGGACCAAGTATCTAAAAATCACTACAGCAGAAGGCAGAGCATTGGTCAGGAAGAGTTGGGTACTACTATTACCAGAATGGGATTTGGCATCAACTATAGCTTTTGATACAGTCAAAAGACATGATGCTCCAATTTTCAACACTAAGGAGGAGATCACATTGGCCTTGCAAGGATCAGCTTTCAGCTCCTAGTGGGATACACTTGCCATTTGGGCCTTGGCCCTAAGCACCAAGATGCCTGAGGTTGTTGAACCGGCTCTAGGAGTCAGAGGAGGACAAATCATAAAAAGAGTATTAGATACATCAACTCTTGAAGCAACTACAATGAATGTCAATGTGGTTAAATTCACTAAGGCCGCAATTGAGTCCTTGACTGAAGAAAGAGACAAATTCAGGACACAATACAATGACATAGTGGCAGAATATAATGTGATCCAACAAAAAATTGTAGAAATGTAATTACAAATGGCCCTATGGAAGGAGAAATTCCTGTCATTGCAATGAGGCACATCACAAGCAACATTTTTTCCTCCCCCTTCCTCACAAGAGTATTTTTCATCTTCTCCCATTCTTTCACCACCCCCAATCTAAACTAAGGTTATGCCTCCTAACTCTAAGGATGTTCCAATTGCATCATCAGCTCAAGATACTTGAGATGCACCTCAAACTGAGAAGATCACCATGGAGGATTTGATGAAAAATTTAAAGAGTTATGGAGAGAGATGTAAGCAACAGGATGAGCAATTTGAAGATTGTGATAGTGGTTCTTGAGCACTTAAACAAAGGGATTGATAGGAGATTGATTAGCATTCATTCCAACTATTCTTTAATGTTTATGCAATAAGAAATTTCAACGGGGATAAGGAGGTTTCTATCCCATTAATGGATAGATGGATCTCGAGGGCACAAATTTTGAGAGATATGGCCAATGGGTCATCACATGATGCTAATAATCCTCCCAATATTATCCTAGCCCTTAGGTTTGTGAATGCAATAACAGATTCCCAAGGGTTTATTGAGCCTCTAGAAGTGAAGATTAGAGAATTGGTAAAGAAGTTTGATGAGTGGAGCTTCAGTCTGCTTCTAGATATTTTGGATGAAAATGATGAGGTTAAGCCTTTACAAGAATGGAAGGACCAAGAAAATAAGGTAATATCCACTCAAGCCAAATTAATTTGTGATGGAGTAGATGTGGACATGTTGAAAAATAGTATGGATAAGTTAACCCACAAAGGAATCTTCCTCGAAGATTTTGACAAAGAGGCAAATCAAGTGGTGTTCAAATATAGCCCATACAAGAAAAAGGTAGATGAGATTATCGGGTTTGAATGGCATACTAAGGAATAATTTGAGCTTTGGAAGTCTAAATATGTTGATATCTTGGACTTATAGGCTGCTGCAATGGTGAATTGGTGATTGGAATTTTGATCGTGTCTGCAACAATAGAGGTTTTAGCCAGAGAAGTACAATACATGGTCTGTAACTAGTATAGATTAGGCCTTTGATATATCAATGTTTAGATATTGTACTCTCTCAAGTTCAAATGTGATGACATGGAATGCAGACATGGAAGTTATTTGGTGTTTTCTACTTTCTTCAGTTTATGCTTTTTCACCCTCAAGTTTTGGAGCATTTGGAACAAGTGCATAGTTCATGGAAGGAATAATTTTCACTACCTAAGGATCCTTTTGGAAGGCAGGAGAATCTTCTTCAACAAATGAGAATTTTTTTTGTCTTATGAACTCCCTCGGATTTTTGGAAAATATAATTAACTTTGAAAGTAAATGTGATTGTCAAATAAAAACATAACATGTGTACAATTTGGCCTAAGACTTGTTTTGCTCCCTTGTTCTTATAAAAGAGAATTCAAGGCCAATTGTATGGGGTTGCTAGAAAATTGATCTTAGAGAAGTTTTGTAACCAGGTCTAGATAATAAAATTGAGTCTATTATAGGTTCTAAGGGTCTTTTGAATTTTTTGATGGTGAATATGGCAACAGTACTATCATATTTTGGAATATAATTGGCAAAATATTCAAGGCCAATGTTCTCCATTGTATAATTTGCATAGATTATGAATACAAAGGGATCAAAGATAACTTTTATTCATCTTCTTGTCTTTCCTTGAATGTTTATTCATGGTTATTATGCTTGTTCAAAGAATGATTTAAACATGTATTAACATGAATGAAGGTTTATGTGAATGTATACACGGATCACTATGTATTTCTAGTTAAGTTTCTGGTATTAATGGTGTAAGGAATCATTGATAGGATTTTTTATGAAAGGAATAATGTTGTTACATGATTTCAATTACATGATTTAAAATTCTCCAGCCTAGGATAAGGAACTGGTCATTTAATGTTACAATTTCCTAGGTATTTCATAGTAGCTACATTCAAATCAAATTTTTTAATCTCCAATTTCTATGTGAATGTATGTTGAGCTGAATTATAACATTTTCTCATTCTTAAGTATGATTTTACCATGAATCTTAGCCAAATCATTAAGGTATTTCGTATGTTAAGCAATTAAAGGAGAATCTATCTATTAATGTGCAATGTATATGATAATTGGCACAAGAGTATATAAAGATACATTTTAAGGATCACCCTCCTAGCTTTTGCAAAGCCCAAAGTGCAAAGGGAAAGCCTAGCAAGTTTTTTCCTATTTGTTGGCCAATCCTCAAAGTTATTGACCATTGAATTTGGAAAATTCATAGATAACTGACGAGATTAAGTTTGGTTCATTAAAAATAACCAATAGATTGGTGACTCTGTTGGGGACAAATGTAGTCCAATGTCTCTAGGTCAGATCAAGTATAGTCAAAGTCAATAAATTTCATTGTTCTTCATTGTTTGAAGAAAAATTCATACAGATTATCATCATATGTTATGTCTAATTTTTTAGTCTAGTTCTAGGTCCATTTTATGTTTCTTGTTAGGGTATGTTCAAAGTTTTCTCTGAAATTGTAAAGGCTTCTCAAAAGTGTGATATATCCTCATTTCCCCATCTAGTGGGTGGTGACTCTAAAGTCTCTTGTGCCAATTCAAATTTAAAAGATCAAAGAAAGATGAAGAAGAAGAATTGTAAAGAGAGATTTGAAGCCATGAGAGGAACTAGGAAGAATATGAAGAAGAATCATGAGCAGAAGTTGGAATCTGAGTTACCATGGAGTAAGAAGCCACCATGGATAGCAAAGAACACAAAATCAAGTAAGTCCGCTAATGATATTGATCATGCATCTAAAATTTTAAATACAAATATTCATGAAGAAATATTTGATTGTGATATTCCCCCTAGTAGTGAGGTAAATCTTGCTACAAATGAACCCCATGTTACCACTAGTCAGCTTGATCATAATCCTTTAACATCAAAGGAATCTAAATTGTGGAAATTCTAGGATAAGGGATCTGAATCCCCAACCAAAAATGAAAATACTAGGGTTACCTCTATCTTCAATGATAATATTTTCATTCAAAGGGGTAGATCTTATAGTAGAACCTCACACCATTCTTCTAAGAGAGAACCATCGAATCTTACCTATTATTGTTGGAAACAAGCTACACTGAGAGGAGGGGTGAATCAATGTACTGTAAAAATTAACTTTATTATCTTGTCTTTTAATCCACTTAGCACATTTAATCAAAAGTAGTATGCAGAAACAGAAAGTGAGAAACCACACAACCATAACACACAGATTTTTACATGGAAACCCTACTAGGGAAAAAACCATGGTGGATGGCCAATCCACAATAAGTTCTGAGTATACTCAATATAAATATTACAAAATGGGAATGCACTTGCATTCAGGCTCACTACCTAGAGCTCACTGCTCAAAATGGACTCGCTGCCCTTACAATAGTTTGGAATAGATCCAAAAGAGAATGAACTAAAAATATAGCATCTACCAATTCTTGATTGCAGTTCCGATTAAGCTCCGATGACGAACTTCTATCCTTCTGACTGATATTGAACTTCTACTCTACTATGCTCAAGTTCACGCACAAAACCCCTATGTGCAAGTGAAACTGCGCATGATATCACTCAATTGCTCCTTGGATGTTCACAACATACACCAATACTTCTTCTCTCTCTAAAATGAAGTGATCAATCAACTAAATATAACCACCACTGGGGATATAATTGCTACAAGTTGGCTAAATAAAACTTAAGAGTATTTGTAACTTGTCAACCCAAATCATGAATAAATTTGATGTGTATCCAAACAAGTTGGTTATTCCATAGCTAGGACCAATAATTAAATATTTGAACATGAAAACATCTTGAATAATTTCATTTAACACATCCACAGCGCACCACATTCCCTAAGTCAACTACAACAGACAAATAGATATAAAAATGTCCTACCAGACCTCCTACCTCGTACTGCAACAAATGCAACATCACAAAACTTGATAATAAGATAATCTACATGCTTAACAAGTAATTCCAAAGATCCACAACACAAAAATTTGATCTGGTGAAGCCATCTAACCGGATACCCTATTCCTCAAGTATTCTACCGGTAATACATATTGTATCACATTATCTACCGGTATGACTAGATAACGAACTATGGATCATGGGAATGACTTCAATTTCCATCAATGACAACATTAGAAGCCATATGCCAACAATCTCCCCCTTTGGCATTGATGGCAACACTTAGTGAAAAATGACTAAGTGTTGAGATTGATAAGTACACTGCCAAAATGCAAAATACTGCTCCCCCTAAGAATATCAAAGCATTTTTCACTTTACTCTCTCCCCCTTTGACATCAATGACAAAATTGGGGCACCTAAAATTTTCAAAACTATACAACCATATCTGGAGACTTACAAAAAATTTGAAGACATCTACAAAGACATTCTTCAGTCCACTTAATTTTGAGTCTCACACACTTTTCAAACTCTCCAAAATAGTAATGTTACCACAAAGAAGATATGCCAAGGTTTCAGCGGCTTCAAGATTCACTGGATCAGGAGCGGTCATAGCACTTTCAGCTTCTTTCAGAGCATTCTCCATCATCTCAATCTTTGGACTTATTGGCCCCCTGAGTTAACTTACTCTGCCAATAATCCTTTCATTTTCATCCTTCAGATTTTTTATTTGATTGAGCAAAGATATTACCTAACTTTCTTGATGACAAATACTATCGGCCAATGGGTCAAATGTGTTGGAAATAGTAACCAACTGTTGCTCAATATCTTTCACCTGTTTCTCATTTGCTTCAGTGAATTTTGACAAGGCTAAGTAGGACTTGTACACTTCCTCCTTTAGATATAGTACTTTGAATATTCTTTATGTAGGAGCCTAACAGATTTTTGTCTTTGGAAATCAGTTCTTTTAGGCTATAAATCCTCTTCTCCTTGAACTCCTTCATCTTATCTAGATCCAATTTCTCAAAAGATTCAAAATGAGAATCTACATATCTTATTAACTTTTTCAACTCACCGGAGGAGGAACCTGATGGGTCCATAGCATAAGTAGGCATTATTTTATGTAGGACTCCAAAAAATAATGCAAGCTTTAAGAGTTCACTATCCTCAATGTGAGATTTCAATATCTTTTCACTAGCTTTGGCTTGGGAAATTTTAGAAACCTTCATCATCTGAATTGGAGACAAAGTGGAAAGATTAATTGTGTTTTCATCCAACTTGGGATCTAGCTCTTCCTGCTACTCCAATAAAGATTCCTTCACTTCCTCTATCCTGATTTCTTGCTCCTTTTTCTTTTTAACTTGAGATTCTGCTTCAGGATTGGCTTTAGGAATTTCAGTTTCTTTAGTATGAGCCTCTTTTCCTTCATCATCCACCTCAGTTTGAACCTTAGATACAACAGGTGTCTCTAAGTTTTCTGCATTTGGAGAGGTCTAATTATCCTCAAACACCGGAGGATCAGACACATTCATGTTTTCCTCATTCACATTCCCTTCTTCTATCACATTTACCTTCACACTTACTTCCTCAATTCCTTGAGCATGTTCAAAACTGATCTCCTCAATATTTAACTTTTCCCTTGACAATAATTCTTCTAAGATTGTCTTAGTTTCACTGATAACTACATCAGTGCCACCAATCATGAGTTTATTTAATCTATACTTGCTTCTGAATTTATTTTTGACCTTTAGAAGAAATAAATCCATTTCTTCAATTGACATTTCTGAGCACAAATCAGCAAGAACTCTTTTCCTCATATTTTCTTCCTCTGTTCTGGCACTCTCTCTTGTAGATTCCAACAGATTATATAGGCTTGTAGGCAAGCTAGACATGATTACAACAAGAGTTTTATTGAAAAATTTCAAGTGCTTAACAGTGGCTTCTTCAAGAATCTTCTTACCAGAATTATTGAAAGTCTCATACAAGTCATAGAGTGGTATGAAATTTCCATCATTTACTATTGCATCTTCAACTTCCTCAACTATCATGCTAGGCTTGTCGACTTTGGTCCTTTTCTTTTCTTCTTTACCTTTGCCAGAAGGTTTTCTCTTGTTAAGTTTGACAACATGAGTCTTGGAAGCCTTTAACTCTCTTACTACTTCAAAGTCAGTTTCTTCCTCTTCATATGTCGATGCAGCTTTGTAAGTTCTTGAGCTCTTATTCTTCTTCCTTCTTCCAAAGGTTTTCGCTTGATCAGACTATGTTGTAGGGGAAATCCTAGTTGTTCTAGCAGAAGATGTTCCTAGACCAGCTGATGTTGGCTTTTCCTTCTTTTCAGTTGCTTCAGCTTCATTTCTTTGTCTCCTTATTTCTTTCAGTTTTTCAACTGGAAGACCCATTTCTCTGCAAAGATTTGTCTCCTTTCTTACCTTTCCTATTGACATGGGCTTTCTCAAATCAAAATGAACTTGTAGGCTTTTCTCTGCATATGAACCAAAACTTTCTTCATTAGGGTCCAGTGGTGAATTTAGCAGATGTTCAGCATACATCCTCAGAATTTTTCCATCTACTTCATGCCCATCGCCATGATCCAAACAGTTCTAGGATCAACAGCTTTCATATGACACCGGTCAATGTCTATCATAAAGCATATAGTGTCTTTATACTGTTCCACTATTGCGGTAGGAATTCTCTCTCTGGCGTGCATAAAGCTTTGGAAATTTTTAAAATGACCCCACAAGATTGTGTTGCGGGTCTATCGATCACTAAGTGCGCATAGTATATCCCAGATCTGAACAGCTACTAGTATATCATTACACCATTGAACTTTACCAACTCCTGGCATTTCTCCAGTGAAGTAGAAATACAAACAGATTAAGAATTTAAATACATTATTTTTGTCCTTGATTTTTCTCAAATTTTCCAATAGTTGACCTCTGAGCACCTCACATAGATCAAAATCTACATTATGTTTGATCATTTCATATGATATATAGATGGTTGTGCCAAATACAAAATTTTCCTAACTCAAGTGATAAATCTTGTAGCCTATGACCATGGATGAAAAATTTACATCAACTTCGGTGATATGATCAATAGTCATTGCCCTTTTGTCCCAATGAGAGCCAGTAGCTTTTGTAACCTCATCATTCTTTACTGACTTCAAAACTAGAAATCTACTAGTGGAATTTAAGCCTGTAACTGCACAAATAGCTTCTTTGGATATTTTGAAAGGAACATATAACCACATGAATTCATCATGAATGAGACTCAAAATATATTGAACCCACTCATCTTCTTCGAATATGGGAAATCTCACGTATTGCACAAATTTCTTGTCAACTAGGGTTTTGAATTTTGGTTTCACAGTAAAATCTTCTTGAACTATGTACTATGAATGCAATTCCAATAACTGTGAACTACCCAAATCTTCAATATTCGCATGCACATATGCCCTAATGTCTTCAATGTGCAGAACACCATGCAGCACCGATGAAAATGCACCTAATGACTCTATATTTACAGACTTATATGGATGCCATTTGAATTTTGGGTGCGTCCTATCCTTAACTTCGACTAACAGAGGAGTAGACATAATTGTGAGCACACAAATTTATAGGTTTTGCAATAAATACCTTTCAGAGATGAAAATAGAATTTGATCACAGATTCTCCTCTATGCTTGAATCTCTCCTCAATTTGACAATAATCACCTCAGAGCTCTCTAGACTTCTTTCTTTCAAATGTAGAATGGAAAATGAGGGTGGAAGTCATTCTTTTATTTTCCTCGAACCTAACTTTTTACTTTTGCAATAAATGCCCTTGCCCTAACTCAACCGGTTTACTATCTTTTATGTTCTGAGACAAATAATTCTTATGAAGATATCCAATATTCTTCACTAATGTCATAGATTCATTTCACAATGTCTGAGAAGTATCGACAGGACTCATCCAAATTCCAACACCAATCACTTGTAGGACATTTAGGATTTTTTCTTGATAGCTCCCCCTATGGCAGGCCTAATATCAATTTCCTAAAGTATTACCAGAACTGGCTTCTGGTGTGGATCCATTTTCTTCTATAGAGGGATTCTTCTTCACCCATTTCTTCTGCATTTTCTTCTTGATCTTATCAGTAGTGACTTTCTCTTTTCCTTTAGCATCAGGTTGCATGTTCTGTTTTACCAGTCCTCTTTTGTTCCAATAGAATCTAGAAGTGTAACCAAATTTGTTGCAGTTGTAGCACACAACACTTCTTTGTCTAGGCCAATTGTTCCATTGACTTTGTCTTGATTTGCATTGGTTAGCAATATGCCGAAATCTATTGCATGCATAGCATCTGACATCTCTATGAAAGTTTTTTATCATAATTTTGCATTCACTTGACTTATGTCCATACTTATAGTAATTAAAACACTGACCTAAGAATGATGGTCCACTTGCATTCACCTTACTCCTACACTGAGAAGCCATATGACCAAATTTTTTGTAGGTATAACAATAGCCATTAAATCTTTGAGCATTAGGTTGCCTTATCATATTCCTTTTGGGTCCTTTCATCTGGGTTCCTTGTCTGAATTTTCCTTGTCCACGATTCTTTTGTCCAGAGCTCCTTTGTCCAGATCCAAAGCTTTCTCCTTATTCATATCCAAGACCTCGTTAGTCACCATTAGTCCTCTATCCCTTGATTAGTTCATCAAGTTTGGTTGAGCTTGCATTGAATTTCTCCTTATACTCATTTGAAGCAGCAAGTTCATTTATGAGATCATCAAGCTATTTTTCAAGCTCCTCTTCATTGTTCTTGGATTACTCCAATTCATTTTCCAGTCGACTGCATTGTTCAAACTTTTATTTTAGAGATTGTGCAAGCTTTTCTTCATTCTTCTTTCTATCCTCAAATTCCTTGGTCATCTTCATCATGATTGATTCCATCTCACGCTTCAAGGCAGCATTCTCTTGGAAAAACTTTTCACATTCTTCAGTTTTCTCTTTCAAAACCTAATTGTGTTGATCATCTTCCATGGTTTTTCTCTTCTATTTCAGCTAACCACATAATTCCTTTCTTTTCTCTCTTGATTCATTGATCTTGTATTTTAAGGACTGGATGAAATTTTCTGCATTCTCAAGATTATCTTGCAATTCCCGGATCTCAGACTTTGATCAGTCAAGATCATCCAAAGCCACCATAAGTTGTTGTTGAAGACTACTTGTATCCATTAAGAACACTTTCCAAGATCTCCCCTAGCTGTTAGACTTCCTTCGAGGAACAAGCTCTTATACCACTTGCATTCACCTTACTCCTACACTGAGAAGCCATATGACCAAATTATTAGAAACAAGCTACACAACCATAACACAAGGATTTTTACGTGGAAACCCTATTAGGAGAAAAACCACAGTGGATGGCCAATCCATAATAAGTTATGAGTATACTCAATAGAAATACTACAAAATGGGAATGTACTTGCATTCAAGATCACTGCCTAGAGCTCACTGCTCAAAATGGACTCACTGCCCTTACAATAGTTTAGAATAGATACAAAAGAGAATGAACTAAAAATATAGCATCTACCAATGCTTGATTGCAGTTTTGGTTAAGCTCTGATGATGAACTTCTATCCTTCTGACTGATATTGAACCTTTGCTCTGCTCTGCTCAAGTTTGCACACAAAACCCCTATGCACAAGTGAAACTATGCATGATATCGCTCAAATGCTTCTTGGATTTTTGAAAAATACACCAATACTTATTCTTCTCTCTCTAAAATGATGTGATTGATCAACTAAATATATCGCCACTGGGGATATAATCGCTACAAGTCAGCTCAATAAAACTTAAGAGTATTTGTAACTTGTCGGCCCAAATCATGAATAAATTTGATATGTATCCAAACAAGTCGGTTATTCCATAGCTAGGACCAATAATTAAATATTTGAACATGAAAACATATTGAATAATTCCATTTAACACATCCACAATGTGCCACATTCCCTGAGTCGGCTACAACAAACAAATAGACAGGAAAATGTCCTACTGGACCTCCTACCTCGTACTGCAACAAATGCAACATCACAAAACTCAATAATAAGATAATCCACATGCTTAACAAGCAATTCCAGAGATCCACAACACAAAAAGTCAATCCGGTGAAGCCGTCTAACTGGATACTTTTGGAAATATGTGCCTCAATCTCACAGGCTGAAACCTCTGGAAGAGCATAGTCGGTGTGACATCCATCTTGTCTGGCCGACTAGCAGCTTTGGAACCTTGTGAAAAGTTCTAGTCGCTGAGACCTTGTCACTGTCTTACCGAATGGTGTTGTCGCTATGACTTCTGGCGTTCACTGTAACCTTCTACCAAGGGGAGATCTCTGGCCAACAGGCCATTCTTATCAAATATCAGGGAGACTCTGGGTGACAAGTAGTGTCGGGGAGAGACTTGGACGTTTGGTATGTCTCATACTGACAAGAGAAGTCTTGTCGATAGTTATACACCTGTGGTCATCGAAGTAACTCGTGTGTTTCAGGATGAAGTCTTATCAATATGGAAAGTCTCACTGATAGCGTTACACTCGGGGTCATCGGGGAGAACTCTTGGCGATGGGTGTTTGTCTCACCGATGTTATAGTTTTTTATCGGTATGACTCCTGGCAACTGGTGGTCTCAAGGTAACTTGGAGACTTTGGTAAGAACTCTCAACGATAGCGATATGTCTCACTGACAGTTGAACATCGGTGTAACCTCCTGGCGATAGTGGTAAGTCTTGCCAACTGTTGGTCATTTCAGAATGACTTGAAGGCTCGGTATGATCTCTTGGAAAAGGACGATGGTCTTGCCAAATAGCGATACAAGTGATGATTATCAGTATGAGGTCTTGGTGACAAGGAAAATTCTGAGTGATAGCTTTCTAAACTCGGTGGAATCTCTTGTCAATAGTGATGACTCTTGGCGACATCGATGGTTAAGTCTTGTGGCATCGGGGAGACACGGTTAGTGTCTCACTGACATGCAAATACTCTTTTGAACACCTTTGACCGATTGACCATCCTACATGGTTTGTTCTTGATCAATCAAAGAGCAAAATGGGAACCACTAGCAGTTGGACTGTAGCGGCCATTACTGAGAGGAAGATCAACAAACCAAGGGCATCATGGATATACTCAGAGTTTGCAAATGTTGTTTGGTTTGATGGGAGTGTGAATAGTTCGAAGGGTGATCAGTGTGAATCCTATTCTGAGATTATTGTAAATTGAATATTTTGTACAAGGTTGATCATGGTGAATGCTACTGTAAACTGACATTAGAAATATAAGTTTGATCTATGTATGTAATCTCCATTTACTATAATACAAAGTTACTTCTCTTGGTGTGGTGGGTTTTTCTCCTATAAGGGTTTTCCCACGTAAATCTAGTGTTCATCTATGTATGATTATTTCTTTGTTTCTGTTATTGCTTTAAAGTGTATCTTAATTAGACTGTAACTAAAAATTTAAAAGTATCTCTGCATTCTTCCCTGAGATTTTGACGTTAGGAGAGTTGTTTCCACACTTAGCTTTCCTTACAAGTGGTATCAGAGTCTAGCCAGTTGTGTTATCCTTGTGGGTACATTGGGTTTTTTAAGTCAATTTCTATTCAGTGGGAGTCTTGTAGAAGTTTGGTAATTCGAATTACAGGTTAAGATGGCAAGCACGTCAGGAAAGATTGAAATTGAGAAATTCAATGGCAGCAATTTTGAGTTGTGGAAACTTAAAATGGAAGATCTTTTGGTTGATCATGATCTTTGGATTGATGTGTCTGGAACGAAGCCTACAGGCATGAAGCAAGAAGATTGGGACCTTGCAGATAGAAATTCTAAGGGGCGATAAGGCTCTATTTGGTAGACTCCGTTATTCTGAATGTGCATGAAGAGAAGACTGCATCTTCCTTGTGGAAGAGACTAGCATCTATTTATCAGGGGAAATCCTTGGTGAATAAATTGTTCTTGAGGAAGAAGTTGTATGCTTTGAGAATGCAGGAGGGAGGTTTTGTTGCTGATCATTTGAATGCATTCAACATGTTGATTACACAGTTAACATTTGTGAGCATGAAGATTGATGAAGAGGATCGTTGTTTGTTGTTATTATGTTCTTTGCCAAATTCTTGGGATCACTTGGTGATGGCCATTGGGAGTACAACATCCACTTTTAAGATGGAAGATGTTGTTGCTTCTTTGTTATCAGAAGAGATGAGAAGGAAATCTTCTGAGATGGCGAAGGAGGCTCTTGTTGTTAGAAGCAGATCGAAAGATAAAGGCAAGAAGAAGGACAAGAAGTCCAAATCAAAATCAGAGGGGAGATCAAAGTCTCCTGGCAAGAAGTCCAAGGTGAAGTGTTGGAATTGTGGGAAACTGGTCATGTCGAAAGGATTGCAGAGAGGAGAAAAAGACAAAGAAGAATAATTCCGACAATGATTCTTTCGTGATGCAGATGCCTTCATTGCAGCCTTGGCTACACATGCATCGAGATGATGTCTAGCTGATTGATTCTAGAGCATCTTTCCACATGACATCTCCAGAGACTGGTTCACGAAGTATGAAAAATATGATGGTGGAAAGGTGTATTTGGCAAGTGATTCATCTTTGGAAATTTTGGCTATGGAAGATTAGAATTCAATTCCCTGATGGAAGAGTGAAGGGAATCAATGATGTAATGCATATACCAAGTCTGGCTCGTAACTTACTTTCTATTAGTATGTTGAATGATATTGGAGTGCAAGTCACATTCTCTAGAAATGGCTGCAAGATGACTAGAGGCTCTATGGTGCTAGCAAGAGGTGCTCATGTTGGTACCTTGTATAAGCTTGATGCACATGTTGTGCAAAGCAATAGTGTTTCTGCAAAGTCATGGAAAGCTACTCATGGAGGAAAAGAAGAAAACGTTCCTAATTCTATAAAATCTATGGAAGTTAAACTTCCAACAGAAAATACTATGCTCTAGCATCATAGGCTAGGCCACATTGGTGAGAAAGGTTTAAAAACCTTGAAAAATAAAAACCTGGTTGAGGGGCTCGAATATTGTAACCTCGAATTTGAATTCTATGAACATTGTATATATGGAAAACAGCACCATGTTTCATTTTATTCCAGTCCTCACAAATCTTCTGGTTTGCTAGATTATATTCATTCTGATGTATTTGGTCCAGTGAATGTTCCTTCTTTGTCTAAGTCAAGGTACTATGTATCATTTATTGATCATTATTCAAGAAGGGCATTTGTCTATTTTTTGAAAAGTAAATCAAAAGTGTTTAGTCGATTTAAGAAATTTAAGAACCTTGTAGAAAATCAGACTGGAAGAAAAATAAAAATTTTAAGGACTGATAATAGCGTTGAATTTTGTCCTGACGATTTCGAGAGGTATTGTAAAGATCATGGGATTAAAAGACATAAAACTACACCTTATACTCTGCAGCAAAATGTAGTTGTAGAAAGGTTCAACAGGACAGTGATGGAAAGAGCACGAAGTATGCTGAGTGGTGCTAGCTTGGAGGAGAATTTTTGGGCTGAGGCAGTTGCTATAGCATGTTACTTGATAAACTGTTCTCTGAATTCCGCTCTTGTTGAGAAAACACCTGTGGAAGCATGGTTTGGTAAGAATCCCTCTTTAAGACACATTCGAGTTTTTGGCTGTGAGGCATATGCACAGGTGTCGTATGAAAAAATATCTAAATTGGAGAAAAAGGCTGTGAAATGTATTTTTATTGGCTATAGTGCTGGCATAAAAGGATACAAGCTTTGGAATCCTGATATGGAGAAGGTTTTGTACAGCAAAAGTGTAATCTTTCATGAGCTGAAGCCTTCTACCTTGGATCTGCAGCCAGAGACAAAATCAAAAAACAAAAAGGATGTAGTTGAAATTCCTCTGACACCAGATAAAGAGGAATTGAAAATTAAAAATGTACATGAAACTGAGGAGAGCTCAAGTAGTTCTAAGAGTTATGATGAAGAAGAAAAACCTCAGCCTCAGCAAGTGAGGAGGTCAACTCGTGAAAGAAAGAAACCTAATAGGTATGGGTTCTCTTTGATATATTCTACTTGTTCCCTTGCTTTAATTTCTAGCACTGATGAGCCTAGGACTATGAAAGAGGCATTTAGAATGTTTGGTTCAGACTCTTGGTTGGAAGCCATGAATGAAGAAATGGCATCATTAGAAAAGAATGATACTTGGAGTTTGGTGCCCTTTCCTAAAAGCAGAAAAGTTGTTGGCTACAAATGGCTATTTAAAAAGAAAATAGGTCTAGATGGTAGTGTGGAAAAATACAAGGCAAGGTTGGTTGCGAAGGGTTATTCCCAAGTAGAGGGAATTGATTATGGGGAAATATTTTCACATGTAGCTAAGCTGACATCTATCAGATTTCTTTTGTCACTTGCAGCAGCGTATGACTCAGAGGTCGAACAGATAGACGTGAAGACATCAGTTCTTCATGGTGATCTTGAAGAAGAGATTTATATGTCCGAGCCTAAGCACTTTGTGGAAAAAGGTAAAAAAATATTGGTTTACAAGTTGAATAAATCTCTGTATGGGTTAAAGCAGTCTCCTAGAATGTGGTACCAGAAGTTTGACACTTTTTTTATCATTGGGATTTGTAAGATCAAAATCTGATCATTGTGTGTATTACAAAGTTGAAAGTGATCGAGTCCTTATTATTGCTCTCTATGTTGATGATATGTTGTTCATAGGCAATAGTAAGTTGATGATTTCTGATCTTAAGTCTCAGTTGTCTGCTAAGTTTGAAATGAAAGATCTTGGTATAGCAAGGTATATTTTGGGGATGGAGATAACTAGGGACAAGAATAATATAAAACTTTGGCTCAGTCAGAGTAAGTATATCAAGGCCGTTCTAGAGAGATTTTGTATGAATGATTGCAAGCATCTAGTTGTTCTAGTTTTGTAGGGAACGAAGTTATCTATTGAAGATTGTCCAAAATCTCCTACTAAGATGGAGGACATGACCAGTGTACCTTATGCTAGTGCGGTTGGCAGTATTATGTATGCAATGGTCTGTACAAGGCCAGACATTGCCCAAGCAGTGGGAGTACTTATTCGGTTTATGGCTAATCCTAGAAGGACACATTGGGATGTTGTGAAAAGAGTATTTAGATATTTGAAAGGAACTTCAGAATATGCTTTGTGTTACTATGGTAACTTGGTTGAATCATAGATGACTCTCAGCATTCGAGGCTGTGTGGATTCTGATTGGGTAGGGGACATTGATAGCAGAAGATCCACCAGTGGATATACTTTCATGTTGAATGGTGGTACAGTGAGTTGGATGAGTAAGCGGCAGGTTGTAGTTGCTTTGTCCACTACAGAGGCAGAATACATGGCAGCAACACACACCTGTAAAGAAGCAATATGGTTAAAATGTTTGTGTTCTAACATTGGTTTTTATGTAGGGAAAATAACAATTTATTGTGACAGTCAGAGTGTTATTTTTTTGGCAAAGAATCCTACTTTCCATGCCAGGACGAAACATATAGATGTACAGTATCACTTTGTACGAGATATGGTGGATGGAAAGGTTTCATTAGAAAAAGTGGATACTCTGGAGAATGTTGCAGATGCATTGATGAAGCCAATGAGCACAAACAAGTTCAGGTGGTGTGCCCATTCTATGGGCCTCAGTGCCCATGAATTTTAGTAGTTTTGTTGTGCTCTGGAGGTGCTTGTGTGATCTTCATCAAGTGGGAGATTGTTGGAAATATGTGCCTCAATCTCAAAGGTTGAAACCTCTGGAAGATCATAGTCGGTGTGACATCCATCTTGTCTGGCTGATGAGCAGCTTTGGAACCTTGTGAAAAGTTCTGGTCACTTAGACCTTGTCATTGTCTTGCCAACTAGTGTTGTTGCTGTGACTTGTGGCATTCGCTATAAATTTCTGTTGAGGGGAGATCTCTGGCTGATAGGCCATTCTTATCAGATATCGGGGAGACTCTGGGTGACAAGCGATGTCAGGGAGAGACTTGGGCGTTCAGTATGTCTCATACCGACAAGAGAAGTCTTGTTGATAGTTATACACCTATGGTCGTCAAAGTAACTCATGTGTTTCGGGATGAAGTCTTATCGATATGGAAAGTCTCGCCGATAGCATTACACTTAGGGTCATCGGGGAGAGACTTGAACACTCGATGAGAACTCTTGGCGATGGGTGTTTTTCTTGCCGATGTTATATTTTGTTATCGGTATGACTTCTGGTGACTGGTGGTCTTAGGGTAACTTGGAGACTTTGGTAAGAACTCTCAACGATAGCGATATGTCTCGCCGATAGCTGAACATCGATGTAACCTCCTGGCGATAGCGGTAAGTCTTGCCGACTATTGATCATTTCAGAATGACTTGAAGGCTCGGTATGATCTCTTGGAGAAGGACAATGGTCTTGCTGAATAGCGATACAAGTGATGATCATCGGTTTGAGGTCTTGGCGACAAGGTGAAGTCTGAGCGATAGCTTTCTGAACTCAGTGGAATCTCTTGTCGATAGTGATGACTCTTGGCAACATCGATGGTTAAGTCTTGTGGCATCAGGGAGACATGGTTAGTGTCTCACTGACATTTGAATACTCTTTTGAACACTTTTGACCGATTGACCATCTTATGTGGTTTGTTCTTGATCAATTAGAGAGCAGAATGGGAACCGCTAGCAGTTGGACTATTGTAGCCATTACTAAGAGGAAGATCAACAGACCAGGGGCATCATGGATATACTCAAATTTTCTAGATGTTGTATGGTTTGATGGGAGTGTGAATAGTTCGAAGGGTGATCAGTGTGAATCCTATTCTGAGATTATTGTAACTTGAATATTCTGTACAAGGTTGATCATGGTGAATGCTACTGTAAACTGACATTAGAAAGATAAGTCTGATCTTTGTATGTAATCTCCATTTACTGTAATACAAAGTGACTTCTCTTGGTGTGGTGGGTTTTTCTCCCGTAAGGGTTTTCCCATGTAAATCTGGTGTTCATATGTGTATGATTATTTCTCTATTTTTGTTATTGCTTTAAAGTGTATCTTAATTGGATTGTAATTGAAAATTTAAAAGTATCTTTGCATTCTTCCCTGAGATTTTGACGTTAGGAGAGTTGTTTCCGCACTTAGCTTTCCTTACAGATACCTTGTTCCTAAAGTATTATGCCAGTAATATATACTGTATCACATTATCTATCGGTATGACTAGATACTAAACTATGGATCATGGGAATGACTTCAGTTACCATCAATGACAACATTAGAAGCCATATGCCAACAATTATACCCCAGAACCTAGTAATTCTAATGTTACTTTGGAGGATGAAGAAGATATAATTAAGTATATGCAAGCTCTAAGAGAAGAGGACTTGAAACTTAAGGAGCTAGGATTGAAACAAGCAAAATAAAGAGAGGAAAAAATAAAGGCCGCTATGATAGAAAGAGATTCCTTAATAAAAAAGGTAGAAAGGATGAGAGAGATGGTGAAGGAAGAACCAATTCCAGAAGATCCCTCTAAACCCATTGTTAGGGAAACCTTTGATCAACCTAAGGTTAATATTCCTATGGGAACCACTGCTACAAGCACTTATACCAATTTTGTTGTAGCAACTAAGATTTTAGACCCTTTTGTTGCTATCAAGAAATCCTAATCGGTAGATAATGGAAAGAAACCTATGTGTCAACCCAAGAAACCAACCCCAAATGAAAACAAAAATGCTTCATCCACTACCATATCTACCACAAGTACTCAAACTAAATCAATTCCATCAAATGCACCTCCTGATCTCAAAGTTTTGAGGTTGCAACTAGCTAATGAGAAATTGAAAAAAGAGATGGATAAGATGAAAATTCTTGTTGCAAACACAAAAATAGAAAAGAAAATTAAATTCATCAAAACCTCCATACTAGATCCAGGAGCTTCAAGTTCTATTCATTCCATTCTTAGTTTTTGGTCACAAAATACTCACTCTAGAGGTGGTAGTATCCCTGGTGGTAGTGGTGGTGGAGCTCAAGGTAAAGGAGGTGGAGGTGGTAACAAAAATAAAAATACCCAATCTAGAGGAGGGAATGGAAGTGGTAATGGTGGTGGAGGTGGAATTGGAAGTGACAATAAATATTTTGGTGACCAAGAGGATAATGGACCTCACAATAATCAAAGAGATTGGTTCATCAGAAGACCTATGCAAGTGGATAGGTACAAAAGATTATGCTCTACTAGGATTCCTAGCTACCCAAATCAATTTCTTGATGATATTAGGAGTTTGTTAGTTAGATTCTTTGGAAATAATGTAATAAGTGGTGAGGTTCACCTAAAATCATTTGTAAACATGATGGATGATTTTGAGGTAGAGGTTGAAGATGTTATGATGAAACTCTTTATGCAGTCACTCACTAAGGATGCTAGGGAATGGTATAGATCTTTACCAGCAGAAAGTATTGGGTCATGGGAAGAATTTAAGAGGATATTCAAATAACAATATGGTGATAAGACTAATGCAAGGTTCATTCTGAGTGAATTCAATAATATCTCTAAAGGTTCAAATGAATTGGTTGCTAATTTCAATACAAGATTTCAAAAGGCCATGAACGGATTGCCTACTAACTTGAGCTCAATTATTGCAATTCCTTTGATACAAAAATGAGTTATCATCTACAAGAAAAGAATCCTCAAACCCTGAGAGAGGCCTGAACAAGATTGTAGTACATATTGAAAATAATAGAAGAGCATCAGGAAAGTTAGGGAGAAGAGATGATGTCAAGATCTTGAAAAACCCAAAGAAGGAAGACAAGAGCTCTATAGAGAAAGAGTCTTCACTTGAGGACAAGATAGATAAGGTTGCAAGTTCCATGAAGGACATCAGTTATAGACATGTTAGGAAAGAGAAGGAACTAACAAATGACAAGACTAATTTCCAAAGAAATGAGATACTTCCTAAGCTGCTGGATCATCCTTACAATGCCAATTGGCATAATGGAAATTTAGTTCAAAATACTCAAAATAATACACAAATCAAAGTTCCCCCTGATCCATTATAGAAGAACTTTGTAAACTTTGCTGATAAAACACCCTGGTGTATTGTTTTCCAGTTGCCACATGCTTCCCAAACAAGTTCAGTAGCAAAATACTTTGAAGAAGAACAAAATAAACTTGATGATTATGAGCCACTTCAGGAAAATGGTGAGGAGATACACGTGCTTATGCACATATCATAATTTTCTAAGGAAGAGTGTTTCAAAAGAAGAGTCGCATGAGGTTGATGTTGATAACCAAAGGTAGAAATCAAATGTGTATCATCAGTAGATTTTTCTTGATGAGGATGACAATGTTGAGTATAATGTTTGTGCTTTAGAAATAGATGAAATGAATGTGTCTCTAAGAAGACTCTCTAATGAGGAGTATAAAAGGATGGCAGTAGCATTGGTTGCACAAGATAGAAATACTCACAATTTGAGGAATAGAATTGTGAATTGTGAATTGTGACCAAGGAAAGTTAGGTAGCATGTTTATCAAACAGTAGAATGCAAAAAAGTAGGGAACTAAAGCAGATGGAAAAGAAGAAGTCAAAGCCAAGGAGAGTAAAGGACCTAATATTTGGGCTAAGATAACACAACCAAGAAGAGTGATGAGGTTTTTTCTCCTATTGTAAAAGCAAAGACTCAAAAGTCAAATACAAATCAAGAAAAGAAGAAGGTTGATAAGAAATGTGAGCAACAAAAGGACAAAATAGAGGAACAAAGTGTAGTGTCTTATGAACTACCTAAGTATAATCTTGTTGGCATGTTTCAGTTACTTTCCCAAGTCAAGGTGATAGTCCCACTAATGGAGATGATGAGAATTGAAGAACATAAGCATAAGGTAGTGGCCATTATCAATGGTGCTACTATGGCTTGTGATGATAAAAGGGTGTCTACTCAGCCTAAAGTGAGTGTAAATCAAGTAAGTGAGATAGAATTGGAGTGAGCCATCAATGAAATCCCTCATATTTACTTGGGTAGTACTATCATAGCTTACCCAAGTAATATTGATCCTTTTTACATGACTGTATTTGTTGATGGTAAGCTTCTCAAAAATTGTATGATTGATTTAGGAGCTTCATCCAACATCATGTCGATTGAGATTATGAAAGAAATGGGTTTGAAGATAAATTGTGCCTATGGCATATGTTATGCCATGGATTCAAGAGAAATCATATTCATAGGAGTGATCAAAGATGTCCCATATAGATTGGTTGCTTTTCTAGACAAGGAGTTTGTTATTAGTATATTTGTGGTGGATATCCCACCCAATTATCGTATGTTATTGTCAAGAAATTGGAGTGCCTCCATGGGAGGCAGCATGTAGTGTGACATGTCTTCTACCACATTTCCAATTTAGGAAAAGGCATTAAGCTAATGAGGGAGCCAAGAGCTCCACATATGATTGATTTTGTGGAACAAGAGGGTAGAATTCACTTTTTGGATACTGACATTGACAACTTCAGGGTTGAAAATTCACAAGAAGAAGAGGAAAAACAAACTACACCTCTTGAAAAGGAAGTATTGCAGCACGCAAACAATGATGAATTATGGAGCATGTAGTTTGATGGTGCTTTCTCAAAAGGAGGAGCTGGTGTAGGGGTGATACTCATTTCCCCTAGTGGTAGAACTTTTAAGTTTTCATTTCCATTGCTATTTGCATGTACAAATAATGTAGCTAAATATGAGGCCTTGCTACTAAGAATAAGACTAGTTGAGAAACATGGAATCAAGAAGTTAAGAGTTATTGGAAATTCAAAGCTTGTTGTTTCTCAAGTTAGATTGAGATATGCATCAAAGAATAATAGGTTGAGACAATATAGGAATGCTATTTGGGACTCAATAGAAAATTTTGATGCTTTTGGTATTGATTGGTTGGATAGGAGTAAGAATCGGGTGGAAGATTTGTTTGCCAATATTGTACTTCAACCAGATGACATTACCTTTGCAAGCATTTCAAAAGTTGAAGTGTAGATCAAACCTTCAATTCCTGATAAAATATGGAACTAGTAGGTTTTTAATGATGATGAGCACATTTTAAGATTCTTGCAATGTGTAGATGAGTATGAAGGTCAATAAATTGACTTTGGAGCTTTTGTAGAAGTGGATGGCAAAGAAATGGTTTTTGGCAATGAAATTATTCAATTGAAAACTAAAAAAATCTCAAAAGGGTTAATTTCTTTAGAAAGGGTCTTTGATGGCCCTGACAGGAGCAAGGCCAAGTAAACATCTACTCATAAGGAGGATCTGGAAGAGGTCAACCTTAGTACAGAAAATGCTCCAAAGAAATTCTATGTTCGAAAGAAATGGAAACCTCAAGTTAAAGCAATGTTGATTGCTTTGTTAAGGAGATATAGGCACATGTTTTCCTGGTCTTATGATGATTTAAAGGCCTACAGGGAAGACTTGTTTCAACATGAGATTCCCTTGAAACCTGATGCTAAGCCTTTTAGGAAAAAGAAAAGGCCAATAAATCCCATATTGGCACCTAAGATGCAAGAAGAATTGGTCAAGTTAAGAGAGGGTGGTATCATTAAATCAATTAAGCATTCTACATGGGTGTCTAACTTAGTGCCAATGATAAAAAAGAATGGTGATATAAGGCTTTGTGTGGACTTCAAAAATATTAACATGTCATCATTGAAGGACAACTATCCATTTCCCAACATGGAAGCTATGTTACAAAAGCTGACTAGTTGTGAGCTCCTGTCTATGATCGATGGTTTCTCTGGATATAATCAAGTGGTGGTTAAGGATTTTGAGTAGTATAAGACTACATTTACTACTCCTTGGGGTACTTATGTTTATGTTAGGATGCCTTTAGGCCTAACAAATGCAGGTGCCACATTTCAAATGGCTATGGATGTGGCATTTTCTAACTTTATTGATATCTTCTTATCAGTCTACCAAGATGACTTGACAGTATACAGTAAGAAGGAAGATCATTGTATGCACCTAGAGAAGGTATTCAAAAGGGTAGTTGAATATTGCATATCTTTAAATCCCAAGAAGTGTGTGTTTGGGGTGAAAGAAGGAAAGTTTCTTGGCCATATTGTGTCAAAAGAAGGAATAAGGATTGATCCTGAAAGAGTGGCTACAATAGATAAAATCCCACAACCAAAGAATGTCAAAGGCATCTAGTCATTCTTTGGGCAGATCAATTTCTTAAGGAGGTTGTGACCAATTTTGCAAAGATTACCCATCCAATATCTAAAATGTTGAAGAAAGGAGAAAAGGTAACTTGGAGTGAGGAGCCTAGTGTGGAATTTAAGAGTATCAAATAGGCTATAAAGGAGGCTCTAGTATTGAAGTCTCCAGATTTCTCCAAGACTATGCAATTTTTTTCCTTTGCATCATTTCACACAATTGTTGTTGTATTACAACAGAAAAATGAAGAAGGTTTTGAGCAGCCAATTTCATTTTTTAGAAAATGCTTGCAATATATAGAACTCAAATATGATATGACTAATGGGTGGGGGCCCTAGCTCGGTTGGCTAAGTATTTCCTGTTGCAGGTAGCTGGTCACGAGTTCTAGTCTCCCCCGTCCCATGGTACCGGAGGGCATGTCGCGCCAGCGCCGCCGGTCACGTTAAAAAGTTTACCAAGTGCACTGCAGTTTATAGGGGGTCGTGCTATACAAACCTGATTTCTGCAGCCTAAAAAAAAATATGATATGACTAAGAAACAGGCCTATGCATTACTCAAAGCAGTGAAAAACTTCATAACTTATTTAGTGGAAGCTACAATCATTGCTTATGTCCCAAGTGCTACAGTGAAGGATATTTTCACTCAGCAAAAGGTTATAGGAAAAAGGTGTAGATGGATCAATAGGATCCAAGATGATGGATCATGGAGTATGATCTGAAATGTTGATGTAAAAAATTGCACAAAGTTATTCCAAAAATCTTGTTCACATCTATCGTGGATTGTGGAAACAAAATGTTATTAATTAAAGGATCCAAGAGTTCAATATAGATGTCCAAATCGCCAAGTTAGTGAGAGGACAAGGCTTAGCTAAGCTGATGGATGAAACCAACTTGGAAGCCAACCAAATTAATCAGACATAATGTGTAGATGTTGCATAGGTATATGTGATATGCAAACATGTGGTTGGTGCTAGGAAATATTGCATTCAACCCACAATATTAAATCATTTCATACATAACCCATGAGAGATAAACATGCATATAAGTTGTCAAAATGCATAAATCAAATAGACAAGCCACAAGATATACCCTAGGAAAACCCTCAAGTAGGAAAAACATAGCCTCCAAAAGCATCCATACTCCATCATATTATTCAACAATAAACAAATACAAGAGTTACAATGAACACCTTTAAAGCATCAAGTCCTCCAATGCATTCCCATGTGTCCAAGCATGAATCCACATATCCCATGCCATGCTTCACAAATGCACTCCTCAAGAAGACTCAATAATGACAACCAAACCACTCAGCCAACCTAAACCACTACACGTGTTTGCTTTTATAGACACAAGCTCACACATAATACAACTAGTGGTAAGGTGAAACCATGTACCACAAAACCATGTGAATACAAAACCATTAACCCCTTATTTAATATTGGGTACTAAGACATCACTTTATTTAATATTTCCCCAATATTAAACTATTATCACATGTCTCCCACACATTAAATAATAATACAATGTTACAATACAACATCAAGTGGACCCCAAATAATTACATAGTGTGATTAATAATACCACCAAGGTGTATCACAACAAAATAATTATTTAATTACAACATTATAATAAATCATTTTATGCAATGGTATACAACACCATATCCCAACATTCTCCCACTTATTGTATGCATTGCATAAGGGATCAATGCATGAAATACATCATCATAGCCATCCATGAAATCAAATGAATCTCCAAAATACTCTCATGCTCCATCAAGATACATGCAATAAGAACAAAGTGACCACCATCTCAAGCAAGAACTCCTCTCATCCTCCAACATGCCACCTATGGAAGAAAAGGAACATGCCAAGGTGAAGGTGCACCAATCCATGAGCACAAGCAACAAATCCAAGTGATAACAAAGGCTCTAACCAAGCTATTGTCAACTGAAAAACCCACATAGTCAAAAATAACATCCACAACACATGCTAATACATCCAACCATCCATACCTCTAAGGTATCAATACATCAGTAAACTCATGCCAAGAACACATGCAACCTATAAACTGCAACCAAGCTCCCTGTATCAATCATGTCAATGTAGTACATATGTATCTAGGAACTCCCAATGCATAGGTAATGTCAAAGTATATCAATTCTACCAATCAACACTATACATCAAGGTGTGATAAGTAAACCAAAGCATGAAGTACCAAGAACAATAACAATGATCCACACATGCAACCCAAGAAGCTACATAATCTCTCCCGACATGTTGCCAGCATCCTCCCCAAATGAACATCCAAGAAGAAACCATGAAGAAGAGAAAACCTGTAAACCATAATGTCCTTCAACCAACACCTCAACAGTGTACTGCTATGTCAAGTATGATCTCCTAAACAACCCCAAATGAAAAGCCTCAACAACATCCATAACACCCAATCTCATAGATCAAGTACAACATATGAATCAATGTAACAATTCCAACATGGATGTAAGCCTCTCTAATCAATAAGATCAAACTCATAGTACCATCCCCATAACTAGAAATCAGCCCATAAACCATATCCTAACAATCCTCATCACAGAATGATATCATAAACTCAAATGCACAAGGAGATAACCATGCCATAACATCCCTCAAAATGAATCCTCCATAACTAACTATACATAGCTCAAGATCCATATCTATGAAAGATAAAGCATATAAAATCATGTTGAACCATCCTCAAATGAATATCCAAATCAATCACCATGAATCAACTCGATCCCATAAGAATCAAAGCACGAAACATAACACATTTGATAGATATAATGGGCAAATACCTCTCAAATAAGAAACTACCAGGTAGACCAAGAGTGGGGAATGAGAATGCTCCTCCAGGATAACCAAGCCATCATGACTCATTCCAAGAACAATCTCCTCTATCAATCCATCATGAACTCACTTCCATACTTAGGTGAAAGCTCCTATGTCTTCTTGCTAAAACCTCCAAAGAGTAACTACCTCAAGCAAATGTCTCTAATCAAAAGAGAACTCCAACCATCACCTACATCTCTAAGTATCCACAAGCACTTGTAATTGATCAATACATTCCAAAATCCAAATTCAACATAGCACCATCATGAAGTAATCAATAAAATGATCAATGTACTCAATACAAAGAGAATCACACATGATCAATGTCAAAGCTCCAACCGCATAATCAAGAACCTATCTTGACAACATGATCTAACCATCTCCTCCTAGGAGATCACATGCACCAATAACATACATCTTGGTATCAAGAGAAAATGTAATATTCCAAACTCTAATCTAGAATCAAGAGTGTACCATGACATCATAAAAACACTCTAAACCAAGAAAACATATCCCCAATCACATGAAGATAACCATACCAATGATGCATCTACATCATTGCCAACAACTCCCACTGAACCATGATACAATCTACACATGGCATCATGACTACAATCCTCTCCATGAAGATCATCCAGGTCTACACTCACTCAACTGTAATGTTAGTAACATACAAGTAAACCAAGATCTCCAAACCAATAAAATACATACAACCACCATCAAAACATCACAAACCAAACCAATCCAACACCGCCAAGTCATCACTATCAAAAGCTCCCATTGAAAGTGTATAACCAATGAATGTACCAAGATATCATGACATCATGATCAAAACCACATGCTACAAGTCCCATGAACCAACTAATCAAATACCTGTTGTGCAGTTTTTGCACACACGCCCCACTTGGAGTAGGGACCCTCTTTTTTGGTTTCTTTGACCTTTGGTTCTATTAGATTTATCATTTTAGGGTCTTGACATGTTGATCTTGTTGGCTTTGACCTTGCCTTGAGGTTTGAATTGATTGAAAATGAGTTTTTGGCTGAGTCCGGGTTTTCACTTGGATCCAGGATTTTCCAGCTCTGGCGGATTTTTCCGGGCCCTGGTTCCTTGTCCGTTTCTGGCAGGATTCTCCGATTCCGGGTTTCTGCCTTACTTCGGGATTTTCCGGTCCAGGCGGATTTTCCCGGATTCTGCCAAAATCCCGATCTTCCTCATTTCCCCGGTTTCTGCATTTCCGTGAAATCTGTGTTTCCGCGCATTCTGGGATTTTCCAAAATTCCACTTGGGGCTCGGGTTTCTGGACTTGTCAGAAGTGTCTTATCGCGCATTAATGGTTGAGGTACCTTTGCTCAGGTGGGTATAAGGGTGGATTTAGGGCATTTTCAGCGCCATTCTAACTTCATTGCTCCCTTGCTAATTGCTCTGGCAATTGAGATTTCTGTTCGGAGCTTTGAGAATCGATCTTAATTTGTTTACGTGAGGATTGCTTAAGTGTCGGTGTCAGTGTTTTCATCGCTTGGACGTGTTTGCTGTGAGGGTCGCCTTTTCGAACTCGAATTTCTTCCGCTTCGATCCATGGTATGTAGTCATTTCCCTTCTGTTTTGCTTGTATGGTGATTGAGGGTTTTGCATTGGATATTGTTAGTTTTGGGTCAGCCCTTGATCGATTTTGATTTCATATTTATAGAGTTGGGGTTTGACCTGTCTTATGTTGTAGAACCCTGTTTCACGTGCCCTATGGGCTCGGTTTATCCATGGGACGGCGTATGTATCCTTTGGAGGGGGTCCTTGGTTAGATTGCTTGCTTTTTTGTGTGAAGTTTGATTTTGTGCGAAGTTAGGGCTTCCCTCGGTGTTCGGCCCAGAATGAAGGTTTCTTTTGTTTGAGCGATTTTGTCCCTGTATCTTGTTGACTTCCCCGTCTTGCGAAGATTCGAGTGCTTTAGGTAAATCCTTAGCTGATACTTTAAACCTTAAAGCTTGCTCTGGTTTTAATGGTGGAAATTTGATTATTCGATTTAGGGCACCATCATTTTGATATGGGAATTTGTCCTTTGCAAGTTTCTGGGACTTTGGGGTCCATTGCGCTCTGAGTTTTGTGGATTGTCGTCAGTTCTGAGATCATTCGGGCTTAGGTGGGGAGGATCCCGTGGTCGTTTGAGTTTCAGGTCGCGTTTCGCCATTTTTCAGGTTTCCGAGGTCGTCGCGAAATTTCCTCGCTGTCGAATTTTCTCGGTTTGGACTTATTCCACGGACTGGGGTTATTTCCGGAATATTCTAAGTTGTCCGCGAAAATCCGTTCCATCCGGATTTTTCTAGATTTCCTGTCTGATTGTGTCCTTTCAAATGTTTCGATGATAGGATTAATGGAACAGTTGTTTAGTGCTTATTTCTTGTTGCCAATGAGTGAATTCAATGATTATCCTTTGTTTTTTCATCTGCACTAATGATTTATTTGACTAATGATGCTTTGGCAGCAGGAATCCGTCTGGGTCAGATTTCTCTGAAATTCCGCCCCGACGGTATTTTCCCAGTTTGCGTGATTTTCCCGGAGGGTAAAGGCACAAAACTGTGTCACACTTTCGGCCAAATAAATAGTTTTGAGCGAAATATTTTTGGCCGAAAATGTTTCACCCGATTAGGTTTCAACCGAAACCATGTGGCGTATTACGTGGCACATAGGTTTCGGTTGAATAAGTTTCGCCTGAATCCAAAAAAATAAAATTTTTCCTTTTCCTACTTTAAAACTACCTTCGAAATTGGATTTTTTAATGTGTGGGGTTTCGGTAGAAACAGTTTCTACCGAAACTGTCTATGTGGCATCCTAATTGGCAGCCAACTCAGCTTTTTTTAGAATTTTTTGAAACTTTCAACTTTAGCTAAGTATTTCTTTAGTTAGAATGATTTTTTCAAAAAAAAAAATACCCTTTTGTAGAGCTCGGAGTGGACAATCCAAATATATAATTTTTTTAATATTTTTATTAGTTTTAATATATTTTATTTTTAAAATAATGCAAGTAGGTTTTCAAAATGAAAAAAAAAGTTGATTACAAATTAAAAACAAGATAGTAAAACTTATTAAAAAAATTTAAATCTTATATGGGGCACAAGAGGAGAGAGTCTTCTTCAAAAGGGTATAAATTTTTTTTTTAAAATGATTTAAAATTTTGAAAATAGTTGATGGCCCGTGAAAACTGTCAAATTCTGACATGTTTGACTTTAAAACATTATTACAAGAAAAATATACATCAAAATTTGATTTTTCTTTTTCCATGCACAAGATATTGAAGTTACCTATTTGGAGAAAAAAAATTAGGGAGAAATGAAGTTTTTTTCAATTTGTTTCTTGACGGCCCGTGAAGTCACTCTTTTCTGAAATTTTCAGCATTCCAAAATTTGTCCTTAAATTGATAAAAACATAATAAAATTAATTTTTTAATTTTTTTAAAAAATTACAACAATAAACTTCATCAAAAGTTCTACATTTCATTAGTTTACACCATTTTGAAATTCAAAACATAAAGACCACTTTTATGTGGTCGAAGATCAGAATTTTTTTTGCTGTTGGCTGATTCCTTTATAAAGTGTGACACAGGTTTGTGCTTTTACCCCGGACTATCTGATTTCTCCGGATCTCAAAGGATTAGTAGTTGGCAATGGACTTTAATTGATTTATATGATTTTTGCTAACCTTTTGGATTGGAATAGGCATAACAATTGAATACTAATGATGATTTTTGGATGTGCAGGCTGAATCAAGCAAACCTGCTGCTGGAAAGTCTAAGGGTGGCGCAGGGGCTTCGTCCATCTCTGAGATAGAACGACTATGACTGGACATGAAGAACCAGCTTCCTGAGAGCAAAGTGTCTTCTGTATGGGCTGAAGTATCAGATACTAATGTTGGTGCTTGGCGATATGAGGAGTTCAAGCAAAGAACGGCAGAGAAGGACTTGTCCGCCTTGAGGCAAGGGATGATGAACTCCAGGTTGGTACATGTGGCAGGGTTCCCTCCAGCAGTTCAGTGTTATGAATTAATCTTGGAGTGTTCCTGAAAATACGACTTTGATACACAGAGAGTGGTTAGCACCGAGGGAAGAGTCCTGGCCAACTTCATTCCAGCCTCTATTGCACAAGCTTTCAGCATGCCAGATCTTCCTTCAATGTGTGCCTTGAATATTGACACTGCCAGGACCTACAATGAGAACGAGCCAGTCAAGGCTCAGTAGATAATCAACTCGTGGCTAGAGAAGCCAAAATCTCATCATTCAAAGTTGCCCAAACAGCTGCACAGGGTAAAATTCAGGTCAGATGTATATGATGCCATCACACTTCTGAGCAGGGTGGCCGGATTGAGAAGTGCAGGGGTATTGGAGAGTTGGATGGTCCATGTGATCACCAAGATTAGTCAAGGGACCAATTATCACTGGGCAGGGCTCATCAGTGCCGAGATTGACAGACAGTTGAGGAATGTTTTGGAGGCAAAGAAATTCACAATGTCCTCGTATGTAGTGTATGTGTTGGCCATCTCCTACCCCTACAAGGGTCTGAATCCGAGGGGAACAATTGGACAGAATATAATTTATGAGGTTTATCCGGAATTGCATCTGGGGCATAAGGATTATAGGAGGGCAAATGATGCATTCACGATGCATATTACCCGGACACTCCAGAATGCTGAGCACGTGAGATTATCCGATGGAGCTAAAGGACTAATCAAGAACTACAGAGCCTGGTTCATCCAGTTCCCTACCTTCACCTACCTTAGGATCGATGGATGCCCGGTTGCCCCTTACAGGTTGCCTCGGTATCCCACTGATCGTATTGTGCTATTGGAAGTTGTAAGACAAATCTGTGAATTTGATGCAGTGGTGAAGAGGGAGAAGCACAAGATAGGCTTCGGAGGAGACTTCCCTCTTGGGATTGGTGTGGGAGAGATGTGTTCGTCTATCCAATCAGCTCACACCGTAGGGGAGGAACTGGCAGCCTATGGATTCTCCTTCCATTCGAAAAGAATGAATTTTGATATAACAGGAGAAGCACAGAAGAAAGCTACCCGGGAGTATAGGCATAAGGAGGACTTAGAAGATTATTGGGTCAATCTTAAAGATGACCTTGAGGCGAGGAAGAAAAGATATTCTAGGTTGCCTGTGGAGGCCATTAGGCAATATAATGTTAAGCTGATTCTGGATCAACTTGATGATGACAGAAATCTGGTGCAGGACCATGCCTATGAGGCAGTGAAAGATAGGCCAACCGGAGATATTAACTGGAATGAAGATGAGATTACAGAACTGGAGGACCTGATGGCTCCTGTCATGAAATTCACCCTTTCTTGGGTAAAGCATAAAATCTAGGAGTTGGAGAATGCAAAGGTAGCTTGCACCTTTGAGCTGATGGGAAATCTCAACCCCATGTCGACTTCTGAAGAATCCGGGGAAGATGACCCCAAAGGGAAAACAGCAAAAACTTCACCATTTAGGATAAAAGTCAGAGGTCCCAAGGGAGCTAAGCTTGAAACAAAGAGGAAACTGAAAGGGAAGCAAAGGTGGAAGACCCTGACAATCAGCAAGTCCTCTGATGAGGAGGAAACGGAGAAAGCTGAAGAGGAAGATGCTCCTCCACTGCCTAAGAAAACTAGAACAACAAGGACTACCAGGAAGAAAGATCAAGTTGCTTTGGAGGATGAACCTCCAATTGTCGATGTGGAGAGTTCCGGAGGGGAGAAAACCAAAGTCTACACAAGGAAATCAAGGACTCCCTCTCCCAAGGATGCTACACAGCAGAAAGACTCCTCCCCAAAGCTACCAGTTGAAGAGCCACCAAAGTCTGTTTCTCCACCGCCAAGCGCACCTGAACCGGAGAATCCGGATGAGCATGAAACTAGCGGGGAGGCAGAATAGTTCAAGGAAGGAACACTTTTCTATGAGGTGGCTAAGCTTGAGGTAGAAACAGAAGAAAGACACACTTCTCTGTTGGTGCAATATGAGGATTCCCCAGAAAGTGACAGAGGCCGCGGATCGCCAAAGCCAGAAGAAAGTATCCCTGCTAGGACTCCATCGCCTGTGTTTCCGGAATTAGGACTTGAAGAGCCCGACCAAGGTGAATAGCTTCCGGAAAAAGAAGATGATAAGGCAACAACAGAAGAAGAAAAAGTGACAGAAGAGCTGGAAGATGCCAGGACAGAAGAAATCCGGACTGACCCTGTAGCCTCGGACTGGCTGGAGAAAGAACTTGCAAGGAAGAAGCAGGTGATTGTTGAAGATACTCCCTTAGACTGGGATGAAATGTTATCTAAGATTGGTAAGGGAAAGAAGAAGAAAGCTTCCAAGGTCATCTCCCGGGTGGAAAGGGATGAAGCATACAACAGGGTAGTCCACATTGCCACCCCTGCCGCAGATAAAACGAGGGAGGATATTACAAGCTAGGACTATAATGTCCAGACTATCAACCTCGAGCTAGTCTCTATGGAGCAGGATATTGAGGAGTTTGAGGGATCCAGCGCAGTAATTGTGGACAGGTTGAAGAAGGAGACCCAAACCAAACACGAACTCAAGAAGGAAAATGAACGGCTAAGGAGGTGTTTGGAGGAGGTTGTGAAACCTTTGCAGTCCCTTCACCCTTCTTCATCTGCTACTCCTGGGTTTCTGCCTAAGGAGACTATCTTCGGAATCGAAAAGATGAAGGCCTCATCTCAGGCTGCAATAGATTGGTTGATGGATGTCCATACCAAAGGAGATGATATGATTAAGGAGATCTTATCTATGGGAAAGGATGCAGTCCGAGTGAAGCAGCTGTTAGAGCATATCTTGTCTCAAGATAAGGATGACATGGACCTCCTGTTGCAGAAATCGAAGGTTATCCTGGGGCATGGCAAGGAACAATTGGTTAGGGATGGAATCCTTCCTTCCTCCAGGTTGGATGAGCCATGGGAATGGTTTGAGGCGCTGCAGATTAGGCAGAAGACATTGAAGAAAATACAGAAACGAAGAAGGTCAATTGACAGTGAGCTTACTGTAGTCTATGACAGATGCATTGCCTTCTTTGAGGTAATGACAGGGAGGAAGAAGATAGTTCCCAAATATCTGAGCTTGGAACAATTGAAAGAGTGGTGGCATGAAATTTATGCCCTGGATTCTGATGGAGCTGTCACCGGCCACTTGCTTGATGATGCAGCCACTTACTTGGTGGTGATGGATAGATACATGGCCAGCAGGGAGGATTGGAACAAAATTGTTGAACGGTCCAATGAGGAAATAGATTCCATTAAATGCCGACTCAGGGTTTTGCCATTGCCACCTATTGCTGAGTTGGAGGGAATATTCTTGAAGGTCCAAGGGTCATCCGGGCAGAAGAAGGATAAAGGGAGTAGCAGTTAATTCTCATTTCGAGATTTGTGCTTCCCTATTATCATAGGGCATGCATTGGACTGGATTTCCTTGGGGACTGTGTCAGAGCCGACTTGGATGATGGTATTTAATGTGTGCCTTAGTTCGTTTTTCCTTGGCCGACCTGTTTTGACGGATTTTTATTATTTTGTAAAAATGTTTGGCTGGGCCGACATACCTTGGGATTTGCTATTAATAGGCATTCTTGCCTCATTGTAAAGGGTTAGACATTAGCTAGACAGTGATAGAGAAGTGAGAGCAATAGTTAGAGCGTTTTCTTTAGAAGTAGTATTCAGTTTCTTGAAGCAAATTCTGTATCAGAACAGTTGAATTGTTGTAGCATCTTGGTGATTAATACAATTGAAGACATTGTGGTTTTCCTGGTGCAATCTCTTGTGTTATTTCATCTTGCATGGTTCTTTTGTTCTATCTTTCAAATTGCTTGGAAATCTAGGGTTTAGTATTTAGAAATAAATAGTTTCAGTTGGATGTATGATGTTTATGATTTCATATTTGGAATGTTTGTAGCTATCTCTGGTCTATACTCCCAGTAACTATCTGATTGTAGTAGGCTGGTGAAGTCAACCTGGACCATATATATTTAATGTGCCTAAGTTCGATTGTAGATGCAAGTCTATGATTTGAAAATTTAAATACCTTAGAAGATTGCACCGTTCTTGTAAGATTGCATTGTGGGTCGATCAGGAACTGGTTAGTTGAGATAGGTCCATTCCAAATATCTGTTGTTTACATTGTTCATTCTAGGAGTAGTTTAGATTCTATTATATCCTCGCACCCTTATCTTTTTCTATTTCTTTATCATTTGGTTAGATTTAGGATTTAAGATCATCATATTGTCAGATCTGATAAGTTGAAAGATATAGTTTGCTTGTAGTAAGGTCCCTTTGTGATTACCAGCATTTTCACATAATTATCTGAGCTGTTTATGCACTGTTATGACCTAACACCCGAGAGACCTTGGGGTGATTTTCAGCAATTCATCGTTGAAGATTATCTTTCAAGAGAGATAGAATATCATTTTCTGTCTGAGTTGTTGTTGTGCAGAAAACACCATCAACAATACCCAAATCATCCATCCTCTCAATCTCGAAATAACATACCAATGCACAATGACCATAGACAAGGCCAACTAATGAAATCTACAACAACAATGAATCAAACCTGGTGGATATAGACAGTCCACATCTAAGTCATCCCACTACAAATGAATGAGTGTCCAACCCACACACCTGCATAACTTGTAGATCCAACCACTGAAACATGCAAACTCATCATCACATTAGTAACTACAAAGTGAGATATCAAATGGGAAAAACCATGGTGAGAATAGTTTCTAGTATCTACTATCCTAATCCGGCCTAATAAGAACCTCACTGGTTACAATGTTTAGGGAACCAACCCTAAGGAGACACCAATTCCTTGATTTAAGAGCACCAACTCTATGAAAGAACCTACTTCCTAACTGAGCACCAACTCAGCTTTCTAATGGTGCCAACCAATCAGATTTATAGTGAAAATTATGGAGCTACAACTCTTGTTTACAAGATGATTCAAATGAATCCAATTCTAAATCTATGTTACAGACCTGTTCTACTAATTTTCATTTTTTTCTTCTTCTCTGTGCTACCTCTTTGCACTTTAGAACATCCTCTATTCTCTTTCTTTACTGCTAATTCTTCATCAGCATCCCTCTCTTCTTTCCTTCTACTTCTCCTCACAACACACTTGGTGTATATCCTAGATGATTAGCATTCAGTCTAGGTATCTCTTTTTGTATACACACTTCTTTTTCATTGCATATTCATTATCAGTCATCACCTTGCACTCTATTTTGTTATACTTTTCTATCTTTTCTTAATCAACTAGGCTCCTTTTTCCTTGATCCATGCACCACTGCCATAATCCACTTTATTTTCTATTTTTGGTTATATAACACCCTATCTTGATACACATTAAATTCCATTGCATGCATGATTGAACTATATCTGATTTTTTAACCATCTATTCTTTGATGGTGTTGTCCATACATCACAATCACCAAAAAATCAGCTTGAGTTATTATAGTGAATCAGATTTTATTCTTTGTGTTAGTTTTTGCCATTGTGCATCATTTGCACTATGTTTTACTTCCTAGCCATTGAAAGAATCATATCTTCAAATACTGGCCATAGATTTTGAAGTTTCACACCATGATATGATGATAATTAAATCACCTCAACTTTAAAATGCAACCATTAGATGAGATTAACTTTAAACCTACACCATTGATCTTCACTTAAACACTGGGCAAATATTTTACTTTTGACAGGCTTGACTTGAGCTATGTCATCAAGAACATGTGTTAGAATACCGCATTCTTGCACAGCCAAAATAGGTACCCACCATCCTTTCCACGGAATAGTGGAAGTATGACATTTGGCTTGTAAACATTATCCTAGATACACGTCATCATACTGTGTTGTTACAAACTCAACCATCTGATCTTATCTTTCAATACACATCATTGATCTTCATAGTATTAGTCTTTGTTGTGATGTCGTCACCAATGACACATGTAAGCATCCTAAAGTTCTATAAGGTCTATATAGAGACCCATCATCTCCTCTATAGAGTAGTGAAAACCATTGATCTTCTTCCCATTCGTCATAGTCATCAATCTTTCCAAAGATTTGAACTCAGTCCCACCAGACATGTGGTGTGATTATGTAGTTTTGTAGCCAAGAGTTGAAATCAGCCACGTAGCTTTGTGGGTGCATAGGATCCACCCAATATTTAATCCCTTATCACCATCATTGATCACACTCGAACAAATATTAAGCCTACAGACTTAGGAAATATTAAAGTCCTTGCCTTTCAATTGGCCAATAAACCATTAGAAAAAAGGGGTCAATAACATGATGACCCTCAAGGCTTAAGTTATGACTTAAGCGCCTAGTTACCACCTGTTTCCAACCAACACAAAATTAGAAATGCATGTGAACGCCATGACTGAAACCCTTAGGGTTTTTCTGCAAAACCCTAACTAGAATAGAGAACAAAAATAATTTATTTTTTAGCTCAATTCTTATCTTTTGAAATTGTGGATCATACCTTTGAAATGTATTCAAGAAGCCCATAATAGATATTCTATTTGTTTTCTCTGCAAGCCTCTAGAAATAGTCTTTTTAAAATCATAACTTTGTAACTTTCCATGCAATATTGCAACATTGCAAAACATGTTTTTCTCTCCATCAATCTTCACCATTTTTCCTATGACTAATCCTCTAACATATGACATCCTCAAACATCAATGATCACTATATTGCTAAAAATATCCCTTTTGACATCAATTTGATACCTTTTGACATCAATGGAAATCATATTGCCAACAATCTCCCCCTTTGTCATTGATGGAAAAATAAATGATCTTCTCTTGAAAATGCATGATCTGCTCATTCTCTGGAATTGACTGTACTTGCATTGGCTTTTGATGAACATGGAATGAAGATTTCACAACAACCTTTCTCCCCCTTAAGTAATGGAACATTTTCCAAAACACAACTTGGACACATAAAGCATTATCATATCTCCCCCTTTGATAATCATAGAGCATTTGGAAAACTTTTACAGAGAGTGTTTACAGTTTTTCTCCCCCTTTGACATCAATGGAAAAGGGACTCCAACTTTCTCCCTCTTTGTCCAAAATTTTCTCCCCCTTTATCAGATAAAGGAATTTTTCCAACAATCTACAACTATCAAGTCATTAGAAATTTGTAAAACCAATCATACCTGACCTTCCTTTTCTCTCTTCTTCCAGGGTTAAACAAAGCTTATGTGATTCTCCCCATTGACTCATGCCCTATCACTAGGATCTAGTGATGTGAGGTAGGAGCAACCACTCCCAAACTAACAAATCCTTCTTTGTAGCTACTCAACTTGATGAGCTTTCTCTTATCACTAGTTAGTGTTTTGAGCAACCACTATCTATTACCCACAAATTTTGCTTCTTGGCATGGATATTTGTGTAAGAAATCATTGATTGTGTAGAATTTTTATATTTCTATTTCCACACTTTATTGGATTTCTTTTGTCTTATCTTTCTCTTTTTCTAAGACCTATGAACCTTTGTTCACTATGGAGGGCATGCCTTTCTTTTTATTTTGAACTATTGATCTTAAAAGGTTTGTTCTACATTGCTTAGCTATGTGACCAAAGTTATTGCAGTTATAGCATATTACATTTATATCTATTGAAGGAGCAAATGAATTTCCACTCACAAAGTTTGTTCTCATTTTAAGCATAACTCTAAATTCACTAGCCCTATGACCAAATTGATTACAAGTATAGCATTAACCATGGAAAATGAGGAATACCTGGTCATAGCATTTATTTTTATAGTATGAGGAGGTATTCTTAAATTTGGATTCTTAAAGTATATCAACATTATGAAACCATCTACATCATCTCCCTTTGTGTTCTGCTTCTTCTTCAAGTTTCTAGGGACTAACTTATTATTCTTCTTCTCTTTTGAGAGCTTCTTTTCTCCTTCATTTTTCTTCACATCAGTAATGCTTGTGTCTGATTTCTTTAATTATGACTTATTTTGTGAAGAGTCATTGGATTTTGATCTTTGACCATTGTCAAACCCTAAATGAAACATATCTTTATGTACCTTTTTCTTGCTCAACATTTCATCAAGCATGATGGTACTCTTATCAAACTTGATTTTCTATTATGCATCACTTCTTTCTTTTTCAAGATGTTTTCTCAAAGCTACTATTTCCACTTCTATTCTTTTGGCTTCTTCAACTTGTTTCTTTAGCTCACTATCATCTAATCAAATTTCTCAAGACTTTTAGATAGTTTTTTAATTTATTTTTTTCCATGCTTCTTTTTCTTTGATTTCTCTTTTCTTGAACTCTCAATTTCATATAGAGCACATATGATTTCACCATCTAGATCCACTTCTCCTTCATCTTCATCAAAGTCTACAACTTATTTTTTTGACCCTCATAAGTTACTCGTAGTGCCATGAATAGGGATTCATTTCCCTCAACCACAAAGGCATAATCATGGTCCTCATCAAATCTGTCACTTTCATCAGATGAGTCATTTTCTTCTTTTATGTATAGGCTCTTCTAGTTTCTAAAGAAATTCTTCTTCTTAGAATAGTAGGGTTTCATCTTTTTACAATCCTCTTCTTGTTCAATGTTATCCTTTTTGCTATAAGGGCATTTAGCAGAAAAATTTCCTACCTTACCAAAGTTAAAGAATTTAAAGGGTAACTTAACTTTGTACTTTCCAATGCCTCTTCTTAATCTTCTAAAAAATTTAGCCTCTTCTTCATCATTCTTCTCATATTCGGATGTATATGATTCTGCCTTTTCCTTTTAGGTTGCTTTGAATGTCGCTTCTCTTTTGGAGGTATCTATATCTCTCATTCTCATCTCATAGGTAGTGAAGGTTCCATACAAATCATCAACAATGAGCTTATCCAAATATCTTTCTTCCTATACTGCAGAGATTTTAGAGTCATACCTGGATGGCAGGGATCTTAGGATATTTTTGACAATAATAGATTCTTTTATCTCTTCTCCAAGGCCTCTGATTGCATTGACTATTTCCTCTACCTGAGGAGGTAGTCTATAATTTTCTCTTCATCATTCATCTTAAGACTTTCAAACTTACCTTTGTAATCTTGTATCTTGGACTACTTTACTTTATCATCTCCTTCATAGATGCTCTTAAACTTCCCCCAAATATCATAGGTTGTTTGACAGTGCATGATTTTGACATACTCTAAATTTTCCAATCCACAAATAATTGCATTTTTATCCTTTGCATTTGCTTCATACACTTTCTTGCCAACCTAGTTAGTGGGAGGTGTAGCAAGAATAACATATGCATTTTCTATAGACATCCAAGACATCAAACCCTAAAGATGATAGATGGGCTTCCACCCTTATATTCTAGAAAGCATAGTTTGATCCATCAAAGAGAGGTACTTTATTTGAGGAAGAACCTTCTTGACTAGCCATTTGTGTTCACTTTCCAAGATCTACCTAAGCTAATTAAGCTTTTGTAAGCGTCAAGGCTCCAAGTCACTGTGAGCCAAGAGTAGAAGGCCACCCTAACTTGCTTCACTCTAAAAGATTCCTTGGGATAAGGATCGAGAATGATGAGCACTATAACGTACTTTTATCACTCTGTAGACCCTAAACTTAGGTTTGGGTTAGGCGAGTTGGTTTTTGGAGTCGGTGTTGCACCTCAGACAGCTCTCTATCCGAGGATGGAAGCATGGTTCTAGTATGACAACGTGATGTGTTGGCATCTCCCTAGCATGCTGACGTCCGTACGGGAAAAAAAATAGCAAGTACAACAGAAACTACCAAAAGACCTACTTATAGCCTAGCTATTTGGTTGTGATGGGAAAAAAAATAAGGAAGTGTGAGAAATAGAGACAAAGATGATAAAGCAAGTATATAAAGGCTAGGGTGATGAAAACGATCTCACCAATGCACTAGTTCACTAGCTAGCTCCACACGAACATTCACCTACACAAAAGCAAGAAGGAAAATTGTTGGGGCTGTATAGGGGCCTACCTCAGTCAAACCCTCATTTTGGTGTTTCCACCTCCATGGGCAGCCAGAAAGCAATGGAGTAGAATATGTGATAAAGGAAAGAAAAGAGAGCAATATATACTACAAAACAATACAAAGCTACTCAACCAAATCACAAAGGAGAGGAGTGAAACGTTACCATCTCCACCCAAAATCTCACTAGCTAATGGAGGAGATATGGACTTGGAAAAATCACCACAACCGTAACTATGATGAAGGGAGGTCTCACAAGACTCCCAGCCCACGCTTCTATGGATTGATTCACACTTGCAATGTGGAGTTGATGGAGTGTTGTTGTAGCAATGGATTATTGAAATTTTTTTTTAGAGTGAATGAGATGCTAGAGAGTGAGATTGAATTACTAAGAGATGGAATGAAGTGAGAATGAATAAATTTTAAGGAAGAATGAGAAAGAATCTTCCATTTTCGGGTTGGTTGGTTGAAGAGGGATGTTACAATTTGACCCCAATCAGGTGTGTAACGCCTCTACCAACTTCAGACACAGGAATCTGTCAAAGATGGTAGCATGCCATGTAGATTTTTGTGCACCACGCGCATGTCCTCGACAAATATTCTCTCATCGAAACAAAGGATAGATGCCAAGTGGATGGAAGGAAGTTGGGAGATGTGGAATTTTTCCTTTGGATTTGATTTTCTAAGGTGAGGGTGTTTGAAAGGGAAATTTTCATAAGGGTTGATGTAGTGCTTGATGGTTCTGATCTAAACCAACACAATCCTAGTTATTGCAATCAACAAACAGGTTCACCAAACTCTCACAAAGCACTTTTCCAATCTAACTCTATCCTTCCACAAACAGGTCTGTAGACCCAAATTGCTCAAATTTTCCATAAAAATATCCACACAACAACCAACCCCTTGACACTTTCAAAGAACCTTCAGTGCATACTCAAACATATCCAAAGAACTCCATGAGTCACCATGAACCATCTCATTAAAATTCATGAAACTACGCTGACCTAGTAGACCAATTAGGTCACTTTTTCAAATGAAGTCTCCCTAATATTTACAACTAGTTTTGAATAACCTCTCATAACTTCTTACCAGATGAAAAAATACCATTTTCAACATTTTTTATAAACACCAACCCTCATCTAGCCACTATTCTAGAAAACCCTCATTTTCCACTTATTTGGGGTAGGGTTTATTGAAATTTATGGTTCCCAATCTCATACAATCATACCACCACCTCCAACACTCTTTAATATGTCTTCCCACACTCACAAAACCTTCTCACAACCTCTACACACAATATTTCATCAAACTCTCTCACAAAACCATCACTTGCATGCCCTAATTCACAAATTTACCACAGGACAGTCCTCCAAAATTCATTAATTCATTCATAAAAACTTAACCTACCATCCTAAATCTACTGTCATGATCCCATTCTACTTAGAAATAGGGAGGAAAGAAGGTGGAATGGGCTTTATGCCATTAAATAAGCTTCAAACCCTTAAATCTACACCTATAGACCTGTCAACAGAAATTTAACAAAATATCTCCTTAAATTCAATGAACGACCACCAAAATAGATTCAAATCAAAGCTAAGACAGGTCTTCAACAATTCCCACAATTATTGGAACAATATGTTTCCTTACAGTCATGTACAAAAGTGTGCAATTCCAAAAATTGTATGCAAAAACACAGAATTACTGACAAAACAGGAAGCTTTATTGAGGATTATTCAAAAACAATGTTCTAACCTCTTGTTTCGAGCTTATTCTACCTTTTTAAACACTAACCAATTCCCTCCAATGGTTCAAACTACCTCTTCAATTCAAAATACCGTTAGACTTCCCAAAAGATGCAATTTTATAATTTAACTTTTAGGTTGACAACTTTTGACAATTTTGTCAATTTTGCAAACTAAACCCCCAAACATCCTAATGACCCCTAAAATGACTCATTACAATATTAAATGGTACAATAAGACATTATTCAAAAAAATCCAAGACTCAAGACACCAAATTCTACCTAAGACCCTCAATTACAAATTCCTGCATTTTTTAGCATCATCTTGACAACATTGTATATTTTAACAAAGATGGACTCCTAATATATTCTAATGGTCAATTTAGAACTTATTGACACACCACAAGACCTCAAAACCCTAATAAAACCTATCACCAAACAATTTTTTTCAAATAAAGATGAAATAGATTGGTGCTCCTACACCAAACAACCGCCCTTGAAGCTTTTCCAAGTCTCTTAGAAATGAAATCACAGGTTGCCCAAACTTATCTTCTCTACCACCTTGATCCTCATATGCTCTTTTCCTCTTCCTCTGGACCATATGTTGTTGGCTTGTAACACCATCACTGTGATCAAACTGCTTACCTCCTAACTTTTGTCTCTTTAACACAAACTTCCCTGATAAACATCTCCTAACTATCCCTTCACTAGTGACTGATCTTATACTTGTTTTAACACCTACAAACACACCTTTCCCAATCTTGTGTCCAACTACTTCTTCCTTACCTCTTGTTTCACACTTGAAACTACTCACTTGTACTTGCATCACCCTTTCTTTTCCATGCATCTTTGTGTTTAGACTTCCCTTCTCAATAACCTCTATCTTGTCAGACTTAGTTACCTCTGTGTCATCAGTTCTTGATTTCCCTTCAACTTCCTTAGCAACTAATGGACAAAATATTGTCCCAACCTCAATTCCTTCTTTCCTTTTCCATTAATTTTTAGTATTTTCAAGGAATTCATCCTTGACCCTCTCTAACTCATTCTTAGTCATCTTTCTTTCACCTTCTTTGTTGCTTTTCATGACTGTATCAGCCTTCAAATTCATTGTCCTCTCATCTCCTGACATTGAAGTGGCTGCAAATTCCTTTTTCTCTTCATGTTTATCTCCCACAGACTTCTCAACCTCTTTCTTACCAAAGGTGATGACCTTGGCTGCCTTGGTTTTCTCTTTTCCACCCTCCTACAGTGGGGTCAATATAAAAGTGATAGCATCTTTCACAATCTAATATGTGTTAGCTCTCCCATCATAGATTGAGTGCCTATCAAATTTCCATGGTCTTCCAAGGAGTAAATGGCAACAACTCATTGGAAAAATATCGCAAAGCACTTTGTCCCTATACTCACCAATCTGAAACTCAATTAGTGCTTGCTCCTTAACAATAATGGATTGGTCATCACTCACCCGAGAAGCTTTGTATGGTTTTTCTAGAGGGATTCTTTCCAACCTTAACTTGTCAACCATTTCACAAGACACTGTGTTATTAGTAGATCATGAATCTATCACTATTTTACACACCTTACCTTTACACCTGCAATTTTTCTTGAAAATTTGTCTTCTTTGAGCCATCTCTTTCTCCTTGGATGCTTGAAATAAGGTTCTCCTCACCATAAAACTTTCTCCAACTTTAGGAGCAACATGTATACTATTGGAATTTGAACTCTCACCTTCATCTTCTTGGACAATTTGAGCTCTCCTTTCATTCTTCCTTTCTCCACCACTTGATAAAGAACCAAATTTTTCAAGTCACTTGTAGGCTAGATGTCCAAACTCATTACAGTTGTAGCACCTTCCTAAGAATATATTTGCATTCCTACCACCTCCAAATCTGCCTCTTGATCCCCTAAATACACCTCTAAAATTTTCAACTGGTTTTTGTCCTTTATGTGCATCACCTTGGATTTCATTGGTTTTTCTTGAAGAAGAAAATGTACCTCTACCCCTTGAAGTGTTTCCCCTACCTCTTGTTGTCTTTTCTTGTCTCCTTTTCACCTTTTCTTCTGCCTTATAGCCATCTGATAGCATTCTTCAATTGTCTTTGGATTATGCAAACTTATTTCATCCTGGATGTTAAATCTTAATCCACTAAGATACTTGGCCACTCTCTCAACATCATCAACCATATGTCCTACCCTTATGCTCAGTTTAGAAAACTCATTAGTGTAATTTTTCACATCCATTTCTCTTTGCTTTAAATCTTAAAGTTTTTTTGACATTTGAATAGCATAATCATTTGGCAAAAAATTACCTTTTTTAATTTGGCTACCATCCTATCCAATGAAACAATTTTAGACTTACCTCTTCTCCTCCTTTTAGATTGTTCATAATCCCACCAAACTAATGCATGACCCTTCAATTTATTCTTTTCTATCTTCACCTTTTCCTCATCAGATACATCCTCACATTCAAAGAAGTTGTCTAAAGCTGCAATCTAATCTAACAATGCTTCCTCGTCTAAAGTACCATCATACATAGGTAAATCAACTTTTACCTTGTGCTTGTTTCCTTTTACTGCCTTTAGTAACTTGGTCATTATTTGGTCTTCAGGACCCAACTCTTCATCTACTTCTTCATCTTCAGTCTCACTTTCATCTCCCAAAATCATTCCTCTCTTTTGTCCTATCTCAACACTCTCCAACCTTGTTGCAAATCTATTTTTCAATTCTCTTAATTTTTGATCTCCCTCTCAGTCTTCTCTTCTATCTCTTGCATTTTCCTTGCCACATCATCTCTTTTTCAAGGCATCTTGACACTTTGACTGTTCAACTTCCAAATTTCCTCTCTTCAATCAACAACCTTCAACTTTCAAAAGACTTATTCCCTAGGCTCTGATACCAGTTGATGCAGTGTTTGATTGTTTTGATCTAAACTAACATAATTTTGGTTATTGCAATCAACAAACAGGTTCACCAAACTCTCACAAAGCACTTTTCCAATCTAACTTTGTCCTTCCACAAGTAGGTCTACAGACCCAAATTGCTCAAATTTTCCACACAAAGATCCACACAAAAACCAACCCCTTGACACTTTCAAATACCCTTCAGTTCATACTCAAACATATCCATAGAACTCCATGAGTCACCATGAACCGTCTCATTCAAATTCATGAAACTATGTCGACCTAGTAGACCAATTAGGTCACTTTTTCAAATGAAGTGTCCCTAATTATTACAAATAGTTTTGAATAACCTCTCAGACCTTCTTACCAGATGACAAAAGGCCATTTTCAACAGTTTTTAGAAACACCAACCCTCATCTAGCCACTATTCTAGAAAACCCTCATTTTCCACTTATTTGGGGTAGGGTTTATTGAAACTTATGGTTCCCAATCTCATAAAATCCTACCACCACCTCCAACACTCTTTAATATGTCTTCCCACACTCACAAAACCTTCTCACAACCTCTACACACAATATTTCATCAAACTCTCTCACAAAACCATCACTTTCATGCCCTAATTCACAAATTTACCATAGGACAATACTCCAAACATCACTAATTCCTTCATACAAAATTAACCTACCACCCTACCATCCTAAATATATTGTCATGAGCCAATTTCACTTAGAAAAAGGGAGGAAAGAAGGTGGAATGGGCTTTATTCCATTAAATAAGCCTCAAACCCTTAATTTGCACCTACATACCTGTCAACATAAATTTAACAAAATATCTCCTTAAATTTAATGAAGAACCACCAAAAAAGATTCAAATCAAAGCTAAGATAGGTCTTCAACAATTCCCACAATTATTGGAACAATATTTTTTCTTACAGTCACGTACAAAAGTCTGTAATTCCAGAAATTGTATGCAAAAACATAGAATTATTGACAAAATGGGAAGCTTTATTCAGGATTCTTCAAAAGCAATGTTCTAACCTCTTGTTTCAAGGTTATTCTGAATTTTTAAACACTAACCAATTTCCTCCAATGGTTCAAACTTCCTCTTCAATTCAAAAGACCATTAGACTTCCCAAAAGGTGCAATTTTACAATTTAACAACTTTTAGGTTGACAACTTTTGACAATTTTGTCAATTTTGTAAACTAAACCCCCAAACCTCCTAATGACTCATTACAATATTAAATGGTCCAATAGTACCTTATTCAAAAAAATCCAAGACTCAAGACACCAAATTCTACCTAAGACCCTCAATTACAAATTCCTACATTTTTTAGCATCATCTTGACAACATTGTATATTTTAACAAAGATAGACTCCTAAAACATTCTAATGGTCAATTTAGACCTTATTGACACACCACAAGACCTCAAACCCCTAATACAACCTATCACCAACAAAACTTGTTCAAATACAAATGAAATAGATTGGTGCTCCTGCATCAAGGGGTGAAAATTTGCTCCTATACATTTTTCCCCCACTTTATCGAGCACAAGTACTAATGAGTGCTTAGAATTTTATACTTGAAATGTCAAGGAAGAAAACCATGATTTAGTGAGCTTGAGAGTGCAACACAAGAAAAGGACTCCATAGGTACTCTCCTTGAGGAATTTTGAACAAAAGAATTCATAGCCCCGTAGAACTATGAAGCTGCATAAAGTACACTGAAGGCTCTCGAACCAACGATGGACAAATATCACAGGATGAAAGAATATCATAGGCCCATAGACCTATAAGGATGAAACCCCCAAGATATCTCACATGAAGGAAGCCCTGAGAATTAAGCACCTTACATGCCCACAAACTTGCAAGAAGGTGACCCCAAGATCTCTCACATAGAGGAAGCCCTGAGATGTAAGTGCCTCATAGGCCCACAGACTTGCAAGGAGGTGTCCCCCAATATCTCTCACATGAGGGAAACCCAAAGAATTAAGTTCCTTATAGGTGCACATACCTGCAAGGAGGCATCCCCCAAGTTATCTCTCATGAGGGAAACCCAAAGAGGAGACTTCGCATAGTTGGATTGGAAAGTGACTTTGTAGGCAAACCTGCAAAGCGAAATGTTAATCCATAGATAAAAAAATTTCCGAAAACAAAGTGACTATTAGGGTTAGAAATGGCAGATATCTAACAATTAAATGTAGATTTAATTAATAAACAAAGAAACTAAAACACACATAGAATAAATCATAACACAAAAAATTTAACGTGGTTCACCCAATTTGGGCTACATCCACCAAACCGCAACCATCCAATACTATTATTATCCAATACAAAACTTATTACAATCTTGCGAATAATCGTGTTTTTCATTATACTGTAACACCCATCTGAACCCCTTTTTATCAAGCTTAGAAGCTTCCAGATTTTGGGTTCTACAAAATCGGATTTTTCCTTTTTCGTTGATTTTTCCCTTTTTCGATGATGATGCAAAAAAGTAGGAGGAAAATTTTTCTTGGGGGCTACCACCCCCGAACCCCCACCCAGGGCCCAGCCCAACCTCGAACCCTGGTAAGGATACCTACCGGGGTGTACAGTATAGCATGATCAGTGGCCACATACCAAAAGTGACCACACATGAAATCAAGTGGACAGTCACACAGACCATCAACAAATTGGAAGGCTTTCAAAGGGGTCCCTCAAGAACTCAATGTAAAGAGGGGTCTACTCAAGGGATGTGATGTTCGAAAGAGACATTTTTTCTCAAATCAATTCACCATCAAGGAATCCTTTTGAAATATGTTCACTTTATCAAGGAATTCGAAAGGAAGAAAGTTTCCCCTTGCGAGGGGAAGGTCAAAGTTGCTCCCACCTCAGAGGAAAGTTCTCAATTTATCTCTTTACAAACCCATGATGAAGGAAACACATCCTGTTAGGGGTCCAATTTGAGAATGTCATTCTTGAAAAAGTTTTCAAATATTCTTGAGAAAAGATTCGTTGGAAATGAATGCATTTTCTAAAAATTGAAGCATCATAGAAATGGCATTGTCACACATGTGAGGGACAATTCAAGCAAAGAAGAGAGAAATATAAGAAAAGAGTGAAAGAGGAATAATCACAAACAGAGGACATAGGGGGATCTGGTTTTTTGGGGTCAGATCTGCTCATTCTTATATAAATAATAGGTAACCACGGTGCAAGGAAAAAGATCATCAATCCCCACTAGATGAAGAAGAATGAATGGAAAACAAAGTAAAAATAAAATATTAGGTCAACATGGAAGGGAAGCCTAAATTCCCCCAACACTTTGCATCATCCCCAATTTTTCAAAAATCAAACACAAACATGGAAGAATGATGATACAGATAGAAGAAGGTTCACGACACAAAATCACTCATGTATCCAAGCACCAACAAGTGCAACAAGGTTCATCCAAGAACACATAACACAATCATGAGGGAACACATCACAACACACACACATCTAATATAAAGATAAAGAAGGAGGCCTCCCCCTAACACTCATCGACCAAGAGGTCATACGCTTCCCAATCTAGATCATTATAAGGGGAAGGAGGATGAGCCTGTAGTGGTGGAATATTAAGGGGAGGAGCTTCTGACCCTCCTGCAACAAGGGATAAGGAAGAAGGCCCTGCAAGGTCTTCTCCACTAGGCTCTTGTAGAGCTATGGTCAGCGACTTTGTGAATATCTCTAACAAGGCTAGAACTTTGTACAAAGAGTTGAACATGCACTTTAAAAGAGTGCCATGTCATACCTCAACATACAGAGAGGGTTGTGTTTGAGACTCACTGCTTGGCTCACCAAGTGACTTGGGATCGGTAACAAACTTAGGAGAAGTCATGACTTGTTCTATCACTAAGATAGAAGAAGCTAGCGCAGGACCACCCATTGGGGAAGGTGGACTCCTCTTACTCCCTCCATTGCTAAAATGGCCAACCTCTACCTTTTGCTTCATTAGGGGATGTGAAATCCCCATAGACGAGGCAAGAGGCACAGAGGAAGAGGAGGAGGAGAAAACTGCAGTAGATACCATTGAAGCATTCAGCATATCCATGGGTTTAGGGAATGATGAGATGTCCGGAAGGGACATCAACAAGGGTAGTTCATCCAAGGGAGAGATAAACACCTGCACCTTTTTGAGGTCAAGCGCACTCACACTCATAGCGGGAGCCAGAGGCGATACTAAACTCAATTGAATGGAAGCAAAGGGGGGGAGAGAGGAGGACACATCAAGAGGTTCTAAAGTAGGGGCATTCATCTCATCCTCCTTCTACAAAGAAGTCTACTTAGCCGCTAGAGCCTTTCGCCAATGCCTGCGCTCACGCGAAACATGGTTTTTGTGACTCTTCGAGCTAGAGGTTGGGAGTTGCGAAGGGATGGAAGACTCTTGCTCAACCATAGGGGTGTCCACTACAACCATTTCCAATAGAGGGACAAGCTCCTAAATGGGACCAGCAGGATCAAGTTGAGAAACAATGAGGGGAGTTGGATCTACCGCCTCGGCAGTGGGCCTCTTCCTATTTACTGCTTTGGGAGTAGAAGTGATGGGAGGCCATAGAGACCAAGACATAGAGGATTCCTCATGGGGACCCTTTCTTCTGCCATATCAAACGGGCCTAATCTCCATGGGAAGAATAGGAATCTCGAACACGGGACACTTGGGCTTTCACCAAGCGGGCACCATAGGATTCTCTCCCAAGCACATAATAGAATATTATGGTGTCGCAGTAGGGTGAGAGGAATCATCAGGATGGACAATGGAAGAGGAAGAAGAGGGATATTGAGAGTGCCTCTCTCCTTCCCTTCTACATTCCTTGGTGGCATCATTGTTAGCTTTCAAACAAGCTAATGTGAAACAACATAAGGTGATGGAGGGTATCTCACTTTAGGCGTTAAGTGCCCTTTCTTGTACTTTTGATATGTTCGGTACAAGAGGTCCTTCCTAGGAAAGAGAGGACCAATGGGTTAGGCCAAAAGTGATCTAAAGAATAACTTCCACATACAACCAATGGTCTATAACTAGTTTCATGGATCACATGTATGGAACCCTCATGAATAAATTTCAAACATTTGTGCACAACTGAGGGAACTTCATTTGTAGCTACTAACCAGGGGATACCCAACTTCACTCTGAAGAGTTCAAACCCCGAGATTATATCAACTAGCAGGTTTACAGATTTAGGTACGACAAGGACTAACAAAACGATACTACCTAGAGGGGGTACGGAAAGTCTATTATGCATACTAATGGTGCTTATAGGTGCATTGTACCCATCTTTATGCAGAAAGTTAATTAACATGATCTCCTTAGTTATGATATTCACTTGAGACATTGGGTTAATGAGAACACCTGCTACATTGTTTATGTTGATTCACATAGGGATATAAAGAGAAGACGGTTCTCTATTGAAACCCATTAGTAGGTCATACGAGGTGAAGGTTATACCTGGACTACTACTCGTAGGTTGCATAGAGGGGATAGGTTGATGCAAAAAAGAGACCATCACACTCACTAAATGACCCTCTCACAAATCCCCCAAAAGGTTTACAATTAGACAATGACCCAACTAAGGCTTCATAATGCAATGCCTATGAAACCTTCCAACTATGCCTACTAGGGGTCGCAAGTTGAGTTGTAAGGAAAATGCCTCACAACACTCACACCTACAATTCTCCTAGAACACAAGGAAAGGAGCTTTTAGTATCGCAAGATGAAACCAAAATGGTTCACGTCAGGTTCACCAAAAATGTAAGAGAGGGGGACCAACCACGTCAAGGCTCTAGGTCATGGAGAGTTGAGAGCAGAAGGCTTCCCTAAGTTACCTCACTCTAAAATATTCCTTGGGATAACGATCAAGATTAATGAGCACTATAACATACTTCTATCAATCTACAGACCCTGAACTTGGGTTTGGGCTAGGCAAGCTGGTTTTTGGAGTCAGTGTTGCACCTCAAACAGCTCTCTATCTGAGGATAGTTGTGTGGTTCTAAGATAGCAGCACAGAATGCTAGCATCTCCCTTGAATGTTGGCATCCATATAGCTAGAAAATAGCAAGTACAATAGAAACTGCCAAAAGTCCTACTTATAGCCTAGCTATTTGGTTGTGATGGGAAAAACAAAATAAGTACAATAAATAGAGACAAAGATGATAAAGAAAGTATATAAAGGCTAGGGTGATGAAAACCAGCTAGCTCCACATGAATGTTCACCTACACAAAAGCAAGAGGGAAAATTGTTGGGGTTGTATAGGGGCCTGCCTCAATCAGACCCCTGTTTTGGTGTTTCCACCTCCACAGATAGCTAGAAAGCAATGGAGTAGAATATGTGATAAAGGAAAGAAAAGAGAGAAATATACACTACAAAACGATACAATACTACTCAAACAAATCACAAAGGAGAGGAGTGAAATGTTACCACCTCCACCCAAAAGCTCACTAGCCAATGGAGGAGATATGGACTTGGAAAAGTCACCACAGCCACAACTACGATGAAGGGAGGTATCGCAAGACTCCAAGCCCACGCTTCCATGGATTGCTTCACACTTGCAATGTGGAGTTGATGGAGTGTTGTTTCTGCAATGGATTGTTGAAATGTTGCTTGAGAATGAATGAGATACTAGAGAATGAGATTGAATTGCTAAGAGATGGAATGAAGTGAAAATGAATGAATTTTAAGGAAGAATGAGGAAGAATCTGCCATTTCCGAGTCAGTTGGTCAAAGAGGGATGTTACAATTTGACCTCAATCAGTTGTGTAATGCCTCTGCCAACTTCAGACACAAGAATCCATCAAGGACCGAAATGTGTTGCACAGACGTCCATGCATTGCATGTGCATCCCTGACAAATATTCTCTCACCGACACAAAGGAAAGATGCCAAATGGATGGAAGGAAGTTGAGTGATGTGGAATTTCACCTTCGGATTTGATTTTCTAAGGTGAGGGTGTGTGAAAGGGGATTTTGCATAAGGGGTGCAAATTCACTCCTATACAGCTTCTTCAAGGGAACTAGTGCTCTGATACCAATTTTTGGAACACAAATATCTATGGAGAGGGGGAGTGAATCAGTAGACTGATTAAAACTTACTTTTAATGCAGATTAGAAGGACATGCAGAGATCACACACACACAAATAGACATAACACTAGATATACATGGAAAACCCAATATGGGAAAAACTAGAGTGAGAATAGCTACTAATAACTACTATCCTAATCCAACCTCACAATAATAACTTGAATTGTTACAATATCTAAAGGCACCAACTCTAAGGAGACATCAATCCCCTAATTTGAGAGCACCAACTCTAAGGAAGAACCTACTCCCTAACTGAGCACCAACTTAGCTTTCTGATGGTGCCAACCAGTTGTATTTACAATGAAAATTATGGAGCTACAACTCTTGTTTACAAGATGATTCAAATGAATCCAATTCTAAATCAATGTTACAGACCTATTATGTAACTTTTCATTTTGTTCTTCTTCTCTACACTGTCTCTCTACACTTTAGAACATCCTATGTTCTCTTTCTTTGCTGCTAATTCTTCACCAACATCCCTAGCTTATTTCCTTCTACTTCTCCTCACAACACACTTGGTGATGAGAGGCTCAAGGATACTTTCATTTAAATCATTTTATGTTTAAAAGACTTGTTATTTTTGTTAATTGACATGACTGGCGGTAGACTATAGACTACTATATTTACTTATTTTTCTTTATGTTTAGCTAATTTGGTAGATATATTTGAAGTAATGGTTTATGTTAAATGTGTTATTTTATGATGATATTAATGAGATAATTATGCAGTTTTGATCTTTTGCTGCCATAATTGTTATCCTTTTCTTAAGCATTTTATACAAGGTATCTAAAATTTGGTTATGAAGTTAAACTCGTCGTTTAATAAAGGAAGATAATCATGCCATTGATCGTCCCAACTGGATGATGAATCACTCAAGTCCAAATTGGCTTCTTTGTAGTCGGTTATGGAAATTCTACTCCCAGCACCAATCTAGCATATTTTTTCCATGTCTATTCTCAGTCTTGTTTTAGTTCTTCTTTAGTTTTATTTAAATATTTAGTTAGACACCTTGAATCTTGGAAGTTAATCGCCATGTTATGAATTCAATAAGGATATGTTTATAAATATCCATGTTTCGATTTTAGTTGGGAGTTAGATAATTTTCAATCAAAATTCTGTAATTGATGGCAATATTTGTTCTGCATCCCACTTTGATCAATTTGAATAAAAGTGAGAAGTTAACTTGAAGAACTATGTTAAGAGATCTTACCTGAGGAAGAGCAAGGCCCACTCAACCTTTGGGATCGATCTTGTGTTGGTATTTTACTGAATTATGTTATTTATGTTCATTAATATTAAATTTGAAGTGTTAGATGTCAATTTTAGAATGATAAGTTGTTGAATCATTTTCAGTTTATTGGATGTTAAATCTAGATAAGTTAATTCTGCTTGAAACGCTTTTAAGTTTAGTATATCATGGTTAGATTAGTTTGTTAGATTCATTAAGGTTTATTAAATTAATCAAATTTAGATGTTGTTCATAGGAATTAAGTCTGGTAATTATTTGTTGGAGTTTAATTAGAATCAATGATGGGAACTTATGGAAAGATGGAATTGAAGTTTCTTGGAATTTTGCTCATGGAAATTAGTATTTATGTTTTCTAGATTAATTTTCATTTCCTTGCAGTTTATTTATGTTCTTAAAATAGCATTTAATTTCCAACAAATCTTAAGATAGATTTCTCTTAAAGCAAAATAGAGTTAATTTGGATTTCATCTTTTAGATTAAGAATTAAAGTAAATGTTAGTCTTCTCCATGAATCGGTCTCAATCAAGTCCAATGAAGTCAGAAATAAGTCGACGAAACTTTAGTCTAGGAAATAAGATAGAATTTATCCTTAGGAATTAGTCATTGTAGTTCAACTCCTGGGAACTCCTAAAAAGCTCCTAAAAGCTCCTGAAGGAGCCAAATCAATACCTGAAGTCACTATTTATAGTGCAAAACCCCCCAAAAATCTGTGACAACCATCCTTATCACATATAGCTTTGAGACACACCTAGTTTGATAAATAATTGATTAAATGATGCAAGTTGTGACATCAACGACCTTGCCCATCATTTTTGGCATCATTGTCTAGATTAAAATATTTTGCTATTAAGTGTGACACCTTAGTGTTGATAAGGAAGATAGACCTGAATTGTGGATGAGATGAAATATAGACCATCTAGGGAGGTTTCTTCCATGGAACGTTTATTTTTGAAGAAATCTTGATTTTGATCAAGAAGATATTCAACAATACCAGATCAAAAATCAAGAAGATAATCAAGAAGATAATAGAGATCCATTTCAGGAAGAAGAAATGGGTGAACAACCTGAATGCCCACCAGCAAATAGGACCTTCTCTTTTCCTATCAATCTTGAAAGACAGATTGGTGAACCTCCTATGAAGAATATCTCACACTCAGTTTTTCCTACCTTTAGAGGAAAAACATCTAAGGATCCTGACCAATTCCTTTTCGAGTTCAAAGTTTTGTGCCAAACCTATTATTACACAAATGATAATCACAAGTTGAATTTGTTTCCTTCTACATTGAAAGAATCAGCTTTACGATGTTTCATGGGATTAGGCACATGAACAATTGCAACTTGGAAACAAATGGAAACTGAATTATTGGATAAGTATCAAGACTATTGCGGAGTAAGGAATAGCAAAGAGGAATTGTTTTGAATAAGGCAAATGGAGGACGAAAATTTAGAAGACTATGTTGATAGGTTCCAGTTTGTGCATTAGAGGTGTACTAATGGGCTGGATGATGAAATTAGCAAAAAAGTATTCCTAAGAGGAATTGATGACGAATCAAGAGATTCCTTGAATCTTATGGGAAAGGGAGACATTAACAAGCTTTCCTTGGAAGACATTGTTGAGATATGTAGAAACTACTCTAGAACTAGGGTAGGGACTAGAAACTCCGGAAGAAACAAGGCTCATACAACTAATGTGTAAGAAGTAATGGAGGAATTAGGAAAAATGAAAACTAATTTACTCCTTCATCTTAACATGCAAGGAAATAAGACCACTGAACCATTGTCTATTTATTGCTCCAAGTGTAGGGGAAAACACCTTTTAAGAGAATATCCATTGAATCAAGTTGATATCTGTGAAATTTGCGAGAAAACACACTCAACAAGTTCCTGTAATCTTTTGGCTGGGATAAAAAATAAATCTAAAGAAACCACCAGTGGTCGAAGAGGAGCTAAACTATGTTGGCCAAAGACCTCAAAACATAGGGTATAATGCAAATCAAAGATAGTATAATTCTACACCAAACTGGAATCAAAACCCTTGGAAAAACCAGAATCAATGGATCCCTCCATATCAACCACAACCACCGCCTACATATTGGGGACAACCTGAATGGATGAATCCCTAATGGAACCAGTCACAATGGCAGGCTAATCAGCAGCCACAGGGGCAATCGAATCAGCCATCATGGCAACAAAATAAAACATAGTTCCAACCATGGAAAAATCAAGGGCAAAAACATCCCTGGGGACAAACAACCCCTGCAATAAATGCTCCTAATACCACTAATGACCAAGTGAATCAGCCTTAGTTACTAGCTCAACTGGTTGCAAATCCAAGAAACGCTCGTAATTATGTGAATCCCCCTAATTTAAATGTTATTGATGCTAATGATATTCAACTAAGAAATCTAACTGTTCAATCTACACCAGCAAAAAAAGCTCAAGAAGGTGGGTAAGAAATTGACACTTCAGTAGAAACACAAAAATTTGAAAAGGAACAAAACATCAATCAAACACCTTACCCTAAGAGATTAAAGGAAGCAAATCTCACTCTAAAAACACTCAAACCAACTACATGAATGTTGTTGATTCTCAACTTCTTTGTGAGTTGAAGAAAATAAACATTGAAATACCATTGTTGCAAGTGATTAAGGACATACCAAAGTTAAACCAGTTAGTAAAATCTCTTTGCATTAAAACTCTAGGGAGAAAAAAGAAGCTACCTCCCAAAATACAAGTAGGGACAAAACTGATTGATGTACTATCAGGAAGATTGCTTCCTCATAAATATAATGATCCTGGAAGTCCTGTAATAACCTTGAGTATAAATGGAGTAGAGGTTAACAATGTCCTAATTGATTTAGGAGCTACCATAAATGTTATCACATCTGATACGGTTAAAATGTTAGGAATGACAACTATTCAGCCAACAACAAATATTCTACAGTTAGTTGACCAATCTACTACACAGCCAGAAGGTATTATAGAAGAGATCATGGTTACCATTGACACATGGGATTACCCAATTGACTTCTTGGTTCTTAAAGCCAAGAAGAATGATTCTAGATATCCAATCATCTTAGGCAGACCATGGTTGGCTACTACTGCTGCATTAATTGATTGTAGATTTGGAAGCATGATCATATCAAATGGTCAAAAATAGAAATATTTTTCACTTTATCCACTAGCACAACCGTCAATTCAATCAGACACCCAAATTTTGGTGGATGAAGATTTAGAATCAGAGGGTGATGGTATTATGGAGTTATCCATGGTTATCATAGTTGAACATGTTCAAGAATGTGAGGATCAAGAGTTTACGTCAAAAATTGAGAAATGAAATTGTCAAACAACATTACATGAACAACACTCTTGCCCTCTAAGTACACTTGTTGAAAAATCCATTGATTCCACAAAAGACACCAAAGAGATTACATTAGCTAGAGATAAACCTCTCAATATTAATTCATCTTTATCCCCAATGCAAGAAAAAGAATTGAAGGAAACTTTAGAAAAACACACTAAAGAATTTGCTTGGGAGTATACTGATATGAGAGGAATCCATCCTTCAATTTGTAGTCATCACATTTACACAGAAGATGTAAGACCAATCAGACAAGGACAAAGGTGTATCAATCCTATTCTTCGTGACATTGTTAAATAAGAAATAGAGAAGTTGCTAAAGGTAAGATTCATATACCCAATCTCTAATAGTCAGTGGGTTTCACCACTGGTTATATTCCCAAAGAATAATGGTAAATGACGTGTGTGCATAGATTATAGAGAATTGAATAAAGCCACAAAGAAAGACCACTTCCCATTGTCATTCATCGACTAAGTACTGGATAACCTAGCAGGAAGCAACTACTTCTCTTTTATTGATGGCTTCAGTAGATATAACCAAATCCAAGTAGCCCCTAAATATTAAGACAAAACTACCTTTACATATTCTTTGGGTACATAGCCATATACAATCTTACCATTTGGACTATGTAATGTGCCAGCCACATTTCAAAGAGCAGTACTTGCAATATTTGTAGATTTCACCACTTCCTATGTCAAGATTTATATGGATGACTTTATAGTCCATGCTAAAACATTTGATGAGGCACTACAAAACTTAGAAAATATTTTAAAACACTGTAAGGATCATAGATTATCACTCAATCATGAAAAAAGTTCCATTATGATGACAGAGGGCATTGTTCTGGGACATCACATCTCAAAAGAGAGGATAAAGGTTGATTCCAAGAAAGTTGAGATCATACAAAACATTGAGACCCCTAAGAACCAAACTGGTGTTCGAATTTTTCTTGGGCATGTTGGGTATTACAGAAGATTTATAGAAGGATTTAGTAAAGATGCATCACCACTGTTTACACTACTCGAGAAAGAACAGGAGTTTGTATCAACTGAAGATTGTCAAAAATATTTTGAGACAATTAAAATAGCTTTAAAAACTTCTCCAATTATCAAAGGACCGTTTTGGGGAGAACCTTTTCACATTCATGCAGATGCATCCAATTTGGCTATTGGAGGAGTATTAGGACCAAAAGATGACAGGTCATGTCATTATTCAAATTGGCTGCTCCAAAAACAAGGAAAATCATTCTACATTTTGCTAAGTAATTCAGTCTGCCAGTTGAAGTCCGTCAATGTTGAAGTTTGCCATTGTTAATAGAAAGAAATGGGGAACAAGAAGAATGCAAAGCCGAAAAACTTCACTATTGATTCAGAAACCAGGAGATTGTTAAGTGAAGCTGGATGGCTGGATTTTATAATGAAATATGAAGGTTTTCAGCCAGAAATCATAGAGGAATTTGTGAGAAATTTTCACATAAATTTCACCAGGGTGAGGGGTGAAATCATTGAAGTCACTTCAGAAATAATAAGTGAAATTTATGGAATTCCAACAGAAGGGAAACTAGTTAACAAAGGTCAAGTCAAATTTGAGAAGTTGGTGGCAGCATTTCACCAAGAGCCAGAAAGAAGGCTAGAAATTCTAATGCATAAGGGAGACCAACGCGGAATATCTCATCACAATTTGGATGAACCATGGAGAACTGTTGCAACATGGCTCATGAAATTCTTCACCTACGAAGGACAATATGGGACTATATTGGGTCTGAGAATGCGGCTATTGATACATTTAAGGTATGGACAGACAAAACCCTCCGCTAGAATAAATCTGCTAGCATTTTTGTTCCAACAAATTGCTTCCATTATTTTAAGGGTAAAGTATAGAGAGGAATCTTCCATAAAATACCAGGGGTTAATTCATTTGATAATTAAGCACCATTTCTTAAAGAAAGAATTTGGGAAACAGGGCTGGTTAGAATTTTTGTCCATGCCCATAGAAAAGCAAAAAGGGAAACTCACAAGGGGGCCCATAGCAAAAAGGTCAAAGATTGAGAAAGGTGAACCTTCCAAGGGAAAACAGAAGAGGGGTAAAAGGAAATTACAAGAATCCTCTAGGGTAACATGTACTAGTTCCAAAAAGAAAAAGCAAGATTTGCATGAAGAAAGCCCTAGCCATGTTGAAACTGTTGTATCCAACCCTAAAGAGACACCTGCAATTCAAACCCCTATTTTTGAAAGCCCAACAAAAACTATTGCAGGACATGAAGAAACCCGCACACCAATGCATTCTCTTGAGCAGCCTCAAAGCCCTCCTAAAATCCCAATGTCAACTCCTAAAAGAACCCCTATTTTTGAAGTCCATGACTCTACTAAAGAGTTTGAGGCATAATCTAAAGAGCAAGAAGCATCATAGGAATTTCAACAAGAGGAAACCATGGCATCCCCTCCATCTTCTCTGACTTATGAGAAAATAAAAGGAAAAGAACCATTGATTGAAGAAGAAGAAATCCATGAAAAATTGAATGAAGAAGAATTAGAAACTGGGGAATTGTTAAGGGCTATGAAAATGTCCTGATTGGAAGCTGAATTAGAACAAGAAAGGAAAAACATGCAATTCCTTGAGGAAATTTTGAGAAGAAAACAAGAGGAATTGCATAAATCCCTCAACAAAACTCAGGAAATGGAAACACAAATTGAACAAAGTGAAGCAAGGTATAGAGAGAAATTGAATAAAACTGAGGATGCCCTACAACAAGCTAGTGTACAAGCATTAGCAAATGTTGAGGAAATTACAAAATTAAAAGAAGAATTGCAGCAAAAGTCAGAAGAGAAATTAAAATAGTAATCTATGTGGTTTTATTCACATGAAGCCTCTACTTCCACGGCCCCACCGCGCTACCTTGCTCTACCTCCCATTCCATCTGACATTCCATCAAATGTGCCACCAAGAACCCAGCCTGTGTATCTCTCCCTAGAAGCCCTGAAATTCAAGCATGAAAATGATCAGCTCAAAAAGCAGGTACAGAAGTTAGAGGAAGAAAATAATGAAATTGAAAGAAGACTTGAACAAGCAGTAGAGATAAGTTTTGCGATGCTTTCAATGAGAAGACCAACTAGGGTATATGCTTTGTTTCTTAGAGAATTTTCTAGAATGGAAGCTTAATCAATTAATTTTGGGAAGAAGCCTAGATTATTGCAATGATAGAGATTTTTTGCAGGATTACTTCCATAGCCACCCTGACATTCAAAATCAAATGTGTGAGTTTTTCCAGCACAACTTTTTAATGGGAGATAATGATGATTCTCTGTTGAATGTTTATGTTGGTGAGCTGCAAATCAGGTCCTTTGTCTCCTTGATGTAGAATCAGGTTGAATGGTCAAGAAGAATGGACAAATATAAGGAGGCTCAGAAAAAGTATGGTTTACAAATGAGGCCTGAGATGCCTCATGCAGAGAAATATAACACAAATGTACAATTAGTGGTAAGGCTGAATCACATCAATCCTCTTTATGTTTCAAACTTGCTCAATAGTATCTCTGCATTCCAGAATATAGAACGGACACTTCCCCCATTGGAAATAAACTCCTGTGAGGAAAGATATCAACTCATTCCTTAGTCAGTAAGAAGAAGGGAGCCAATTATTCCAAACAATCTTAGATGGAGTTTGATAAGAGTCAAACATGTGATCAATTTGATTGAGCAGTAGCAAGAATTCTGGGTTGGCATGTGGTTCAGAATGCCAATAATCATTATGCCTGCCCCAAAGCTCAAGGAAATGCCCAATGTACCTGAGGGAGTAATAAGACCATGATTTGAGAAGCTAAGACAAAACCATGGCTTTGCACTCAATCGTAGATTACTGCACCAGTACAGGGAAGGAGTGTTTGATTGTTGCATCTAGATGGAGACACTAAACAAGGAAAAGGATACCACCATAATTCTTGATGAGGAACCATGAGGACATGGTCCATAACAAGTGGGGAAGAATGATGAGAGGCTCAAGGATAATTTCATTTAAATCATTTTATGTTTAAAAGACTTGTTATTTTTGTTAATTGACATGATTGGTGGTAGACTATAGACTAATATATTTAATTATTTTGTTTTATGTTTAGCTAATTTGGAAGATATATTTGAAGTAATGGTTTATGTTAAATGCATCATTTTATGATGATATTAATGAGATAATTATGCAGTTTTGATCTTTTGTTTCCATAATTGTTATCCTTTTCTTAAGCATTTTATACAGGGTATCTAAAAGTTGATGATGAAGTTAAACTCCCTATTTAATTAAGGAAGATAATCACACCATTGATCAGCCCAACTGGATGATGAATCACTCAAGTCCAAATCAGCTTCTTTGTAGTTGGTTATGGAACTTCTACTCCCAGCGCCAATCTGGCATATTTTTCCATGTATATTCTCAGTCATGTTTTAGTTCTACTTTAGTTTTATTTAAATCTTTAGTTAGATGCCTTGATTCTTGGTAGTTAATTACCATGTTATGAATTCAATAAGGATAAGTTTATAAATATCCATGTTTTTTTTTAGTTAGGAGTTAGATAATTTTCAATCAGAATTATGTATTTGATGGCAATACATTTTTTTGTGTCCCGCTTTGATCAATTTGAATGAAAGAAAGAAGTTAACTTGAAGCACTATGTTAAGAGATCTTACCTGAGGAAGAGCAGGGCCCGCTCAACCTTTGGGATCGATCTTGTGTTGGTATTTTACTGAATTATGTTATTTATGTTCATTAATACTAAATCTGAAGTGTTAGATGTCAATTTTGGAATAAGTTGTTGAATCGTTTTTAGTTTATTGGATGTTAAATTTGGATAAGTTAATTTTGCTTGACTCACTTTTAAGTTTAGTTTATCATGGTTAGATTAGTGTGTTAGATTCATTGTAAGGTTTATTAAATTAATCAGATTTAGATGTTGTTCATAGGAATTAAGTCTGGTAATTATTTGTTGGAGTTTAATTGGAAGCAATGATGGGAACTTATGGAAAGATTGAATTGAAGTTTCTTGGAATTATGTTCATGGAAATTAGTATTTATGTTTTCTAGATTAATTGTCATTTCCTTATAGTTTATTTATGTTCTTAAAATAGCATTTAATTTCTAGCGGATCTTAAGATAGATTTATTTTAAAGCAAAATAGAGTTAATTTGGATTTCATATTTTAGATTAAGAATTAAAGTAAATGTTAGTCTTCTCCATGAATCAGTCTCAATCAAGTCCAATGAAGTCAGAAATAAGTTGACGAAACTTTAGTCTAGGAAATAAGATAGAATTAATCCTTAGGAATTATTCAATGTAGTTCAGCTCCTAAGAGCTCCTGAAAAGCTCCTGAAAGCTCCTGAAGGAGCCAAATCAATACTTGAAGTCACTGTTTACAGTGCAAAACCCCCAAAAAATCTATGACAACCATCCTTATCACATATAGCTCTGAGACACACCTAGTTCGATAAATAATTGATTAAATGATGCAAGTTATGACATCAACGACCTTGCCCATCACTTGGTATGTATCCTAGATGATTAGCATTTGATCTAGGTCTCTCTTCCTATATACACACTTCTCTGACACTGAAAATTCATTATTAGTCATCACCTTGCATTATGTCCCATTATACTTTTCTCTTTTCTTAACCGACCAGCCTCCTTTTTCCTTGAGCCATGCACCACCACCATAATCCATTATATTTGATATTTTTTGTATATCAAACCCTAGATTTGATACGCATTAAATGCAAAATTACATGCATGATTGAATTATATCTAATTTTGTAACTGTATGTGCTTTGATGGTGCTATCCATACATCACAATCACCAAAACATTAGCTTGACTTATTGCAGTGAATCATATTTTATTCTATGTGTCAATTTTCATCATTTTGCATTGTTTGCACTATGTTTTACTACCTAGTCATTGAAAGAATTAGATCTTCAAATATTGTCCATAGATTTTGAAGCTTCACACCATGATCTAATGATCACCATTCAATCACCTCAACTTTAAAACACAACCGTTAGATGAGATTAACTTTAAACCTGCATCGTCGATCTTCACTTAAATATTTGGAAAATATTCTACTTTGGATGGGCTTGAATTGAGCTATGTCATCAAGGACACACATCGGAATACCATGTTCCCACATAGCTAAAATAGATACCCTCCATCCTTTCCATAGAATATCAAAAGTATGCCATCTATCTCACAAATGTCATGCTAGACATGCATCATCATACTATGTTGTCACAAACACAACTGTTCGATCTTATCTTTCAATGCACATTGTTGATCTTCAACATATTAGTCTATTGTTTTTTCATCACCAGGGACACATGTAAGCATCTCATGGTTCCACAAGGTGCATATAGGTACCCACCATCTCCTGTAGAGTAGTGGAAACCATTGATCTTCTTTCCATTTATCACAGTCATTGATCTTTGCAAAGCTTTGAAATTGGTCTCATCGAACATGTGGTGTGATTTCGTGGTTCTGTAGCCAAGAGCTGACATCAGCCATGTAGCTTTGTGGGTGCACAGGAGTCGCCTAATATTTAATCTCTGATCACCACCATTGATCATGCTCGGACAAATATTAAGCTTGCAAATAGGAAATATTAAAGTCCTTTCCTTTCAATTGGTCAATAAACCATTAGAACAAAGGGGTCAGTAACATGACAACCCTCAAGGCTTAAGTTATGACTTAAGCGATCAGTTACTACCTATTTCCAGTCAATGCAAAAAATAGAAATGCATGTGAATTCCATGATTAAAACACTTAAGTTTTTTCTACAAAACCCTAACCAAACTAGAGAACAAAATTAATTAATTTCTTATCTCAATTCTTATCTTTTGAACTTGTGGATCATACCTCTAAAATGTATTCAAGAAACCCATAACAGATATGCTATCTATTTTCTCCAAAAACCTCCAAAAACAATCTCTATAAAAGCATGACAACTTTGCAACTTTCCATGCAATATTGTAACATTGTAAAACATGTTGTTATCTCCATCAATCTTCACCATTCTTCTTTTGACTGATGCTCTGACATATGACATACTCAGACATCAATGGTCACTATATTGCAAAAAATCTCCCTTTTGACATCAATTTGATACCTTTTGACATCAACAACAATCATATTACCAACACACCAACCTAGTGCTTGTCTTCACTTTCTTTTGCAAAGTCCTTAGGCTCTATAGCAGTGAGAAATTTGTATTTTCTTATGTGCTTTCTAATATTCTTCTAGTTTGTATCCCAATATCTTTATCACCAAGAATTATTTTTTTTGGATAATACTTCTAAGAAAATCTAGATGGATTCTTTGTATCTCTACATCCTACTCCTTTGTCAACTTCTTCTTCTTCCTTGCAGTTTGAGCCATCACATTCTTCTTCCTTGCAGCTTGAGTCTTCTAGGTGATCATTTCCTTGAACTTTCTCATTTTGATGTCTTTCTTCATCCACTCTTACATTTGTGCTTCCAATAATATTTTGCAACATTTTATTATAACATCTATAAGCCTCACTTCTTGAAGAATAACCAAGGAATATGGCTTCATTAGATCTAGAGTCAAAAAATTTCCAAATCCTCATCATCTCTTCTTATGTAGCACTTACTTTTGAAATCTTTGAATTATTTCACTATTGTTGGTCTTCCCTTCCATAATTCATAAGGTTTCTTGTTATTTTTTACTCTGATTTTCCCTTTGTTCAGAATGTAGACAATTGTGTTAATTGCTTCTCTCCAAAACATTTTATGTATCATAGATTCATTCAAAATTATTCTACCCATCTCTTGTATTGTTCGATTTTTCTTTCTATAGCTCCTTTTTTTGTGGAGTCCTCATAGCTGAAAAATATATTTTTATTCCATGATGCTCACAAAAGTCTTCAAATTCATTTGAGGTAAACTCACCTCCTTGATCTAATATCAAACACTTGATCTTCAACCCAATTTTATTTTCATCTAAGTGGTGTAGTCACGACAGGATGGTTCTATAAGGAATAGACTAAACCTTACAGCAATGAGTCAACATAGTGGAAATAACTCAGAAAACTAATATGCAAACAGGAACCTTCATAAATATTGAATTCTTACATGCAACATTGGCCACAAGAGAAAATTACAAGGCTCACGGGCTTGCCACTAGGGCTTCAACAATACAACTGGCCAACAAGCCTTATTACATGCCTCTGAAGGGTTTTTGTGCAAAATAAAATGAGTCTAAAACATCTAACTTTTTAACTGGTGATCTGCAATGAATTACAATGCTCATAAATATGCTCCTCAATCTCCAAAATAGGTTTGCGTCGACCACAAGGGTCAATAACCTGATGAATGATCAAATTTGAATGTCACCCTCAAGATATGAATAATTAGCTCCACACAAAATGAATTAACTTGTGAATCTTCAATATAGGTCCCAATGAACCCAAGATTCTTGTATGATGCTCAATTAAGTTTTGCACGATCTAGAATAGGTCCACACTACAAAATCTAGACCAGGTCAGCCCCAAGTGCTCTAGCTAATTAACACAATGAAATTCTGAGAGCAATAACTTTCAACAGACAACTGCAAGTGATGTGAAATTTGAATGTGTGATAGGTGTTGATGTGTAGATGTTATTTCCTGCTCTGTGAACTAAGAAACATAGATGTGGGAAAATTTAGAATGAAGTACTGAAACTGCTACTAAATGCAATGCAAGAAAAGAATTGTTTTTGGTTGACACACGATTGCTTTACAAGGATGCTCTTATATCAAACACCCAAGGTTGGAAGAAAAATGAGTCCCTCACTTTCCAAGGCTAAGAGGAAAACCAAGATGGTCTACCTCAACCTGAGAAATCCATGATGAGTCTTTACTAGTCCGCCTTTCCACTTCACAAGATATTTTTTATACTACTTGTTCCTAGTGATTCTTTCGGTTCTAGTATCCAAAATCTACTCAATATCCTCTAGTACTTGATGTGGTAATTTCTCCTTCAAATATTCTTCATCACTACTACCACTTGATTCTCCTTTTTGAAATTCATATATGTCTGCAATATTGAAAATAGGGGATATACCCAATGTCTCTGGTAACTCTACTTTATATGCATTTCCAAAATCAAACTTCCTAAGTATCTTAATACATGGTCCAAATTTCCTCATCTTCCAATTATTGTATGTACCAACTAGAAATCTTTCCTTTCTCAAATATACCATCACTTCATCTCCAACAAAAAATTCCTTATGTCTCCAAGATTTTCATCTACCTTCTCCGTATACTTACCATTCATGTCCTCCAAATGCTTCTAGACCTGATTATGCAATGTTTTCATGAAATATACAAATGCTTCTACTTCTGCACTCCTTTTACTCTCCATACTAATGTCTCTTAATTTTGTAACTCCTCTAGGATTAACATTGATAACAATTTGAAATGGTGTTTTCCTTGTACTCTAGTTCACTAAATTATTGTATGTGAACTCTACCTATGGTAAAACTATATCCCAACTTCCTGCCTTATCCCAAACCAAACATCTCAACAAGTTACCTAGACTCTTGTTCACTACCTCTATTTGTCCATTTGTCTATGGGTGATATGTTGAACTGAACTTCAAATCTATCTTCATCTTCTTCCATAATGTCCTCCAAAAATATCCAATAAATTTAGTGTCTCTATTTGAAAATATGCTTTTAGGTAACCCATGCAATCTCACAATCTCCTTGAAAAATAAATCAGCAATATGTACAACATCATTATTCTTCTTAAAAGGAATAAAATGTGTCATTTTATAAAAAAAATCCACTACTACCATAAAAGAATCATAACCTCTTTGTGTTCTAGGTAATCCCAAAATGCAATCCATGCTCAAATCTTCCCAAGGTCTCTCTAGTACTATCAGAGGCTTGTATAATCTAGTATTCTAACTACTCCCTTTTGCAACTTGACAAATTCTACAACTTTGAACATACTTCCTTACATCATTGTATATATGTGGCCAAAAATAATGTTCACTCACCAAAGCTACTATCTTATCCACTCCAAAATGTCTTTCTAATCCTCCACTATGATTTTCTTTGATCAAATTCTCCCTCATAGAACTCCTCTATATACACAACTAATTTACTTTGAATAACATACCTTCTTGAATGAAATAATCCAACCATTGGCTTTGATCTATCACTACTGGTTCCTTACATGCTCTCAATGGTTCACCAAAATCCGCATCATCTTCATACATAAGCTTCAACTCTTCAAATCTCAATACTTGCACTCTCATTTATGTCAACAAGTTCCTCCTCCTGCTTAATGTATCTACAAATTTTTTTGACTTGACACTCCTATTATTTAACACAAATTTTTAACTCTACAAGAACTCAACCCATCTCATATGTCTCTAGTTCAAATTTCCTTGACTGTTCAAATATCGTAAAGCTTGATGGTTTTTATACAATACAAACTCCTTAGGAAACAAATAATGTCTCCACTTCTTCAAAGCTTGGATTATGTCATAGAATCCCTTATCATAAATTGAGTATCTTCTTTTGTAATCATTCATCTTCTCACTGAAATAGGCTACAGGTCTTCTTGACTCAACACTAATCCAATTTAATTTCCACTCGCATCACAATCAACTTGAAATACCTTGTCAAAATCCAGTAATGCTAATACTAGTTGTCCTATCACCTTTTTCTTTAGCAATTCAAAACTCTTTTGTGCTTTGGACGTCCACTTCAATTCTCTCTTATCTCCTCTCATAGTCTTTGTCATGGGGTTACAAACACTATTGAAACTTATGATAAAATTCTAGTAGAAAATAGCTAATCCATGGAATGATCTAACTTCTCCAATGTTAATTGGTGTAGGCCAATATAAAATTGCTTTCACTTTATCTGGATCCATCTTCACTCATTCAACAAAAATAACAAATCCCAAGTATACCAACTTTGTCTTCATGAAACTATATTTCTTGACATTAATCAACAACTTCTCTTCTCTCAACCTCTATAATACTTGTCGAATGTGCTACAAATGCTCTTCTTTAGTCTTACTGAAAATTAGAATATCATCCAAGTAAACAATGATAAACTTACCCAATAATTTCTTCAAGACCTCATTCATCAATCTCATGAAAGTACTCAGTACATTTTTCAATACAAAAGGCATCACTAACCACTCATACAATCCTTCATGAGTCTTAAATACAGTCTTCCATTCATCTCCTTCTCTGATCCTGATCTAATGGTATCCACTCTTGAGATCAATATTTGTAAAATATTTTGCTCCACTCAAACAATCCATAATTTCATCCATCCTTGGCAATGGAAATCTATACTTGACAATGATCTTATTGATTTCTCTTGAATAGGTACACATTCTCCACTATCCATCTTTTGTAGGTGCAAGTACAACAAGTACTGCACATGAGCTCAAACTTTCTTTGATCAATCCTTTCCTCAGCAACTCTTGAATCTTTTGGTTCAACTATGCATTCTCTTCTAGTGTCATTCTATGTGATTCTTTATTAGGTAAACTTTCTCTCAATATGAGGTCTATATGATGACCGATACACCAGATAGGGGGTAATCCCTCTGGTACATTCTCTGACATGATATCTTCATACTCTTCCAATAATTCTACAACTTCTTCACTCTCTATGATAGGATTCTTTACCTCTAGTTTACCACCCTTCCTTGGAATTAATGAAAAACACATGTTTTCATGCCTCAATCCATCAAGAAACTTCCTTCCATCTACCAAACATAGTCTGGAAGTGTCACAAAATTCAGTTCTCTCCTCTTTCTCCAAAGGTATCAACTTGATTCTCTTTCTATTTGATGTCACCATATAAGTATTCCTTCTTCCATCATGAATTTATTTCTTATCATATTGCCATGGTCTTCCTAACAATAAATGACATGCATCCATAGGCATAATATCACACAACATTTTTTCCCTATATGACCCAATATGAAATTTCACCAAACATTGTTCATTCACCAATATCTTATGATCATCTTGAATCCATTCTATTCTATAATGGTTTGGATGTTTTAATCTCTTCAAGTTCAACTTGGTGACCATCTCTTCTAAAACTAGATTATCATTGCTACCACTATTAATGATAACTTTACATACCTTTCCTCCATATTTACAACTGGTCTTAAATACAATTTTCCTCTACAGTGGTTCTTCAATCACTTCTTCATGCATCAAAGCTCTCCTCATCACCAATGGTTCACCTCTTGCATGTTTCCCAACTGAATTAAGGGATCTAGCATGTTCTTCCTCCACATAACCTTCTCTTTCGGTATGCTCAAGTTTCTTTCTATTACTTCCTTAATGACACTCAAATGCTCTATTCCCTTCACCTCCGCACTTGAAATAGGTTCCTCTAAATGGTCTTCTCTCGGATCTTCCTTCCTCTCTCTAGTATCCAACACCCCAGTAAGAATTATGACCTCCTCGATCACTACGGTAGCAATTTCAATCTTCTCTTCCTCTGTGGTATGATTTAGCATCCTTTTCTTCACTCTAGTAGGGTTTCGAATCTTTTTTCAGTTCCAAATATGGTCTTCTTTCTCCAGATTGGGGTCCATTCTTTTGGAATTTTCCTCTTGCACTTCTCTAATTTTTTTCAAACTTCTCTTCTACCTTTAATGAAAAATGGTATGCTTCTTCAACATACGGCACCTTCACCAGGTCACCTTCACCAATCTCAATTCTTCTTGCATGTTCGTTCTCAGTCCATTGATATATCTAGCAACCTTTTCTTTGCTTGCTTCACTATGATTGGTTCTGGTTATCTTGTAAAATTCTTCAGTATACTCCTTCATAGATCTTTCTTTTTGTCTCAAGTTTTGCAACCTCTTCAACAATTCAAGTTCATAATTTACTAGTATGAATTGATTCTTCAACTTTGTCACCATTCTATCCCATTTGATGATTCTTTCTTTGCCTCTTCGATTTTTGGTCTAATTGAAATTATTTCAACCATTTTTGGTATGTGGCAACTGATCATGCAAATATTGTACTCTCATAATGTATCATGGGGTTTGAGGCATCACCCCAAAAAAATAATCGTTAACACATCAAGGTTTTCTTGTTAACACGTCAAGGTTTTTTCTTGTTGACACGTCAAGGTTACCCCACTGACACTTCAAGGTTTTTTTCCTATTGACACGTCAGGGTTTTCCTATTAACACGTCAAATGAAAAATGACCTTATAAAACCCTAATTCTAGAAGGTTCCAAAAAGCTTGTTATAAGAGGCTAGGATGTATGTTGTGGCAGTGTGTGTTAGTAAGATTGTAATTTGTTTTGCGATAATTAAATCATTGGATGGTTGAGTTTCTGTGGATGTAGCCCATATTGGGTGAACCACGTTAAATTATTTGTTGATCTCTTTTATGTTATTATTCATTTTTATTTCTAGTTTATTTAATATGCATATAATTTTTAATGTTTATTGCTCCTTAATCTACTTGAATCCTAACAACCATAATGTAGCATTTCCTCTTAACTCTTTTTTCACAAATCTGACTCTTTTTGGATCTTCAATTTCTTCATATTTGAAGTATTCTTCCATTTCATTTATCTAATCAATCAATTCTTCAAGATTTAAATTTCTCGCATAATTTTGGATTTTGACTCTAGGTTGCTTTCCAATCTTTGAGATCACTTTGAACATCTTCACTTGATCTGAATCTTCTTCTTATTCTAGGGTTTCTACAATTTTATTTGCATGTTCTGCTTCATCATTCTTCCTAGGGTTTAGGCCTCGCCTTCGATCCTCCTTAACTGCATCTAATAAAACTCACATCTCACACATCATTTCCAATATTTCATCCATTCTTCTAGCAACATTCACCATAGCAAGTGCTCTCATTGGAGGAATGCCTCCCCTTAAATAGGTATAACTTCCTCAATTTGGTGATCTGGCTACAAGGGTTTCAACTGCCTCAAAATCGGCAATCGATTCAAAAAAAAATATAGTCTTCCTCAGGTTGGTGATCTTTTCACCTCAAGGAATGCCTTCAAGAATCAAAACCTCACTCTAATACCACTTGGTGTAGTCACAACATGAGGGTTCCAGAAGGAACATTCTAAACCATATAGCAATGTGTCAACATAACAAAAATAACACAGAAAATTGATATGCAAACATGAATCTTCATAAATATGGAATGCTTACATGCAACATTGGCCACAAGGGTGAATTACAAGGGCTCGCAGTCCTGCCATGAGGGCTTCAACAATACAACTGGCCAACAGGCCTTATTACATGCCCCCGAAGGGTTTTTGTGTGAAATAAAATGAATCTAAAACATCTTACTTTTTAACTGATGATCTATAATGAATTACAATGCTCATAAATATGCTCCTCAATCTCCAAAATAGGTATGTGTCAGCCACAAGGTTCAATAACCCAATGAATGATCAAATGTGAGTATCGGCCTCAAGATATGATGAATTAGCTCCACACAAAATGAATTAACTTGTGAATCTTCAATATAGGTCCGAATGAACCCAAGATGTTTGTATGATGCTCAATTAAGTTCCCCACAATATGGAATAGGTCCAAACTATGAAATCTGGACCAAGTCAGCCCCAAGTGCTCTGGCTAATTAACACTAAAATTCTGAGAACGGTAACTTTCAACAAACAACTACAATTGATGTGAAATTCAAATATGTGATAGGTGTCAATGTGTAGATGCTATATCCTTCTCCACAAGCTGAGAAACATAGATGTGGAAGAATTTGGAATGAACTACATAAACTACTACTGAATGAAATGCAAGAAAAGAACTATTTATGGTTGACACAAGATTGCTTTACAACCAAGGATGCTTTTGCATCACTAAGGCTTTGAAAGCTTTGAAATTCTTGAATGCTTCATATTTTACTTTTATGATGGTAACCCATGTCATTCTTTAGTAATCATCAATAAGGATCATAAAATAACTCACCTTGTAAACTTGATCTCCTTATTGGCCCACAGAGGTATGTATGAGCAAGCTCCCAAGGCTTTTTTGTTGATTACTCCTTTGTCTTCAAGATAGACCTTATTTTTTTCCCATGTTGGCATTGCTTGCAAAGAGTGTTTGAAGGCCTAGTAATCTTTAGCATATCTCTTACAACTTGTTTGGTGTTGATCTTTACAATGTTATCAAATGTTACATGGCTCATTCTTCTATTTCATAACTAGCTCTCATTTTACTAAGGATGTATAGGTTTGTTAATTTTATCTGCATCAACAATAATTTTTCATGTATTTGTCTTCCTTATCTCACAACCTTGAGCATGAAAACTAAGAGTGTTCCCTTGATCACACATTTCACTCACACTAAGAAAATTATGCTTCAAACCTTCAACATATAAGACATTTTTTGTCTTTGTCTTCCCCTTGTCAATACAATGTATCTTTTCTTGTTATATTTGTTGTAGCATTTTCTCCAAATTTTACTATACCTCCATTCACTTCCTTCAAAGAGAGAAACTTGTTCTTTTCCCCTATCATATGGCTTAAGCATCCACAATCAATATACCATTGATTTCCTTCATTGTGGACATGAAAGGTTGTTTGCACAAGCATTGATCTCTCCTTTTCTTGCTCCTATTTATTTTTCCATACTTTTGATTTGTTCTCCTTTTGTTTAGCCATAGTATCCTTGTTTTGTTTAGGTGGTTCCACAAAACCACTTTTACAAAAATTTGTTGTATAACCATAGTTCTTTCACTTATAGCACATAACGTTAAAATCCATTAAAGGAGAAAATGAATTGTAATTTCTCTCTGTTTTGTTGAAAAAGGGATCCTAGGCCTAATATTTTAGATCACTAATATCAATCCTTTTTTAAAGAACTTTAGGATGAAAATTGGCAAGGATATTAGACTCAATTCCAACCTTGAAGGTGAGTCATTCAGCCTTCGATCTGATCCTTTAATGCCTCAGAAATTGATTGGAATTAAACTATGAGACCTAATCTAAAAATGCTATATTTTTGAAATAGCCAAACTATAAAACCAAATTCTAAGAGATCTGGAAAGAGTGGAGTACTGTGCACATGTGGTCCAAATTTGAGCATGATTTTATTGGAAAATGGCACAAAGGTTCCCTAGTCTAAGTTGACTTTTCTCGGATTTAAAATCTATGATCTATAGTTCTCTATCTTCATTTTGCTCCTCTACTCTACAATTTGTCTTCGGATTTAAACTTGCACGAATCTAGAAAAGAGAGAGGAGAGGGTGACTATATAGGATTTTTTCTCATTCAAACCCTTGTTTTGGTATTTCTACCTATAGAGAAGGGGGATTTTCTACTCATGAGTCTCTTTATTTTCAAGAGAATTAGAAGGGGTGAAGTACCCTAAACTACCTCAAGGAACAAAGCAAGAGTTCAAGAACCAGAAAGAGCAGGTCACAAAGGTTTTTTAGACAAACTAATAGGCTCTCAGCCAAAGGATGGTAGCATAGAACAAGGATGATAGTGCAGCATACTAGAGTCCCAAAGGTGCATTGGAGTCTCGTACAGACCAGAAAGCGAGAATATCACAGAAAACAAAAAAGAAATTACTAACAATCAGATTGCTAAGAAATTACAAAATGCGAGAAAGTCACAGAATGTAGCAAAACTGAAATAAAGTGAAGTATAAATGATAAAGAGAATAAGAGATAGAAACTTCTCACAGCAACCCAAGTAATGAATCCTCCAGCACATGAATATCTTCAATACCTACATGCATAAGATTAAGAGAAAATGTTGGGGCTGTATAGGGGTTTGCCTCAGTCAAACCCCTATTTTGGTGTTCCCACCTCCACAGACAGTCAAATAGATAGAGAAAGTGAACAAAGCAAGCAAGTATGGAGTGATAAAAGCAATCCCCACTCAAGGAGGAGAACCTATATCATGAGATAGAGATGCAATTGATAGGGGATGTGATAAATCTCAGGATGCTCACAAGCATAAGGTCAAAGAGATATTAGTTGCAAGGCTTAGGGAATCCAGAGAGAGAGATAGAGCTATGAGAGCCACGAGAGCTACAAAGAGTGTTGTAAGAGCTTGAGAGTGTTGTTGTAGCAAGTTGTAAAGAGTTAAGAAAGAGAGTAAAGAGGGAAAGGAGAGTGTATGCAAGAGAGAAGGCTCTAGAGAGAAATAAATTGAAAGAATGGATTAAAAAGAGATAATATGAGGGAAAAGAAGCTTCTCAAGCGATTACAAGGCATATCAAGCCATTACCACTAACAAAAGGAGGGGAAAAGTGGAAAACATTCTCAAAAACAACCATTTGAATGTTAAAATGTCACAAGACACTAATGCAGTGCACAGATGTCCACGTGGCGCGCTAGTGTCCAAACACATCACACTACAAAACGACAAGAACGGGAAAAGTACGAGGTTTTATACAAAGCTAGCACACAAGGGTAGCTGCTAAAAATGGGTCTTGAGCATCGTGAGAAGGGAAAAAGGTTGATGCAAGGGCTAAAATGAGCCTACAAAAGTTCTAAGGGAGTGGAAACTAAAGTGGATACAAGAATGTATGTGAAATTGCAAGGGGCGCAATTTTACGACATTACATTTTTCCCCCATTTTAGCAGACATATGAATCTACACTAATATGCACGCTAAAGGAAATATACTAAACATAAATAATATCATGATGTCAAAAGGATACTGTAGAGGAAGATGATAACCCTCTGAACTAGGGAAGCATGCCCGCAAGTGGAAGACCTACAAAACAAATACATTATACAAGGAAGACCTGCACGAGACAACAATGTTAGAACATAAAAAGCCATTACATCATGGTTAGAACATATAAAAACACAGGCACATAGGCACACAACAAACTAAAGGATTTGAGTCAGCAAAGTGAAAGGGACCTCAATGTAAAAGGTTTTCTCAGTACTATGTGTCATCCCTAAATTAAGAAATAACACATAGAAGAATTATTAAAAGGAGAGAAGAATGTAAGGATTGATTTCCTCAAGAGAAGAATGCACCCAAAATTCAGGGAAGCAACCAGTGTTGAGGAGAGAAATAAGTATATACATAGGATGAAGAAGATTCAAATCTTTGATCCGGTATACACAATTTGAGAAGAGAATTCAAGAGCTATAAAGGAATGAAAATTCCAAGAGAAATGGCTTCATAGGTACTCAGACCCAAGGAGAGTTGAACAAATGTGTTGCAAATCCACATACCTACAAAAAGATAATAAAAGGCTCCATAAGTACTCTCTCCTACAGAGTTGAACAAACTACATCGGAGGCCTGCAGACCAATGATGAACAAATCCTGTAGGATGAAAGTGCTTTACAGGTCCTCATACTTGCAAAGAAGGCACCCTAGGTACTCTCTGGCTGCTGGATGGGAATTGGGTGCCCATTTATATAGGGGACTTCATAGATTCAGATTAGGTCCTCACAGGTGCTCGGTCTTGCAAGGTAAGATTGAACGGATCTAGTCAGACTGCTCCCAAGCTAGATGTTGATATATGAAATAGGTCTAGTTGGGCTGTCCCCAAGCTAGACACCAATGAATTTATTCGAGAGAAAAGCTTTCAAAAGAGGGTTTCCACTCAAGGGATGCTTTATTTGAAAGAAATAGAGAAGAGAGGGGGTCCTTTAAGGAGGACACACATGTCCAGAACAAGTTATCACTTCCCCCAACATACAAGGGAGGAGAACCATGCAAGATACTTAGAACATACAGGATAGAGGTAGACCTCAATATCACTTATCATTTAAAGAAGAGGCAGGTGCATCAATAAAATGGAAGAGTGATGACACCAGAATCACGAAGTTGTTGTATTTTATCCTTCAAGGCCTTACACTCACTAGTGGAATGGCCAGGCACTTGATGGTATGCATAGAAAGAATGTTTTTTCTTATCATGCTTATGAAATTTCTTACATGTAGGAGAAGGAAGAGTAATCAAGTGGGCTTTTAGAAGCCTCAACAAAATACACTCTTGCGCAAATAAAGAATGAGGAGCAGGAAGCAACCCTTTCTCTTGTGGAGAAAAATTTGAATGCTCACAAGAAGAAGACATGAAGATAGAAAACAATGGAGGATGAATCTTTTAAAGAGAACAAGATTAAGCAGAAACCATGCCTCCATTCAACCATGGTTTATGTTTAGATTTTTCATTCAAGCAACCAAGTCCCAAGTTACACTTACGAGGTGCACATTCTATAGGGACCTGAATGCCTTGTTCATTATGCCCACAAGCTTTACGCCCATATCCATATTTAGATACAAGCTTAAACCTAGGGCCATAACATGTTTGCAAATCTTGAGAAGGAGGAGGCTCTTCATAGAGAGCATTATTCCAACAATGGGGATTATACTCCTCTATGGGATCACCATCAACCTTGTTGATGGGACTACCAGCATTAATCTCTTTAATAGAAGTGTGATCATCTTCCTCAAAAGGAAGAGGATCGACATTAAGGACATTGCAACTATTGCTCACATTATCCCGTGATACAGAAGAATAATCATCTTTGATAGCGGGTTTGGATGATGTTATCGGAAGGACTAAGTGGATTGGGTTGACTTTATATTCTCCAATGAAGGATTATGTAAAGTTTGAAGAACCTCGATCATCACCAAGACATGCATTCTCTTGAGAAGAGGTAGAAGGAGAAAAATTATATTTCTTTCCTCAAAGGGATCTTCTTCAGGAACATCTATCTCAAGAGTATTCTATCTAATAGGTACTATAGGAGTAGACATCAACACATTGGAAGACACTAAAGGGATAAGAATAGTAACAATCGAAACCTGACCAGCAACTACCATCTTACATAAGTGCATAGCCTCAGGGTCAGCCCTAATTGTGACTACTCGATTGTTACAAATGAACTTAATAGATTTATGTAAGGTAGACGAGACTACACCCATAGCATGAATCCATGGTCTACCAAGAAGAATATTATATGGTAACTTTTTTTACATAACATATACAAGGGGGTGTATGATAATGGGTCCAAGCCACAAAGGTAAGACTATCAGGCCTAAGGATTGTCGATTGACATTATCGAACCCACGAATGACAACAAAAGAAGCTAAAAGTGAAGCTAAATCAATTTTAATCTTAGGAAATAGATCAATGCTACATACATTGAGCTTCGAACCATCATCAATAAGATTACGTCTAATGCTAATGTCATTAATGTTAACTATGATGATTAGAGGGTTTGCTTTCTTTTGCACTTTTGGAGGAGGGAGTTCTTGTGGATAGAACGTAATATTCGGTGAATCCGCATGAATATGGGCTATCAACGCATTAACATCTGTCGATATGGAAGATGAAGGCAATAGGATCTTTTGCAAGGCTTTTTGGAGCATACCTTGATAAATCAGAGTAGACTGAAGCAAGTCCCACAGTGAGACCTTGGCCAGAGTAACATTGAGTTGCTCGATAAGATTGTAATCACCAGGTGCTTTAGTTGTAGGTTTAGGAGCTGAAGGAAGACTTGGTTGAGAAGGTGGTAGAGAAGTAGGTTTATTAACATTTTGTTTATTCTTTCTAGTATTATAAGTATGGGATACAGCTCTATAAGATGGAGCCTTAGAAAGATTCAGAGAATCACTATTAAATGGAACACCATTAATAGAGCAAATCCTTTCAGGAAAAGGACTAGTTGGAGTCAAATAAATAACTAGTCTCTTAGGCCTGTGAGGAGCAGTAGAGACATAAATTACATTTATAGAATCGTCACAACTAGTGGAATATTTATTCAAAGAAATATTCTCAACATTGATCCAGGGAGAATCAAATGTGGAAGGAGATTTATCATTCGCTAATGTATCATCTCTAGAAGAGAGTGCATTGGAATGAAGAGAAGGTAGAGTAAGGTTAAGAAAGGTACCAATGATTTCATCTTCTTGCAACAATATATCCTTCAAAGCAAGAGGAATCTATGAGAAGGATCAAAGATACAAAGTGACATCGGCAAAGCCAAGTCACTATGACATGCATGAAATGGAACATCATTAACATTTTGAATATGATTAGATATTGAACTCATTAAATAGGATATTAAATTCATTTTGGATAGGAAGTTAAATATGATAAATAATGAAAAAAAAATTTGGTTGATCCAGAGCAATCTAGGGGTGACAGAACTGAGAAAAACTGAAAATCTAGATTTTTAGATTTTCGGTATTTTCTAGGTTATAGTAATTTGCATTTTCGGAGGTCTTCGAAGCAGAATTTGGGGTCAAAACTTGTGTCAATTCTTAAATTTTAGCTTTTGAAGGCATTATATTTAGGGATTGAATTAGTCCTTTTGGAGACCTTTCCAACTGTGTAAATGGTTCTAAATTTCAAGCACCGAGTCAAAAGTTATGACCCCACCAAGTTGGGGTAAATAAATTCTTAGTTTTTTGAAAAAAATTGTGGTTCACGTTGGGTTCACCAAAATGTAGAGAAGGGGGATTTTCTACTCATGAGTCTCTTTATTCTCAAGAGCATCCCAAGGGGAAAACTACCCTAAACTACCTTAGGGAACAAAGCAGGAGTTCTAGAACTAGAAAGAGCAGGTCACAAAGATTTTTTGGACAAACTCACAGGCTCTCGACCAAAGGATGGAAGCACAAAACAAGGATTATAGCATAGTGCACTGGAGTCTCATATGGACCAAAAAGTGAGAATATCACATAAAAAAACAAAGTGACTACTAACAATTAGATTACTAAGAACTTACAGAATGCGGGAAAGTCACGGAATGTAACAAAACTAAAAATAAGTGAAGTATAAATGATAAAGTAAGAGAATAAGAGATAGAAACTTCTCATAACAACCCAAGTAATGAAGCCTCCAGCACATGAATATCTTCAATACCTACATGTGTATGATTGAGAGAAAATGTTGGGGTTGTATAGGCATTTACCTCAATCAAACCCCCGTTTTGGTGTTCCCACCTCCACAGAAAGCCAAATAGATAGAGAAAGTGAACAAAGTAAGAAAATATGGAGTGACAAAAACAATCCCCACTCAAGGAGGAGAACCTGTATCACGAGATAGAGATGCAATTGATAGGGTATGTGATAAATCCTAGAATTCTTGCAAGCATAAGGTCGAAGAGATATCGGTTGTAAGGCTTAGGGAAGCCAAAGAGAGAAATAGAGCTGCAAGAGCCACGAGAGTTGCAAAGAGTGTCATAAGAGCTTGAGAGTGTTGTTGTAGTAAGTTGTAAAGAGCCAAGAAAGAGAATGAAAATGGAAAGGAGAGTGTATGCAAGGGAGAAGGATCTAGAGAGACAAATGAATTGAAAGAATGGATTAAAAAGAGAGAATAGGAGGGAAAAGAAGCTTCTCGGGCAGTTACAAGGCATCTCAAGCCGTTACCACCGACAAAAGGAGGAACAAGAGAAAAACATTCGTTTGAATGTTAAAATGTCACAAGATGCTAGTGCGGCACGCAGACGTTCGCGCGGTGCGCTAGTGTCTAGACACATCACACTACAAAATGATGAGAATGAGAAAATCACAAGGTTTAACGCAAAGCTGACGCGCAAGGGTAGCTGTTGAAAAGGGGTCCTAAGCATCCTAAGAGGGGAAAAAGGTTGATGCAAGGGCTAAAATGAGCCTACAAAATTTTTGAGGGAGTGGAAACTAAAGTGGATACAAGAATGTATGTGAAATTGCAAGGGGTGCAATTTTATGACATTACACTAACTCCACATATAGCCAATGAACTAATTGAGAAAAGTGTGTGCTCCTAACCTTAAGTGTGTCTAAGGTTGCAATGAGCTAAAATGCATAAAAATCTACTCAATTGTGTGAGAGGGGGCTTCCTAAATGATAATGATGAGGTCAACCCAAGAAAATTCAAATACCCTTAGGAAAATTTGAAACTAAATAATACCTCACTTTGGGCAACAAGTAATCCAAAGCTTGAAGATGAGATCACTTTAATAACAAGTCATTAGGTTGTAGAAAATGGCCAAGAGCACTTTCCAAACATAGATTCCAAAATGTCCTATCAGCATCAAACTCCAATCATTGATAGTAAACTTGAGTAGATCTGAAAAATCCTTGAAAACCTGTAAATTCGAATGTACTTTGGCATAGTGCAATTTCTTCAATATTCTCCTTCTTGATTTTGAAATAATAATTCATGTTTATGTAGTGGAACTTAGGAAAAATTAAGGTTTAAGCTGACATATTTAAATTTGAATTTTTGGGATTAAATTATTGCCAAGGCCCAGATTTAAATTTTCATCTCCAAAATTAAAGACCGAAAAACATGATATCAAGTGTTTTTTCAAGGGATTAAGCTGGACTAGCGTGCAAGGACACCCTAGTTTATCTCTTCCACACTTGACAAAACTTTCTTTGGATGTGTAGGGTGGTCCCTTAAAATCAAACTTTTGCATAGTCAAGGCACTTGTTGGCATTAATCTAATGATATAAGTTGATGAAATGTCTTTTAGGGTGATGTAGACACGTTCTTTTGGGTTGATGGGGACATTTTAGGGCCTAGGGAGTGTGTAAATGCATTAATGAGGTCACTCAAGTTGGTTCCAAATAGAGCGTGAAATTGTACTTTCACCTAAAAGGGAGTACAATTTTTGATGCTACACTATTTAAGAACCAAAAATCATTTCTTGTGCGTACCCTACAATCTATTGCTTTATGACCAAACTTATTGTAGAAAAAACAATAACAAAAGAAGTTTTAGAACTTGGTCGTGTGGGTCTGCCTTGGAGGGAACGATCTTCTAAATTTATCCTTGTTGACCTTGTAAATGATGTTGGTCTTTTGTGAGATATAATTTCCTTCCTTCTTTGTGCTATCACTATTGATAGGGATCTTAAGTGCATCAGCATAGCCTTTAGGATTTTCTTCATTTATTTTCTTTGGTAATTTTGTAGCCTTAGAACTTGAATCTTCTTTGGTAATCTTTTGATTTTCTTCAAAGCCAAGACCAGTCTTGATGAATGGTGACCTTTGGGCATTGATAATGTCCTCTAGTAATTCGGTGCTCTTTTCAAACTCCATGCTTCTATTTAACTAGGTAGTTGTCTTTTCCAATTCCTATCCCAAGGAAACAATTTTAGATTCAAACCTTTCGCAATCTTCTATTTTTGTCTTTAGTTGAAATTTGACTTCCTCTTTTATCCTTCTTTTCCTCTTGAAGTTGAATCTTTAGGCTAATAATTATTATTTCTTCTTCTTCAAGGCTTTGTGGCACTTTTGCTCTTGAATCACAATCCTCTTCTTTGTATTTCTATAGTTGCAAATTTTTCTTCAAATTCTTTTCTTAATCTTCTTGATTTCGCTCAAGGCATAAAATTAGTTCTTTAAGATCCACTTTCTCATCAATTTCAACAATTTCTTCCTCTTACGTATCCATCTTCTCTTTTACTTTGTCTTCATCTTCCAAGGTATCGGTCTTTGCTTATATTTCCATCAAGAGAGCTTATTCGCTATCACTGTCGGAGATGCTTTCATCACTCTCCTTGGATGATGATGTAGTGACAAGGAGGTCATTGACTTATTCAATACATTTTAATATTTTTCAACCACTTTTGAAGTCTTCAAAACCCTCTCTAGGGTTAACTCCTTTGCAACTACCCTACTTGCCTAGTAGGTGTCTAGACCTTCCTTTCAGGTCTTAACTCTCAACCAATCTACCAAACCCACAAACTATGCACCTTTTTGAGCACCCAATATGCCCAATCAAAACATATCATGAAATCTCATATGGTCACTTTGGACCAACTCCACTTAAACTGAGCTTTCACGCTAAAAAGGGCTCCAATTAGCCCACTTTTACAAAGGAACTCACCTCCAAACTTGCTGCCAACTCAAAATCCCATTAGACAGTCCTCAAACTACCTCCAAAACCTTGGATTCTTCAACCTCTAGTTCAAAACTCGTTTCCTATTGCCCCAAATCATGAAACCCTCCTTTTTCACACAATAGTCAAGGGTTTATTGAAAAACCCATCTTCAGGCCACATACAACCTTAAAACCACTTCAAACATTCTTGTTTCAATTTGCACAAGCTTAATAACCCTTCATAATTCTCTTCCCCCAAGCTTTACTCACCTTTGCACTATAAAACCTCACTTTTCCACTCAAAAAACACTCTTTTCCCAACTAGGGCTTCATTGTAAAACTAGAAAATGACCTCCCCTACCCTTGCTATGCTTCAAACTCATCAAAATTTACTATATGTCACTGAAACTAACATTTCCTAGCCTTCTTCAATCCAATTTCTTCTGTCAACCTCTTCAAGATATGCCTTTTAGGCCTAAACTCATGTAATTCCCACTGGGGCAGCATGCAAAACTTCCTCAAATGTCTTTGCCATTAAAACCTTTCTCCTACACCTAATCCTACCCTAACCAAGCCCATTCCACTGAGACACAGCATAAACAATAATGGCCTAATTCATCATATCACACTCTCAAACCCTTGTATGGGCAGTTACAGACCCGTTTAAGCAAATTGATTACAAAAACCCTTCAAACATGTTAAAAACCACTCAAAACAAGAACAAAAACTATTCAACACATATATCCACCAAAGAAAATTCAAATTTTAATAAGAATGGTTTGTATGGGAAAGTACAGGAAGCTGCTACAATAAACTAACAAAAATTTATGAGAAATAACACAAAATTCAAGAGCTTCTATTTCTTTTAACAATCCAAAACTTTAAAAAACCAACCTGCCTTAAGTTCCAGAGGCTTATTTAAAATTTTCTCACACAAAACCAACCGAATCATTCCTTCAACTTCCCCAATTAACCAACTTAACCGTTGGCATTCCAAACTTTGCACTTTTACAATTTTTGTCATGACAACATTTTGCAATATTAGCAACATTTACATAATGTCCCCACTTGACTCATAAGACCAAGAAAAACATTACAAAATGGCCTACCATGGCCTTATTTGACAAAAACTTGATTCAAATATCCTATCTAGACCCAATTCACAAAATGGAGGAACTTAGTGCTCTATACCATTCATCCGGCCATGAAATCTTTCCAATTCCCTTGGAAGTCTTCAACTCTTTGACCTGCAAAATATTTTGATTTGATGCTCCTCCTTGTAGTCTCTCATGTTCTGCTTCCTTGAAACAACTCTAGTTGATCTTAATTTTCACCTTTGGCTTCAACTTGTCCATCCACAGTAGCCCTCTTCTTTCCTTATCATTTTTAATCTACACCTTCATGTTCTGATGTGTCTTTATTTGCATCATCCATCTACTTCCACTTTGTCCTCCTGCTTCATCCATTACAAAGTAACTCTCACTTTGTCCTTCTTCCTTCTACTTCATCTTGACCCTTGGTTTGACTCCCATAAAAGTTGCTATCAAAACAAGGAAATGATATAGGATTTCCTTAACTCTTTGCCGCTTAACCTTTCTCTCAACAAATCTTGTTGCTACACATGTCTTTACTCTTGCAAACAAACCTTGTTCAACTATTTCATGAGCTCTTTTCTTCATCATACCTGCTACACACTTGAATCTACTCTATTGACCTTGCCAACCATCCACTTTCACCACTTTCTTTCTCTTCACAACCATCTCTAGGTTCTCCATTCTTGGAACCTCTATCATGGTAGCATATGACTTCCTACCAAACACTCTTTTCATCCAAGGACAACTCACTGCCCTTACCATAGCACCATTACTTTTCTCCACTTCATTTGGAGTCTTCAAAAACACTCTATCTTTGGCCTTCTCTTGGCCCATCACATCCTTGGTCTCTTCCATCACTAAGACCTTCCTCAGACACTTTCTTCTAACCTCTTGACCACTTGGGGTGACTGCAACTTCCCTCTCAACTCTCTCTATGTGCTCAAATCTGGTCACACTTCCTTGCATCTTACCTTCCATTTCTTTACCTTGACTATCCACTCTTTGCATTTGATACTTTTCCTCAAGGACCTTTGTCCTACCAGGTTTCTAAACCTTCATGCTATCAACATCTAACTGTCCACCATCATCTTTGGACACCATGTTCTCAACTTGCTTCTCTTCAACCTCAGTCGTCTTACACTCTTTCACTTGCCATTTTCTTTGGCTCTTTTTACCTTTTGCTCTCAAACTTTATGCCCCTATTATCACTGTATTTTTAGACATATAAACCTCTATCTTGGTAGTTCTTGACTACTCATTGTCTTCTTCTACCTTCAAGGAACACAACACTTCACCTACCATGATCTCTTCATGCTTCACAAGCCCATCTTGGATTTCCAAAGAACATTCACTCTTTTTATCTTTACCCATTACCTCTATCTTCAATATCTCTTCCTCTAAGACCTCTTTAGTATCCAGTCTACCATCCTCTTTACTGTCAAACTTCTACTGCATTCCATCCTCTTTTCCAATCAATGGACAAAATATCTCTCCCATTGTGACCTTACTAGGCCAATCTTGTCTTTCCTTAGGCAACTCATTTTCACTCACCTTATCTTGTCCTCTCATCAGGGTCTCTACCCCAAGAATATTTATCTCACAAACCTCTATATCAGACTTACACATCACTATCTTGATAGTACTTGACTGTCCTACAACCTCTTTTTCTTTCAATTGACAAAACTTAGTCCACCTCTTGACTTCATCATGCTTTTAAAACTTGTCTTGAATCTCCACAAAGAATTCATTCCTTATCTCTTCTATCTCAAATTTCATCACCAACTTTTCCTCCTTTCTTTCAATCATTGCATCAGTCTTCAATCCTATTGTCTTGGTATTTTCAAGCCATGAATTGTTTACACATTCTTCAAACATTTCTTTCATACACCTTATGAACTCTTTTATGCCCTACATAATCACTCTTGCTACCCTACTTTTTCCCTTATTCTCATCCACCAATGGAATCTGTTGGATTGCAAAAATGCAAGTTACAAATCCTAAGAGGATGTCAGGCTCTATGATCAGACTTGCAATATTCTTGAACCAATGAATGGAGTTAACCTATATAGTTGATGACTCCTTGCACTTCAGGTTCTGCTAGACCTACGCGGGTGGACCTTGATATCCGAAGTAGATTGTGTGATTTGTGTGTACTTACGTACCTATCCATAGTGGCACAAAGTGTGGGATAGATGACGGCTTGTTGATTACTTCTACTCCTAATATGATAGTTGGAAATTTTGAATGTGAAGGTTGATAATTAAAGTATAAATGAAATATGAAGCGGACCAGTGCTTTATTGGGTAAGCGGAGTCAATGGAGTTTTATGATAAGTGACTGGTATTGGCTACAGTTCTAATTGTTTGGAACTTATATTTGTTTATATCTTGTATAAATGTGCAAGAATGTGACTAAAAGACTCTACTTATTGATCCAATTAACCCTATTAGGTTAATGTGACTTATTAAAAGGATTTTAATCCTTCCTTGAAGGAACCAATTAAAAGAATCACATGATGACAGAAAATGTGTATTGACAAATGAAGTATATCCTCAATTTGAATAACATCAAGTTGGATACATTATGACAATCTTATCAATTACCTAACTCTTCTTATTGATCCAAATGTTACTTCCAGGTTACTATAATCAATTAAAAGGATTTAATTCTTTAACAGAAACCAATCAACTTGATTACACAATAACAACAAATGTGTCTTGATGAAATTGAATATCAACTTGGATACACAAATTCAAATAACAAATAAATAACAATGTCGAGACAGCCAGATAATTGTTTGAATCAACAAACAATAGACACCAATATTGAGTCACACTGAATTAAAGATCTTCCATTGATTTCTACCAAAATTCATGCATGCATCATGGTCCTTACAGTATAATCTATATAATAAATTTTTTGAAAAGTATCTTCTATATATCTCCTATTCTCTCCCTATTCACTCCTCCTATCTATATCCTCCAATCATTACAATGTTCAACCTATCTAGCAATATCTTGAAGAGGGTATACCTCTTCATAAGTGTCTCTTGGAATTAACAACAACAAAAAAATTAACAATTAAGCTCTAATGAGCCACAAATGAACTTGTGTTATATGATCTAACTATTCTTGGCTTAAGTGTGTGTCAGCATCCTCTAAAGTATTCCTTGCAACAATTTCCATGAATCTTCTCCAAATGCTCACAGGCCTCTTCCAGTGTTGAATCCTCATTCTTGGCTGCTTCCAAGGCTCCCTGCAGTAGTAGTTGGCACTCTTTCATCCATTCACTCTAACTCTTCAGTTCTCCATCATCTTTGAACAGTGTAGGAACCCCTTCCTTTGAAGCATCAATAAATTCTTTGGCATCTACTTTAAGTTCCTTATAATAGTCCTAATGTTTTGTTACCATGTCCTCAGAAGCTGTAATGGCTCCTGTATCAGAAGTGCTTCTCTTTTGTATCTCTTGGAGTTTTTCCTGAAGCCTGTCATTTATCCTCTTATGTTCTTGAATGGCATTGTGACTTTTAGAGTGAGTCACCCAGAACTTGTCCATCCAGACCATTAGAAAAGTGTGCCTCTTTTGAAATACTACAGAAAGTGTGTCAAATATGGCCTTGCTCACATGAGTGTGTACTTGTGATTCCTCACTTTTGTCCTTGGATTGGGAACCTTCTCCTTGAGTTAATATTTTAGTGGATCCCTTGAATGTGTTCTTGACTGTGTCACTCAGAAAGTCATTTTCTTTGAGCATTCTCTCACTGTTCAACTTTTATATATCTCATTCTTTGATCAGCATTTGAATCTGAACCTTATTCAATTTGGCTAAATTTATGCCAATGTTAGTTGTGACCACGGGATCAGTTTCTTCTACTTTCAGTGTCATCACATGACCAAATTCCTTCTCGGTATCAATAATCACAAATTTCTTATGTGGGGGATTCAAAGCTCATATCATAAGAGAGTTCTCATTAGGGTTATATCTTGACCCAGTGTATACTTTTGTTACCCCTTCTGGACTAAGCTTGTGTTCAGCACCATTATTGTGTAAAAAACTATCAAAGACAAGAGCAGAATTTAAATCTAAACCAAGAAAGATCATCACACTAGACTCTTCTAATAATTTTCTTCCTCTCTCTGGCATCATGTTCTTCATCTCATTATCCACATCCATCTTCAAGGTGTTCAGTAATTGACCTTCATTGCTAGGTGTGATGTCTACAACTGATTCTCTTCATTGTTTTTCCTTTTTGTTTGTACAAGAAGATTCTAAATTCAGGAGACTTTATAAACTGATCATCAGAAACAAAGGACTTATAGGCCAATTGCCTAGCATTTGTATTAGATGATTCCCCAAGTTCATGTTCTTTGTTTGGAGGAAGATATTCTTCAATCCTCAGCTTGGGGATCTTATCAAGTTGGCCTTGGGGTTCATTTTCATCAGAAGATTCCTCACTACTAGAGGACAACATTTCTTCTTCCTGTATCTTCCTCATCCTATGTTCCATTTCCCTATTATAGCTATCAATTGCCAATTCAGCCTCCTTTTCTTCCATGTTCCTGATAATATAATCAAGTGGATATAGTATGTGATCATTTCCACCTAGATTTTTTTTTCCTTGAAAAACCAATATAACCTTCAGGGTCAAATCCCTTCCTTGGTGCAGCCTTCTTCATATTGAAATGTGATAACATATCCAAAATAAGATCATATCCTTCTTTTGACACCATTGTGAAATCTCCAAAACACAATGTACTAGGCATGAATGATTGTTTTTCATATGCACTAAAGTTAATGACATTGGAATAATCCAATTGCCTAACAATCTCTAGATAGGAAATCCTATCTAGCATAGTTTTTGGTAATAGGAAAGGTGTGTCTTCAAAGCCATAAACTCTAATCATGGTGGAATCAATGTAATAGTACCAGTCACCCCAATTATGACCTACAATTGGTGGTCCATTGAAGTCCTTGGGCCTTAAGAATCTTTTGATCTCATCAAACAATGAATAATACAAGGATGACTATAAAACCTATACAATATCTTGACAAAATATTCTTCAAAATAAACATAACTAGAATTGATAAACCTCTTGTCCCAAATAGCAGTCCACAATTACACTAGTAATGGTTGATCCTCCTTATCAAACTGTGTAATCCTCAATTCCTCTAGCCACATTCCTAAATCATGTCTATAGTACAATATCATGTGCATGAGAAGGGAATAATGTTTAAAGTACATTGTGGGAGATCCATTCTTGATGGCCATTATCCATGAGTCTATCCGTCTTGAAATGTGTGAGGCAGAATCAAAAGGTATTGCATTGTTGCATTGTATGTTTGTAGCAATTACCATTAGCCCTATAGACATGAATCTAGAGGCCTTTGTTCCTATTATTTGGCATACCGAGAAGTAAGTATGTTTCAAGTAGGGCTCGAACAAATCAACATGAAAAGGAGGTCCATCATTATCTTCAAGTGGAACTAGGTTTCCATCTTTCCTAGGCTTGTGCAATGGTAACCTCCATCCTTTGTAAGTAGTATCCATCCTCCAGTACTCCTCCAAATCCTCATGCACTATGGGCTCATCACATGAATCATCTAGGTTGAAAACTTCACCAAGTGAAATTTTGGATGTGTATGAAAGGCTCTCCTTGCGGGTTGCAAATGGCCTTTAGGTTTGGGTTATAATGTTTGGCCAGAAGTTTTATAAGTTCTAAATTCACAAAGACATTGGGAACAACCAGTTTTCCCAAATTGAAATTCTAGGGGTTGCACACTAGTTCAAATCTATTCCTCCAACAGTAATGAAACATGAACAATTAATATCCCCTAATATGAGTCCACACATCACCTATATGTTTGCATTTATCTTCTAACTTTTCTACATAAGCCCTCAATTTTGCAGACCTTCTGGCTTTTGGTCCTAAACCAGGCAATTGATCAATGAGGTCTTGGTTTAATTTATGTTTTAATTCTAGACCCATTTCAGTTTTCTCTTTCTTACTTTTGGATTGGCTACTTTCACCCTATTTCCTCCTACCTTTTGTTTTTATAGAACTTGAACCTTCCATTTTGATTCTTTACAAGGTGGCAGAACTAAACTGTAATTTATCAATTGCAGGAAAACTCAATATACTTACTTGTGTATTTCTAGTTGCACTGAATTCCTTGACTCCTGTTTGATCTCTTGCCCTTTCCGCTGCAACTTCTCAAAATCCTTTTGGTTCAATCTCTTTTCAATCAGAATTTGCATAAGGTTCATTTGTGGGGCCATTAATGTCTGCCACTAGAAATCAATGCAATAGGTTTTTCGGATTTTGAAATATCAGAGTGATACAAGAAGATTGCATCAGTGAAACCCTTCTAATCTTAGGCTGATTTGTGTGCTTTATTTAGTTCCACCCTTGTTTATACATTCATAATTGATCTCCAAGACATAACTGAATGTCTTTTCAATATGAAGTGTCCCTTTGATTCTCATTCTTAGTTGGGAAGACCACCTAATACTCTTACCAATATTGTACACTTTCCCTTTCTCTTGCTTTTCAACTTTTATTATTTCAAGGAGAAATTTATGCAGTTTTCCCAATGTCAAAGTGGCTTGGACCATTGGAAATCCTTTTACTTATCGCCTGGTGTTTTTCCGACAGATAGTGGTCCTTCTATGTTACTATCGAGCTAACATGTACTATCACTGAGAGAAAAAAATTCCTTTCCAATGATCTTGGTCTCCCCGATGTATTTCCTCCATTGCTTCATTAGTTGAGATAAGTCAGTGAGACTTTCCTCAAAAACTTCCTTCATCGGTGTAACCCACACAGTCGGAGAGATCTGAGAGACTTATTCTAATCATACATATCTCTACGATACATTTGTTCTTTTCTTCTTGTTATCAATTAGATTTGCACCCTGCTAAATATGAAATTCAGCAATCTAATGACACATGGAAACCTTCTTCAGATGTGGGTGATCTGAGCGAAGAAGGAATCTCCAGAGTGAGTTGGTTCTTTGAATGATGGATACTATTCTATGTGATTTTATGAGGGAAAGAGTTAGAAAGATGACTGAAATTAAAACCTATGACTAACAAATGATTCACTAGACTTATGAAAAATCGGACTTAATCACTCATAACAGTTTCTCTATCATAATAGCCCTCACAATCTTATTAGCGCATGTTTCATCAGTGATTTGCATGAAGATCTAAAAGAACTAAATACAACATGCAACCTGAAACCATGTAATTCTGAACAAAGATTTACAATAGCAAGACATATAAGGATTCAAGTTTGAAACACAAAGACATTAGATTTCTATTACAAAACTAAATCAAGAAAAGTGAGAAGGAGAACTCTACTACTTTATTAAAACTGAAAGAGTGAACCTGTCAAACTGAGTACAAAAATAAGTTTACAAGCTCAAAAATGTTAAGAGCAAGAAACTATCATCTGAATTGAGAAGAAGAAGAACCTAAGTCTTCTTCAAGATAAATAACTCCAAAACCCTAATCCGAGCTCAAAAAGAAAAGCCCAAGAAAAGGTATCAAAACTACCTAATAAGCCTGCAAAAAAGTGGAAAAAGCACACTTTTTGCATGCCCATACTGTCAAACCTCTAAAAATAGTCTAAATTTGCTTTTAAAGCAAAAAAAATCCTATCTCTCCAGCAGGAATCACAAATCCAACCCAAGGAAGAAAACAACATCAATTTGCTAAAAATAGCAAAGAATAAAACAATTTGTTTTATTCCTACTTTACATAGTTTGTAGATCTTATCTTCTCACAATCTGACCTATTTTTGCAATTAAAGATTTATTTTTTAAATTTTTTGCAAAATTACACAACTTTATTTCTCCAATACAATAATTGATTTTTCTTAAAAAAAAAGATCATAAAAATACAAGGAAACCTCCATCAATGAATATTTTAATTGTTTTCCTTTAAACTCAGATAAAGGTTATTAAATCACTTTGCATTTCCTTGACAAAGGCATAGGATTAATCAATATCTAAATACCTAAAGTCTTACACCATGACACATTAAATCAAAGAGGGCCTATAGACTTAGGCATATACATGGACATCACTCAAGGCTCGACCTAATCATAGAGGAAAATCGGCCACATGAAGTTAATATTTCAAAGTTTATGCAATAATTGGTAAGTCAAATTAGGGCATTGATATTTGACAAAACTCAAGGCAAACCCTAAAATCACACCATTTGCACTTAGAAGCTTTTGGGAAAAGTATTCTGCAAGGAGAAAATGTGTGCCGCCATGAAGAAGATTAGGGTTTGCTTTGAGTCTCCATTTGAGCTTCCTTCCTTCGAATCTCTACCATACTCGGCCTCTACTGCTCATGGTAAGCTTTATTTTTTTTTTCTACTCATCCCTTGGCTCTTTTGATGAGGAAAAATGGCCTCACAGGCTACAGCTAGTATGAGCAATATTACTGATTTTAAACTCCATCTCTCTATGTTCTTACTTCACCTTTCCTGATCGTCATGAGGAAGTTTGAGCTTTGCATTTGGAGTTTCCTGTGAATGCTTTGGCCACGGCCAGTGTTCCTGTATTGGCATGAGATAGTAAGTTAACCTTTCCTTCCACCTTTCTTGTCAAACAAAGACTTTTAAAAGTTCCATTTTGTAAAGAGAGATACTCTTTGTAACAAAATAGGCCCATAGCAGGTCATGCCATCATATGTACATTTCTCTAATTTTCACTCATTTTCTTGTGCTTCAACTCTGCTTTCTTTTGGTCGCCAGCATATGAGCTTGACCCTTGATTTGAAAGCTCTGTGAGAGCTCGACTAAGGGTTATTTGTTCTTCCACAAGCAACTGATGATAAGCCTTTGTCTCTATTTGTTGTTTTCATTTTGGTAAAGGAAAGCTTATGAAGCTTCCCATTTCTACAAAAGGTTGATTTGTAACTCCATAGCCATATGCAGGTTGCACCATGTATACACAAACTAGGTATCTAAAAGCATTTATGGGTTCGACCCATGATAGTATTGTGTGTATTTTTGCATTTTGAAACAAAAACCCCATGTGGGTGTTCTTAAAAATGAAGGAAATCTATATTTTGTCATGTATTCAAGACTTGGGCTTGACCCACCATGGCATTTCTTTTGCTTTCTATTGTTTCTTATAAAACACTTCATGGGTAAACTGTATTTTGAAAAACATACTTATCTGGAAGCATTTCATGTTATATTTAAGCTTGACCATGTGCACTGTATAAAGCTTGTTTTTTTTTTGACAAAAACCCCACCATGATAACTAATATTTAAAAGAAAACACACTTCTTTTGTATTCATGTTGAAAACCCACACATGGGTATATGAGATTATGAGAAAAACGTGGGTTTTCATTCTGAGAGCTAAAAGCTTGAAATTATTCACCTTTTGATTACTTTTTGTCTCTTAGTTGAGACCTCCATATATCTATATTTGTTTAAAAATCATTCTTGTATCTTTTGTTTACACTTTTAAGTGTCATTATCATGTTCTCTTGCACCCTCCTTGCACACAGAAATCCATTTAATTTGAATCTGTAGATTACTTGTTCACTCTAGTCTCTTATACACTCACAATCACACTCTTCAGGGATGCACTCCAAACCTTCACTCATACCATGTTCAATGTATATTTTGCTCGTTCTGAAAATGACTTTTTCACATTGTAATTCTTGTTCGATCTGTCCATATTTGTCTACCTTTAACTCCATGCTAAATATCCTTGAAAGCATAGTTGAATGATACAGACAGCTTTCTAAAACAATGTACTTTGAATTGCTTCCATTTCAGACACAACAATGTACAAACTCTATTTGGAATACATGTTGATTAATGATATATTCCTTAAACTGTTCACTTCCAATTAATACCGCAGTTGCACTGATACATAACACAGTGGATTACTTGATGCTTGAAAATATGAAGCTCCCCCCCATGCTTTTATGTCCTTGCATATTCTTGGTCTTCAACCTGGCACTCTTCATGCATTTTTATGCTCCATTTAATAAAAATTGTTCCATGCACTTTCTCTCTTCTAAAATGAAAATCTGAAACAGTACTCTTTGTTAAACAATGCTCTTATTAGTGAGGCATTATGTATTCCTGTTCACTATCACCATCATGAGGATGAACACTGTTGAACTTTGTGTAATATCATGAACATGATGAACAAATAAAACTATGGCAGAAGAATACAGACCATACAGCAATGTTTGAGATGAATGTACTTAGTTGAATTGATTAAGCTCATTTAAATTAATTGTCCACCTGTAGCTTTCAGAAAACATTTTTGATTGCAATGAGTGAATAGTTGGCTTGATGGCTTGAAAAATGAACTCTCCTTTACTCCTTCAGTTGTATAGTGCTTCTCTACTTAGCCCCACCTGTAATGTATGCGGGGCAGCATGCTGAGCTCTAACCTTGTGGGAGCCCATTTTTCTCCACATGCTTGGTCTTCAAATGATAATTAGCTACATGACTTTTTCTATACCTGCACATGGAAACAAACAATGTTAGCATGAAAACAATATGTAATGATGATGTTTCCCTTTTTAGTTCATGTTTTTGTTCCTTCTTGATTGTTTCAATGTATGATCAGTAGCATTCTACATTATCATTGATGGTTCATGTAGGTATGTTCATAGTCGGAGCTCTAACAACCCTCTTTTCCTCCATATAGGTCAATCGGAGCTTGAAGAAGATAGATGGTGCACCACTTCTGCATTGGTCATCAACAATAGGCAATGATGATTATGTCCATACTTATGTGATTTTTCCTTTTCATGCATCTTCCATAGTGTAGTATGCTGCTTATGATGCATTGTAACAGTTACATCCATGGCTTGTGTGGATATTTGATTTCTCTTTCTACTTTTCATTCTAAAAGGAAAATGCATCTCAATGCAATTTGTATCATCATTTGAATTCTCGCAATCAAATGAAACCTTGTAAATATGAATTACTTTATGAAATAGACGAAAGCATTCAGTCATGCTTTACCATTTGTATGCTCAATTTTGTACTCCATTTGATTGTGAAACACTGAATAGCAACTCTTGAAACTTAGTTTCCTCATTGCAATGCATAACTGTCACTTAAAAAATGGAAAAATAGTGCACACAGCACTCAAGCATATGCAAAAATAACTGTATCTTTCACTTTTAGATATAACAGTATTTAATCAGCTCCACCAATTTAGTTGTAGCAAAAATTGGTAACAGTTCTATCAGTGAGAGTGTATATGTTTCTTCCTGATGAGGTTTCCATCGGCATGATACACACACTCAGTATGATTTGAAAACTTCCCTCCAATCACCTTGATCTTTTCAATAAGTCTTTATTAGTGAAAATTTTATCATTGTCTTCCCGATTATGCACACATGTTATCTTCGGAGTCTTTGATCACTGTAACTTGATTCATGTCTTCCTAATATATAGAAAATGTTCAAATGAAGGGCCACCACTTGTTGATCAGAAAGATATGCACATGGTCATCCTGATAAGGATCAATTTCTCTTCAAAGCTTTTGCTCAACTGTGATCAGAGAGATGCTAATGTATCAAAGGCCATATTTATGGGATCATTAGTTAACATGGGTTATAATATGGATCTTGTCACACAAATTCAAAAAATTGTATTGATCATAAAATTAAGGTGTGGAAAATTTATGTGGTATGTGAAGGGTGAGTGGGTGGAGGCCAATGAAAAATGTGAGATTTTTCTAGTCCTAATAGTGGCTCTGACTGGGGATGAATGAGTGTGAGATCATTGCAAGAATCTGGATAAATCTCTGGGAGGCAGACAATGAATGAAAGATGGAATGAAATGAGAACCTAACACTACTATGCATGGAATTTATATATTTTAAGGAGTACCCTCAAGAATTGTCCATGCACTGGAAATTCTTGACCTTCTCTTAGAATACTATGCATGGAAGAAATTATTTTAAGAGGTTGTTCAAGAATTGTCTGTTGGTGTGAATAATTGTCTTGTACCTAGCTAATTCATTCACTAGGAAAATTAGGGGACATATTCACATGGTTAAGTTTACTTAGGTAAAAGATTCCTTCTAGAAGTCTTAGTTGGCTTATCTAGAACTTATCTTATCTAGCTAGGATGCATCATTTCCTAGGTGATTAGGTTGTTGGTTGTCTCATGTCATAGGATAATGACATTTGTCAACATCATATTCATTCCTATCTCTCAACGTTGCCCATATAAGCAAGGCATCTCATGTACATTTGTATTCAAGATTATAGCAAGCAATAGCTATTCAACCATTAATCAATCTTGCATTGTGAAGCAACCTTTCTTGACATTCTCTCTTATGGAAGTGGTTTTGGTCACAACTAATCTTGGGGGTGTTGAGGAGTCACCATTAACTCCTACATGGTATCAGAGCACTCCAGGTGTTGCAAATTCCTTCCCAGATCTGAGGGTGATATTTTGGCTTGAAGATTTTTGCTGGGTGCAGATTAGGGTTTCAATAACCTCACGGTTGAGATCAGAAACCTTTGCAGACGAATTTTGACTGTAAATTTTCCTATATTGGGTAAAGTTGTTTTTTGAGGCAATTTTTTTTTGCTGGGGCAGCCTCCCAAGCGATACGATTTCATAATTTCACAAAAAAAAAAATTGTAAAATATTTTCTGCAACTTAATCTATAATTTTGGGGCAAAATTTATTTTCGGACTATACAAATATTTTTTAGGGGCATATATTATTGTGGCGGATTAAAATTTGTGGGGTTCATATTTTATTTTCTGCAAAAGTATTGTTTTGGCAGAATTATTATTGATTTGGGTACGAGCCTTGTCGGCCACAGTGGCACGATTGCCATCCTGATCACATATACTCCACTTATATTTACCCACCAGCATTCTCACTAGTGGTCAAATCCCGTCCGTCCTCTACGTACTTCATTGGCATCAGTCACCACGGGTACTCACCAGTCATATCCCTGGGTACGATTGCATTTTTCATTGGCCGAGTTGTCTGTTCCATCCTTTCTCGGCCTCACATCCTGGTCGGCATCCTCAAACTTGTCAGATGTGTTGCACAAAGTCTTACGGCGTTCTTTTCCGATCATTGATGACCTGACAGAGGTCTTTTCTCCATCGGAAGGTTGTATGGTTCGCAGCATATCCATGTACATTGGCATCAAATACGATCGCAGAGACTGTAGTTTCATCTATCACTACCTTTGAGATTCCTTCGTCCGGCATACAACATCTTCTGTTCAGGGTACGAGTCTAATTGGCATCGGTGGTGAGATCTCTGTCGTCTATCAGATCCTTCCCTTCTTGTCAGCTCCACCAGCAGTCAGAGGTACGAAGCTTCCATCCGACATCCTCGGCAGTCATTGACAGAGAGATTCGTGGCATTAATAGTCACATCCATCAACTGGTATGATTTCAAAAGTCTTTTTAATATAAAAACTTTGCTCTCCGTCGACCATTTCCTTATTGTTGGTCAGCTTACATTATTTAAAACTTTTCTAAAGTTCTATAAGGCCGACGAGTTTTTGTGTAGAGGGAATTGTTTTTTGCAATTATTGCCACTGTGGTCACATGGATAACTAGAAATTAAGCCCCTAGCGCCTAGATTTTTGCACCGGTTTAGTCTTTTGCAAACTGGTTGTTTGCCCCTAAGTGCCTATTTATAGGTTTTTTTTTCATTTTTTCATAACCTTTGCATACGGAGGCGAAATCTCATAAACAAAATATCGACGGAAAGGTGGAGATCTGAATTTTTCAGTGGTGTAGATATTTTGTAGAGATTTTTCAATTTTGTGCCTCTTTTTCTAGGTTGAAACCTGATCATTATTTTTTGCTTTCGAGCTCATATCTTGGTGCTCCAATCTCCGATTTTCTTCAAATTTGCGGCATCGGGAAGGTATTCGAGAGTACTTCAGATCTACTCATGCATTTTTTGTAGATTTATTTCCAGATTTTCATATTTTCAGTTTGTTGCTGATTTGATAGTTTGGGATTCTTTGTTGTAAATTTGCAAAAAAAGTGCAAATCTTGTTGGGACAAAGGGGTTGATATCTTGTATTGTGAGGGAAAATTGTTGTTCTTCTCTTGTAATATCTCATTGTATCATGGATTTGACAAAAGTTTTACTTCTAACTCCATATAACTATCATGAGTGGAAATCTCAAATGGAGTTATTATTGTTAAAATAAAAGTTGCAAAGAATAACATTTGGTCAAGATCCAGAACCTGCAGGAGCAAAAGAGAAAAGAAAATGGCTTGATAGAAGGGGTGAAGCTCTTGGTACTTTGAATTTGTCCATTTCTCCAGATCTTAGATATCATGTTGCATCTTGCACTCATCCTAATGAAGCTTGGAATACTTTAGAGAGTCTCTTTGGTAAGCTAGATAAGATGAGGAAATTTAAGTTGGAGAATGAACTCATGGGTCTTAATCCTTCAGATTTTGACAATGTCCAAGACTTTTTCTCTAAGCTCAATTCTCTTATATTGCAATTATCTAATTGTGGGGTCACTAAAGAGGATGAACAGTTGATACTTTCTATTCTTGCTAAGCTTGGTCCTGATTATTCAGTGTTTGTTTCTACATTCTATGCTACAATGGATGCTCTTGGCAATGCATACAAAATTCCTTCTCTTGATGAATTTGCAGCTCAACTCACAAGGGAACAAGCAAATTTGGTACACATGGGCACATTGAAGTCTACTAAACCTCATGCTTTCTTTGCAAAGGAGACAAAGGATTCAAGTGGCAAAGGTAAGAAGCAGAACAAGGCACCCAAGTCTAATGAGCAAGGTAAAGATTCTCCTTCACATAGCACTCCTAAGTCCACATCCTCTTTTAAAGAGGAATCATCTAAAAAGAAGAAGTCAAAATGTGCATATTGTAAAATATTAGGACATGATGAGCATAGATGCTATAATAAGAAGATTGATGAACTGACACACCTTCTTCAAAAGAATAACATTAAGCTGCCCTAATCAGTGTCTGGTACTTCTTCTTCAACATCTCAATCGCCAGCTCCCTCATCATCATCTCAGTCATAGGACACAGTATCTACTTCTGGCCTACACAAGATGAAAGGACAAGCACTCTTGGCCTCTACAAGTCTTGCATCTCATAGATGGCTTCTTGATTCAGGGGCATCTCATCATATGGAATCTTCTATGGACATGTTCTCTTCTTTTGAGCCTTGTAATTCACCTCATATATTGATGGGTAACAATACATATATGAAGGTAAGTGGGAAGGGTTCTATTGATATGGGGGAAGGGACTTTCAATGATGTACTTTGTGTTCCTTCCTTATCCACTAATCTCCTTTCTATTTACCAAATTACTCATGGGGGTCAAGGTAAAATAGTTGAGTTCACTCCAGATAGGGTGTACATAAGGGACTTGGAGACTAGGGATATTGTTACTATCGGGATGGTTGATCACTCATCTCATGTATATTCCTTTTCACATTTTGCTTTAGAAGATGATAATGTTCCTTTGACTGCATCACACACTCCATTGAGTGTGACCCATGTTAGTGAGGAGAAGTTTGGTCAACTACACCTTGGTATTCTAGAAACCAATATTGAGCTTCCTACTCCACCTCCTACTCCTTCAGCCATTGTTGCTTCTATTCAGCAGGATGATCATAGTTTTTCAGATCTTGCTTTGTGGGATGAGTATTTGACAGGGATTTCTAACTTGTTCATAGAGTCTCATACTGCAGATTTGGAGGACACACTTGAGGGGATTTATCTCCTCTTTGATGACAGTTTTAGCACAACTGTTATCCCATCTTCTTTGTCTTTGGAGATTGACATTCATGAGTCTCCTCCATCACTTGATTTGTCATATTTCTTGGTTCAGTTTGACCATGATTATGTTGTGGCTCGTTCAAGCTTGGAGGATCTTCATCAGTCTTTAGAGGCATACATGAGCATTCATGCTTCCTCCTTTCAGTTGGACATGGAGTGGCTTCTTCATCAACTTATGGACTTGTTTCTTCCTAAGGGAAGATGTGTTGCTTGCAGACATTGGGTCATCTTTTGTTTTCAGGCATTCTTCATCAGCATTGGAGCTTCTTCATCATGGGGGGGATATCTTATCTCTCTACTTCCCTCTTATGGGGGGGTCATTTATTGTATATACATGATGCATGTTGTCCTTGGGGGGTATTATTGAGTCCTCCATACATCATGTTTCTTTTGTTTTGTTTTCTCTCTTTTAGAGAGGAGTTTTGTCCCACAGGGTTTTCTCCTTTTCTCCGCTTGCAAGAGATTGAATCATTTGCATTGTAAATGGGTACCTAACATGGCCTAGTAGTCGGGACCCAGAGTAGTGTGCATAATAATCTTCTCCCTAAGTTGCACTTAAGGGGGGGTGTTGGTGTGAATAATTGTCTTGTACCTAGCTAATTCATTCACTAGGAAAATTAGGGGACATATTCACATGGTTAAGTTTACTTAGGTAAAAGATTCCTTCTAGAAGTCTTAGTTGGCTTATCTAGAACTTATCTTATCTAGCTAGGATGCATCATTTCCTAGGTGATTAGGTTGTTGGTTGTCTCATGTCATAGGATAATGACATTTTTCAACATCATATTCATTCCTATCTCTCAACCTTGCCCATATAAGCAAGGCATCTCATGTACATTTGTATTCAAGCTTATAGCAAGCAATAGCTATTCAACCATTAATCGATCTTGCATTGTGAAGCAACCTTTCTTGCCATTCTCTCTTGTGGAAGTGGTTTTGGTTGCAACTAATCTTGGGGGTGTTGAGGAGTCACCATTAACTCCTACATTGTCCATGCACTATAAATTCTTAATCCTCTTTATGGTCTTCAAGAAAATAAGTTCTTTAAGAACTGACCATGTACTAGCAATTCTTGTTCTTCTTCTATCATGTTTTGTAGATAATATGAATCTTCACCACCTTTACCAACAATGACAAATGGTCCCAACCATAGGGATTCAAATTTCCCATGTTTTCCTTTGTCCTGACTCCTGGCATTCCACATGAGAACCATGTCATTTACTTCAAATTTTCTATTTTTATCCCTTTTGTCATATAGGTATTTCATTTGAAATTGCTTCTTCTTATTGTGTTGTTGGGCTTGGTTCCTGATCTCATCAAGTTCTATTAACTCTTCCATCCTCTCCTCCATAGTTTCAGGAATGTCTAAATCTTCTTGCAAAATGAACTTACATACTGGTAATAAATTATGCAAAGGGAGCCTAAATTGAGTCCCATATACAAGCTCAAAAGCTATTTTTCCAATGGCTTTCTTCACAGTGATTCTATCTGCCCATAGAGCTAATCTCAACTTGGAATCCCATGCCTTTTTGTTATTATCTAGCATTCTTTTTTATGATCTTCAGAATGCTCTTGTTGTTGGATCCAGCTTGCCCGTTCGCCTGTGGATGATATGGTGAAGAATAAGATATTACTATACCATTGGACTAGAAGAATCCTTTGAACTCATATGACCTAAAGAACATCCCATTATCAGTTATAATTCTTGCTGGCACCCTAAATCTGGTGATGATATTCTCCAATAGGAAGTTTGTTACCACCTTACTAGTTGCTTGTTTGGTAGGTATAGCCTCTACCCATTTTGTGAAGTAGTTTGTAGCTACCAATATCCATCTATGTCCTCCACTATATTTTTCTGCAATCTCTCCTATGAAATCAATTCCCCATTGGTGGAATGGAGCCTCAACCTACATCAGCCTTAAAGGCAATGCCCCTTGATAGTTCAATTTCCCAGAAAACTTCTAACATGCTTCACATTTCCTAGTATGATCATAGGCATCATTGAAAACTCTAGGCCAATAGCAACCTACCCTTAACACCTTATGTGTAGTATTTTTTGCTAATAAATTCCCTTCACATACTCCATGCATTTCCTTCAAAATAATTTTTTCTTGATCTTCATCTAGGCATAATAACATAACACCATCCCTATTTTTCCAATAGAGATCCCCTTTCATAAATACATACTTTGATGCCCGTAGTTTAAGCGTCCTTTTCTTATTGTCATTAAATCCTTTAGGGCATTTCATATGTTTAATATAATACAAAATATCAGTATACCATGGTGTGTGTTCAATACTAGTAATCATGTTATCTTCATCATTCAGATTGCACACTTGAGGCTGCTTCAATGTTTGTTTCAGCCATTAATTTGGCTAATCCTTGTCCTCTGACTAGCTTGGTGATTTGGATCTCTATGTCAAACTCCTAAATTCTATTGATCCATCTACATCTTCTCCCAGTGACCTCAGCTTGTATGAACACATCTTTAACTGCAACATTGGGGACATATGCAATTATTTTTACTCCTACAAGGTAGGGTCTGAAGGATTTTACTGATTTCACCCAAGAATATGCCTATTTTTCTATAATGTGATAGTTTAATTCTGCTCCTTGGAGAGATTTACTAAAAAATGATATAGGTTATTCATGACCCTCATCATTCTTCTGTAACATTATTGTTGCAAATGTGTGATAAGACGCAAATGAAAAGATTTGAAAAGGCTTATTGAAATCAGGGGACTTCAATACTGGGGCCTCCTTAATTTCTCTTTTGATGGATATGAATGCATCTATGGCCTCAGTAGTCCAGTCAATCTTTGCACCCTTCTTTAACATATTTGATATTGGCTTCACTATCTCAGTAAAGTTTGATATAAATCTTATCACAAAATTGATTATCCCAAAGAAGGATTGGATGGCTTTAACTGTCTTAGGAATAGGTATCTTTTCAATGGCTTCCACCCTTTCTGGATCAATCCCTACCCATTCTTTGGACACTATGTGCCCCAATAACTTTCCTTTTGTTACTACAAAATGACATTTTTTAGGATTTAGGGAGATGCCATTTTCAATGGATTTGATGAAATTTTTTTCCAAGTGCTCAACATGGTCTTCTACCTTCTTTGAATATGCAGTTAAGTCATCTTGGTACACCACCATTATTACATTAATTAGATCAGCAAATGTAACATCCATAGCTCTTTGGAAAGTTGCACCATCATTTGTGAGTCCAAATGGCATTCTGACATATACATACGTTCCCCATGGTGTGGTGAAGGTTGTTTTGTATTGCTTTGATTCCTTGACCTTCACCTAGTTATAACCCAAAAATCTGTCCATCATAGATAGCATCTCACATCTTGTGACCTACAACATAGCCTCCATGTTTGAGAGTGGGTAGTTGTCCTTAAGAGAGGATACATTCAAGTTTTAGAAATATACACAGAGCCTTATGTCTCCATTTTTCTTTCTAACAGGTACTAAATTAGAGACCCAAGATGAATTTCTAATAGGCTTGATGATACCCCCTTCCCTAAGCTTCATAAGTTCCTCATGGATTTTAGGCTCTAAGGTAGGATTTATGGGTCTTTGTTTCTATCTAAAAGGTTTTGCATCTGGTTTCAATGGGATCTCATGTTGGAAAAAATCTTCTCTATATGCTTTGAGATCATCATAAGACCATGCAAAGACATGCTTATATTTCCTTAATAATTCAATCAACATTTTTTTTGATTGTTGGGCTTATCCTTTTCCTAATGTACACTCTTTTTGGTGCCAATTCAGTGCCCAAGTTGATTTCTTCAATGTCTTCCCTTTTTACTGGTGTTTGTTTCATAAGGGCTCACTTATTTCCATCAAACACCCTCTCTAATGCCACAAATCCTTTAGGAATCTTGTTAGTCTTGAGTTGAAAAACTTTTCCAAATACAATTTTCTTGTCATCTATTTCCTCCACAAATGCATTAAAATCAATTTCTTGAGCTTCATACTAATCAATGCAATGTAAGAACTTAATCAAATTAGTATCATCATTAAAAACCTGCCAGCTATAGATGTTATCAGGGATCGTAGGTCTTGCTTTGAGCTCAAATTGTGAAATCCCTGCCAGTGTGACATCATCTCTTTTCAAAGCTACATTCGCCAAGAAGTCTGCCATTAAATTCTTGGACCTATCTTTCCATTCAATAGAGAAAGCATCGAACAATTCAATGGTGCCCCATACAGCATTTTTGTACTGCTTTAGCCTTTTGTTTTTTGTAGCATACTTTGATCTTACTTGTGAAATAACCAACTCAGAATCTCCAAAAACAATCAATAGTTTAATTTTGTGTTTGACGGCCATGTTCAATCCAATCATTAGAGCCTCATACTCTGCTATGTTGTTTGTACATTCAAATGTGAACAAGAATGAATATTTGAATGTTGTACCTTCAGGTGAAATGAAAACCACTCCTACTCCATTACCTTCTTTGTTGCATGCTCCATCAAAATACATTAGCCATACACCCTGCTCATTCTTGGAGACATCCCTATCAATTGGATCAATGTTCACCAATTCAAGTTGTGAATTTTCTATTCTAAAGCTTCCTAATTCCACATCACAGAAGCAATTCATCTTATTTTGATCAACATATTCCACAATTTGGTTCACTCTTGGTTCTCTATACAACTTAACCTCTTCACCGTTTATTGGTATTGTGGCATAGGATAAGTCAAATTACACATTTCCTCCCATTGAAGCAGTCCATTGCCTTGATAGGAGCGTACCAAAGTGAGGGGGTTTTTCTATCATAGTTATGTCAATTGTGTATGATATGTGTGGATAAGCGGCTAACTTCACTTCTACATCTTTCATGATTCCTACCACTAGGATAGGCCTACTATCCATAGCATAGCATTTACCACCAGTAGTTTCTACCCACATGCCAAGTTGTTTCATGACCCCTACTAGCATGATGTTAATAGCAACCCTTGAATCAATCATACAATTTCTCACCATTTTGTTATTTATAAGCAATCTGGTAAAAAATGGATCAACCTATGGAGGATTCACCAATGTATCACCAAGACACACTTCAAGGACTTTTATGTCTCCCTACCTGCCACTACTATTTTTGGTGATTTCTTTGTTTTCCAAGTTTGTGTTTCTATTGGTTCCATTGGATATTAGTTAGATAGCACTATCTCTATATTATTTTATCTTCATCATTTCCAATAGTGGCACAAATATCTTCACCTGGGATAATGCTTGTGTGAAGTCAAATGAAGAGGCATTTTCTATTTTGGCTACCTTTACTTTGTTCCAATGGGTCTCCTTTATTTTCTTCTTTCTCCTTTTTATTTGTTTCATCATGCTTCTATTTGCTTTTGTATAATTCCTTGTCTTCTTCTTTAGGAATGCGCTTCTGCTCATTCTTATTAGGATCCTTATCCTTCTTTGGTTTTTCCTACATTGTCCCTTTATCTTTCACAAACAATCCTCTTGGAATGCCTTCATCTGCATTTATTGTTTTGTTTCTTAGCCTATAGTTGCTTTTTGCTTGCTCTACTGCAACAATGGTTAATTCTTTGATCTCTTCCTTCGTTGGCCTCCTTAATTTACATTTATTTGACTTAGGTGGTATATAAGAAGGATGTGATTCATCATTGCTTTCATTATCCTGATCAGAGAATACAGGTTGTTTAGCCATGAATCTCTGGTTATTCACATCATACTCATAGCCTTCTTCTCCTGAAGATGAATATTCTTGTTCAACTGGATGGAGAGTATGTGAAGTTAGATATTCTGTATGGTTTCCTTCTTCATTGTCATATGATATTTCTTCTTCTTGTATTGATTGTGCCACAACACAATGATCTAGAGAATGAGGTAGCTTGCAAACTTGACACCAAGGGTTGTTCTTGACTATGTAGGCTCCCATTTTCTTTAAGGGATCAGGAGTTTCTTTATACTTAGGTCTATCAGTTATGGGTTTTCCATCTTTCCAATTTGTGTTGTATGGCATATCATGCGATCTTGGTCTTTCATTTCTGTATGAATTATCTTGCTTATTTTGGGGATTATTAAAGTTTTGTGGAACTCTAAGGTTGTCCCTTTTGCCAATCATCCATGTAGCCTTTCTATTGTTCTTAATGGTCAATGTTGTCTTTTGTGCTTTAGTTAAACGTCTAGGGCATATTTTTTTGAGTTCATACCCCATTTTTGGATCAAAGGCCTTCAAATAAATACTTAAGGCTACCGGATCAATCAGTTTGGAACCTTTTGGTATTTTGTTGTATAGTTTGGAAAAACTCTTATTGAAATCATAAGCTGGCTCATTTTGGTATTTTTGAATACTTATCAATTCATGAAGGGAAAATTCAGGGGAACATTGATTCCCATATTGTTATAGAAATTTATTGTGAAAGTCTACTATAAAATCAATTGAGGCATCAGGTAAACCATTGAACCAATCCCTTCCTTCTTCGATTAGTGACATCATGAATAATCTCATATTCACATCCTTGTATTCCATTGCAATATCTTGTATGAAGGCATTGAAATTTCTGATATGTTCTTCAGCTAATATCACATTATTCCCAGTGAATTTTGGAACCATATTTCTCCAATTGTTGTCCACTAGGTATGGATATAATTGGTGTCCTGTCAAATCAAACTACTTACATGTGCTCATGGGGTTCTGTGGATGCAAATTTAGAGGTGGTGGATTGGGATGGTATTAATATCCATATTGAGGCTGATGGTAGACATTTTGTTGGATGTTTTGTTGAGGGTATGCATTCTGATGTGGCACATGTTGTTGATGTTACAGGGCATACTATTGACCTGGAGGTTGATAGTGCTGGGGAATATTGCCAGCGTTTGGGGGCTAGGATCTTTGTGGTGGAATATTATATTGGGCATGTTGTCTTGGGTTACCATGTGCATTATGAGGTACCCTTGAAGTACCTGGAGCACAAGTGTTCTGAGATGCTCCATGTGAATTAACATTGCCACCTTGTTTATGTGGAGTGACATATTTTGGCGGTTTTGGTGCGTAGATGCTTAATTGTTTCATTTGTTGATCTATCTCCTGGTTTTCTTGTATCATATATTGTCTCGTTCTGAGTGTTGTCTTTTCCATTCTAAATGTAGTTCAAATTATTGGTTATTCATACCATTAAAATCAACAATAGTTTGATCAAAAAACCCCTCATGGTTTTCTTCTCCTTGTTGTGATGACATTTTGTAATCATATTCATTCTGTATTTAAATCCATTTTGTCTCAATTTGGGCGTTGAAATCCTCTTTTTTCTTAAGGTCCTCTTTCCAACTAAAAATAGGATGACTAGTGTCTTCTTGTTCAAAGGGAGTATGAGGATCTCTTCTCAAGTCATTACCATGAAATTCTGATCCATGCAATGGATCAAAACTTTTACTTGTTGCAAGGAATTGTTCTGTTGAGTTCTCCCTAACTTCATTATTTACATTTGTTGCTTTGTCCTTGTTCTTATTTGTATCATACTTTGAAGGGGAGACCCATGTTTATTTATCCACCTAACATTGTTCTTCTTTGGGATTTCTTGGTGCAAGGACCTCCTACCATTCATCTCGTAGGATGCTTTAATGCTATGAACTCTAGGGTTTTTCTTTGTTGATGTGTATTTGAACTTCCTAGTCATGCACTTGTTCTTACAGAGTCGCCACTCACTTTTAAGAAAAGTGAGAAAATTTTACTATCTCTTATTCCCAACGGAGTCTTGTACAAGGTGTTGACTCTATGATGAAAGGTCTAGATTTAGAATTGGCTAGTTCCCCAGCAGAGTCTCCAATCTATTGGATCTGAAAAATGTGGGTTACAAATCCTACGAGAATGACAGGCTCTATGATCAGATTTACAACATTCTTGAACCAATGAATGGAGTTAACCTATACGGTTGATGACTCCCTACACTTCAGGTTCTACTAGACCTAGGCTGGTGGACCTTGATAGCTGAAGTAGATTGTGTGACTTGTTTGTACTTAAGGATCTATCCATAGTGGCACAAAGTGTGGGGTAGATGACGACTTGTTGATTACTTCTACTCCTAATATGATAGTTGCAAATTTTGAATGTGAAGGTTGATAAGTAAAGTATAAATGAAATGTGAAGACCAATGCTTTATTGGGTAAGCGGAGTCAATGGATTTTTATGATAAGTGACTGGTATTGGCTACAGTTCTAATTGTTTGGAACTTATATTTGTTTATATCTTGTATAAACATGCAAGAATGTGACTAACAGACTCTACTTATTGATCCAATCCATCCTATCAGGTTACTATGACTTATTAAAAGGATTTTAATCCTTCCTTGAAAGAACCAATTAAAAGAATCACAAAATGACAACAAATGTGTATTGACAAATGAAGTATATCCTCAATTTGAATAACAAGATATAATCAAGTTGGAGACAGTATGACAATATTATCAATCACCTAACTCTTCTTACTGATCCAAATATTACTTCCGGGTTACTCTAATCAATTAAAAGGATTTAATTCTTTAATGGAAACTAATCAACTTGATTACACAATAACAACAAATGTGTCTTGATGAAATTGAATATCAACTTGGATACACAAATTCAAATAACAGAGAAATAACAATGTGGAGATAGCTAGATAATTGTTTGAATCAACAAACAATAGACACCAATATTGAGCCACACTGAATTAAAGATCTTCCATTGATTTCTACCAAAATTCATGCATGCATCATGGTCCTTACAATATAATCTATATGATAAACATTTTGAAAAGTATCTTCTATATATCTCCTATTCTCTTCCTATTCGCTCTTCCTATCTATATCCTCCAATCATTACAATGTTCAACCTATCTAGCAATATCTTGAAGAGGGTATACCTCTTCATAAGTGTCTCTTGGAATTAACAACAACAAAACATTTAACAATTAAGCTCTAATGAGCCACAAATGAACTTGTGTTATATGATCTAAATATTCTTGGCTTAAGTATGTGTCAGCATCCTCTGAAGCATTCCTTACAATAGTTTCCATGATGATCATCTTCTCCAAATGCTCACAGGCCTCTTCCAGTGTTGAATCTTCGTGCTTGGCTGCTTCCAAGGCTCCCTGCAGTACTAGCTGGCACTCTTTCATCCATTCACTCTGACTCTAGTTCTCCATCATCTTTGAACAGTGCAGGAACGCCTTCCTTTGAAGCATCAATAAATTCTTTGGCATCTACTTTGAGTTCCTTATAATAGTCCTGATGTTTCGTTACCATGTTCTCAGTGGCTATAATGGCTCTTATATCAAAAGTGCTACTCTTTTATATCTCTTGGAGTTTTTCATGAAGCCTGTCATTTATCCTCTTGTGTTCTTGAATGGCATTGTGACTTTTGGAGTGAGTCACCTAGAACTTGTCCATCCAGACCATTAGAAAAGTGTGCCTCTTTTGAAATACTGTAGAAAGTGTGTCAAATTTGGCCTTGCTCACATGAGTGTGTACTTGTGATTCCTCACTTTTGTCCTTTGATTGGGAACCTTCTCCTTGAGTTAACATTTTAGTGGATCCCTTGAATGTGTTCTTGACTGTCACTCAGAAAGTCATTTTCTTTGAGCATTCTCTCATTGTTCAACTTGTACATATCTCGTTCTTTGATCAGCATTTGAATCTGAGCCTTATTCAATTTGGCTACATTTATGCCAATGTCAGTTGTGACCATGAGATCAATTTCTCCTAATTTCAGTTTCATCACATGACCAAATGCCTTCTCACTATCAATAATCACAGATTTCTTATGTGGGGGATACAAAGCTCATATCATAAGAGAGTTCTCATCAGGGTTATATCTTGACCCAGTGTATACTTATGTTACCCCTTCTGGACTAAGCTTGTGTTTAGTACCATTATTATGTAAAAAATTATCAAAGACAAGAGCAAAATTTAAATCTAAACCAGGAAAGATCATCACATCAAACTCTTCTAATAATTATCTTCCTCTCTCTGGAGTCATGTTCTTCATCTCATTATCCACATCCATCTTCAAGGTGTTCAGTAACTAACCTTCATTGCTAGGTGTGATGTCTGCAACTGATTCCCTTACTATTTTTCCTTTTTGTTTGTACAAGAAGGATCTAAATTTAGGATACTTTATAAACTGATCATCAGAAACAAAGGAATTATAGGCCAATTTCCTAGCATCTGTATCAGATGATTCCCCAACTTCATGTTCTTTGTTTGGAGGATGATATTCTTCAATCCTCAACTTTGGGATCTTATCTAGTTTGCCTTGGGGTTCATTTTCATCAAAAGATTCCTCACTACTAGAGGACAACATTTCTTCATGTATCTTCCTCATCTTATGTTCCATTTCCCTATTATAGTTATCAATTTTCAATTCATTCTCCTTTTCTTCCATGTTCCTAATAATATCATCGTGTAGATACGATATGTGATCATATACCCCTAGATTCTATTTTTTCCTTGCAAAACCAATATAACCTTCAGGGTCAAATCCCTTCCTTGGTACAGCCTTCTTCATATTGAAATGTGATAAATATCCAAAATAAGATCATATCCTTCTTTTGACACCATAGTGAAATCTCCAAAACACAATGTACTAGGTATGAATGACTGTTTTTTAGATGCACTCAAGTTCATGAAATTGGAATAATCCAATTGCCTAACAATCTCTAGATATGCAATCCTATCTGGCATAGTTTTTGGTAATAGGAAAGGTGTGTCTTCAAAGCCATAAACTTTGATCATGGTGGAATCAATGTAATAGTACCAGTCACCCCAATTATGACCGACAGTTGGTGGTCCATTGAAGTCCCTAGGCCTTAAGAATTTTTTGATCTCATCAAACAATGAATAATTACAAGGATGATTATAAAACCTATACAATATCTTGACAAAGTATTCTTCAAAATAAACATAACTAGAATTGATAAACCTGTTGTCCCAAATAGCAGTCCACAATTGCACTGGTAATGGCTAATCCTCCTTATCAAACTGTGTAATCCTCAATTCCTCTGGCCACATTCCTAAATCTTGTCCATAGTACAATATCATGTGCATGAGAAGGGAATAATGATTAAAGTGCATTATGGGAGATCCATTCTTGATGGCCATTAGCCCTGAGGCTATCCCTCTGGAAATGTGTGAGGTGAAATCAAAAGGTATTGCATTGTGGCATTGTATGTTTGCAACAATTACCATTGGCCCTATAGACATGAATTTAGAGGCCTTTGTTCCTATTATTTGGCATACTGAGAAGTAAGTCTGTTTCAAGTAGGGCTTGAACAAATCAACATGAAAAGGAGGTCCATAATTATCTTCAAGTGGAACTAGGTTTCCATCTTTCCTAGGCTTGTGCAACAGTAACCTCCATCCTTTGTAAGTAGTATCCATCCTCCAATACTCCTTGTCTAAATCCCCATGCACTATGGGCTCATCACATGAATCATCTAGGTTGAAAACTTCATGAAGTGCAATTTTGGATGTGTGTATGAAAGGCTCTCCTTGCGGGTTGCAAATGGCCTTTAGGTTTGGGCTATAATGCTTGGCCAAAAGTTTTATAAGTTCTACATTCATGAAGACATTGGGAACAACCAATTTTCCCAAATTGAAATTCTAGGGGTTGTACACTGGTTCAAATCTATTCCTCCAAAAGTAATGAAACATAAAAAATTCATATCCCCTAATATGAGTCCACACATCACTTATATGTTTGCATTTATCTTCTAACTTTTCTACATCAGCCCTCAATTGTGCAGACCTTCTAGCTTTTGGCCTTGAACTAGGCAATTGATCAATGAGGTCTTGGTTTAATTTATGTTTTAATTCTGGGCCCATTTCAATTTTTTGTTTCTTAATTTTGGATTGGCTACTTTCTTCCTATTGCTTCCTACCTTTTGTTTTTACAAAACTTGAACCTTCCATTTGATTCTTTACAAGGTGACAGAACTGAATTGTAATTTATCAATTGTAGGAAACTCAATATGCTTACTTGTGTATTTCTGGCCACACTAAATTCCTTGACTCCCGTTTGATCTCCCATCCTTTCTACTACAACTTTTGAAAATTATTTTTGTTCAATCTCTTTTCAATCAGAATTTACATAAGGTTCATTCGTGCGGCCATTAATTTCTACCACTAGAAATCAATGCAACAAGTATTTTGAATTTTGAAATGTCAGAGCGATACAAGAAGATTGCATCAGTGAAACCCTTCTAATCTTAGGCTGATTTGTGTGCTTTATTTGGTTCCACCTTTGTTTATACATTCATAATTGATCGCCAAGACATAACTGAATGTCTTTTTGATATGAAGTGTCCCTTTGATTCTCATTCTTAGTCGAGAAGACCACCTAATACTCTTACCGATATTATACACTTTCCATTTCTATTGCTTTTCAATTTTTATTATTTCAAGGAAAAATTTATGAAGTTTTCCCAATGTCAAGGTGGCTTGGGCCATTTGAAATCCTTTTACTTATCACCTAGTGTCTTTCCGATAGATAGTGGTCCTTCTATGTTACTATCAGGCTGACATGTACTATCGTTGAGAGAACAAAATACCTTTCCGATGATGTTGGTATCCCCAATGTATTTCCTTCATCGCTTCATTAGTTTGGATAAGTCGGTGAGACTTTCCCCGAAAACTTCCTTCATCAGCATAACCCACATGGTCGGAGAGATCTAAGAGACTTATTTCGATCATACATGTCTCTCTGATACAATTTTTCTTCTATTCTATTGACGAGAGTGTATATGTTTCTTCCCGATGAGGTTTCCATCAGCATGATACACACACTCAGTATGATTTGAAAACTTCACTTTTATCACCTTGCTCTTGCTGATAAGTCTTTATCAGTGAAACATTGATCATTGTCTTCCCGATTATGCACACATGTTATCTTCAGGGTCTTTGATCATTGTAACTTGATTCATGTCTTCCCGATATGCAGAAAATGTTCAAATGAAGGGCCACCACTTGTTGATCGGAAATATATGCACATGGTCATCCCAATAAGGATCACTTTAAAGCTTTTTCTCAACTATGATCAGAGAGATGCTAATGTATCAAAGTCCATAATTATGGGATCATTAGTTAACATGGGTTATAATATGGATCTTGTCACACAAATTTCAACAATTTGTATTGACCATAAAATTAAGGTGTGGCAAATTTTTGTGGTATGTGAAGGGTGAGTGGGTGGAGGCCAGTGAAAAATGTGATATTTTTCTAGTCCTAACAGAATCAATGTAAAAGAAACCCCATCCTTCTCAATCTGATAAATGTTATGCCTTCCATCATACAAGGAAAATCTCTCAAATTCCCATGGTCTCCCTAAGATCAAGTGGCATACACTCATAGGTACCACATCACATAATATTCTATCCTTATAAGAACATATACTAAACTCAACCTAAGATTGCTCCTTAACCAAAAGAGAATGTTCATCATTCAACCAAGAAACATAATAGGGTGTTTCATGAGTTATCCTTTCCAAATTCAATTTATCAACCATTTTTTGTGACACCATGTTATCTAAGTTACCAAAATCTACCATTACACTTGCAGGTGGTTTTGAAAATTTCTTTTCTTTGTAGCATCTCCTTCCCTTCAATCAATTCTCTAACCAGGGCATTCATTTTTTCCTTTCTCCAATACAACTCTTCCTTCCTCAAATCAGTACTATGCTTTGATACCAATTGATGCAGTGACAAGGATTTAATTGACTTAATCAACATATTTTAATATTTTCCAACCACTTTTGAAGTCTTCAAAACCCTCTCTAGGGTTAACTCCTTTGCAACTGCCCTACTTTCCTAGTAGGTGTCTAGACCTTCCTTTCAAGTCTTAACTCTCAACCAATCCTCCAAACCCACAAACTATGCACTTTTTTGAGCAACCAATATGCCCAATCAAAACATATCATGAAATCTCATATGGTCACTTTGGACCAACTCCACTTAAACTAAGCTTTCACGTTGAAAAGGGCTCCAATTAGCCCACTTTTACAAAGGAACTCACCTCCAAAATTGTTGCCAACTCAAAATATCATTAAACAGTCCTCAAACTACCTCCAAAACCTTAGATTCTTCAACCTCTGGTTCAAAACTCGCTTCCTATTTCCCCAAATCATGAAACCCTCCTTTTTCACACAATAATCAAGGGTTTATTGAAAAACCCATCTCCAGGCCACATACAACCTTAAAACCACTTCAAACATTCTTATTTTAGTCTGAACAAGCTTAATAACCCTTCATAATTTTCTTCCCCAAGCTTACTCACCTTTGCACTCTAAAACCTCACTTTTCCACTCAAAAAACACTCTTTTCCCAACTAGGGCTTCATGCCCAAACTATAAAATGACCTCCCCTACCCTTTATATGCTTCAAACTCATCAAAATTCACTAGATCTCACTGAAGCTAACATGTCCTATCCTTCTTCAAACAAATTTCTTCTATCAGCCTCTTCAAGTTATGCCTTTTAGGCCTAAACTCATGTAATTCCCACTGAGGCAACATACACCTCAAATGTATTTTCCAATGTTAAAAAATTTCTCCTACACCTAATCCTACCCTAACCAGGCCCATTTCATCGATACAGAGCATAGACAATAGGTGGAATGGCCTAATTCATCATATCACACTCTCAAACCCTTGTATGGGCAGTTACAGACCCGTTTGAGCAAATTGATTACAAAAATCCTTCAAACCTATTAAAGACCACTCAAAACATGTTCAACACATATATCTACCAAAGATAATTCAAATTTGAATAAGAATGGTCTATACAGGAAAGTACAGGAGGCTGCTGCAGTAACTTAACAGAAATTTCTGAGAAATAACACATAATTCAAGAGCTTCTATTTCTTTTAACAATCCAAAACTTTCAACAACCAACCTACCTTGAGTTCCAGAGGCTTATTTAAAATTTCCTCACACAAAGCCAACCAACTCATCCCTTCAACTTCCCTAATTAACCAACTTAACCATTGGCATTCCAAACTTTGCACTTTTACAATTTTTGTCATGACAACTTTTTGCAATATTAGCAACATTTACATAATGTCCCACTTGACTCATAAGACCAAAACAAACATTAAAAAATGGCCTAACATCGCCTTATTTGACAACAACTTGATTCAAATACCCTATCTAGACCCAATTCACAAAATGGAGGAACTTAGTGCTCAACACCAGATGAGCTATTATCTTCTTTGGAGTATAGGCTCTTCTTGTGCTTACGGAATTTTTTCTTCCTCTCATGTTTCCCTTGTTTATAACTCTTTTTGTATTGATGATGTTTTCTTTCCTTCTTTATGTGATGGTCATCTTCACCATCGCTATTATTAGCTTCTACTTGTGGACATTTAGCAGCAAAATGACCTATTTTACCACAATTAAAATATTTGAAGGGTAACTTAACTTTGTATTTGCTAGATCCTTTCTTGATATTTCCCACAAAGTGTGCTTCGTTTGCTTCCAATTCATTTTTGGATCTATCACTTGGTTTTGGGTCTTTATTCTTCATCTTCTTTGAAGCTTTGAAGGTTTCCTCTCATTTTAAGGCATCTTCTTTTTGGTCATCTCATATGCAGTGAGGATCCTATGCAACTCATTCATTGTTAGGGTATCTAAATATTTCATTTCTTTTATAGAAAATACTTTGGAATCAAATCTTATTTGAAGAGACCTTAATACTTTTTACATAATTATTACACCCTCAACCTTATCTCCAAGACCTCTAATAGTGTTAACAATTTCATCCACACAAAGTAGATAGGCTGCTATGTTCTCATCTTTCATCTTCAAGGTCTTGAAATGTCTTTTATGATTTTGGAGCTTGGCTTTCATAACCTTGTCATCTCCTTCATAGATATTCTATGAATGCAATGTATTATTCTCACTTTCCTTCTTTTTAGCTTAATCTATTGGTGGAGATTATGGAACAGTATAATCATCCACTATTGATTGTCAAATATCAAATCCAAGAGTCATTAGGTAGGTGTTCATCCTTACGCTCCAAAAATAATAGTTTGTTCCATCAAACAATAGAGCCCTATTGGAGGATAATCCTTCTTGGTAGGTCATGTGTACTCTCAAGATCTTCCTTCTAGTGATTAAGCTATACTTTGAAGGAAACAACTCTTATACCAATTAATGAGCACACACTTATACTAAGAGGGGGGGTAAATCAGTATAACAAAATTTATTTACTTTTTTTCAAATTAACAACAACAATAACTTTAAATACACAATATCAACAAATAAGAACATAATATTTATGTGGAAACCCTTTCGAGAGAAAACCACAAAAAAATATTGTTTATATAAAATTCTCTTACAAAATTTGTAGGCACCAATCCATTGGAGACACCAATCCTTGTTACTAAGCACCAACCCAACAAGAGACACCAATATCTTCTATAGAGAAGCACCAACCTCTAATACAACAAAGCTTTCATCTTTTTGATATTGCTTCTTTATAAATCTACCATAAATATCCTTGGAGGTCTGTTATAAAGTTGCCATAAATCTCCTTTAAGTTTGCTATAAATTTTATCTTCTTCTTAATATTCTCTTCTTCTCCTAATGTCTGCTCTTAAAAGGAATTATTTTTCATTAAAGAACTTGCTTTCTAACCTCCAAAATAACTTGTATTTATATCCAAATCATGCACTTCACCAAAAGGAGGCCAATCAAGGTTTGACATAATAAAGTTTATTTTAAATTTAAATTCACCCAAGAAATGTGTCAAAGAGAAGGAGGTTAGCCAACAACATAAGTATTAATTTTATTATTATTTTTCAATGTACAAAGTGAGTGCCAAGGTAGAGGAAGGTTGGCCAACACAGGAATTATAAACATGTATTTTATCACCTTGAAATAATGTGATCTACCCTTGAATGAATTGATTAGTCATCCTTTGATATTTCCTTTGACATCAATGATAATATTTCCAACAGTATCATAGTCTTCCATATTATGGTGCTATATGGATATGGTTTCTTGTGACTTGTTTTTATATGTGTGAGACACATTGTCACCCCAGTTCCTTATACCTTGGTACATAATGTCTAATGATATATCAAATCAAGAGTGTTCAATCCAATGCAACATAATCATGCATTTCATCCATCCCTCTTCTTCCATTATCTCTTCCTCACCTATCCCTTACTCTCTTATATGCATCATATTGCATCCTCTTCCCTCCATCTACTTTGTATCCTCTCGTCCATTTCAAAAGCACACTTGTGTTTTCCCAAACTTGCCTGTTCTCTTGAGGAGGCATCCCCATCTTCATCTTCACTCTCATCATCATTCCTCCTAGTCACTTCTTTAAATTACTAGAGCATCTTCCCTAATCTAACCATCTTTTTCTAAGTGTTACATTTTAATCTTCTTTGAAATGATACTACTTCATAAAATCATTTCAAAGCAGAGAGAAGTGTAAACACCTAAAATTGACCATCGTCATTACCTAACTATTTACTCTATAATTGATTGAATACAATGCTAATTATTCAATTTTCATTCTTTTATTAATTAAATAATATTTTATTATTTAATTAATAAAATCACTATTCATCATTATTCACCCACACCTTATTTCTAGTCTAAATCATTTAATCACCCTTCTCTATGCTCCATGCTAGAAAAATAAATCAAATTATTTATTTTAAATCCCTCCATCCTCATCCCAAAAATTAAATGAATGTTTTTTATTTAATTTTCATATTTCCTCCACTTTATTAAGTGGGCTAATCCACTTAATCCCCTAATCAACCACTTGCACATCCATAAACTTGGTCAAATCCTCCCAAATCCTCCACATCCCAATGTGTACAAAAGCATTTAATTTATGTATACAAGGCATGGGTCTTTGTACATGTGACATGGCCTTGGTACCATGTCACATTGGTCAAGTCCTTGCCCATACTCTCAATCTAATTTGAAATTCCTCTAAGGTACTTCCAATTACCCTCTTATATCTTGTCCATCCACTTCCTCCAAGGAGAATATCCACCATTGATTCCCCCCTTAATCTCTCTCCCTCCTCCTCCAACCAAATGAGGACACGTGCCCTCTCATCTCTTCATGGCTCTCAATGAATATGAGCCATTGATCTTTCAAGTGTGCATCCTATTCATCCATTCCTTGGGCCCAAAATTATAAATTGGCCTCAACCCAAGTCATTTGATCAATCAACCACTTGAATGTAACCTTATCATGCTATCAAGAGTGCTCACATCCAACCATCCATGAGCACAACCACCTCATATTGGTGCAACAAAAGTTAGTATCAATAAAATATTTCATATTTTCGTCATATTTTACTAACCCTTATGCTTAATCTAAGTTTTTCTTGTGTTGTGAGTAGAGTAGGTTAATGTTGTTGTGATTTATTGTATTAGGCTCAAATTTTCATGCATAGGGAATGAATTAAAAAAACTTGATAGCTCATATCTAGTAATGATGTAAAATTATACTAATATGATCTAATGAGATGAACAATGAGTATTCTTATTTACTAGATATGGTTTAGTTGTTGTAGCTATGTGCCTAATTTTGGGTTGAATTTTGGATGACATTCATTAAGATTTCCTATGCCATCTTTAAGCAAAAACTATAAGTATTATTGAGTAAAGTTGGATATTTTTCCATTTATCTTTCTAATAAAGAATGTGTTTCTGAGTAAGTGTTCTAATCAAAAATTTAAATGAAATGAGTAGGTTTGATTACTTTATAATTTGGTAGTTACTTATGTGTGCATGTTGAGTAGAGACCATCTCATATGGGTTCAATGCTATTCTTATGTGTTTATGAAATTTAACTCTACACTTATAAGACTATGTATAGGCTCATGAATCACTTGATTGTAATATGCATATCTAGGCCCACTTTACCAATACTTGTGAACCCTTGTGATGTCTAGACTAAGTGTACATGGCTATAAGACCCGCACAGGTCATATTTGAGTCTGATACAAGAGAAATTAGCAGGTTTTCATTGAACCATGTCATTGACTAATACCTTGAGCTACTATTCTATCTTATGGATTGACCTACATTCACTTGTATCACAAAGGTGAAAGATTGTCAGGGGGTATCCTAAATGTGATATTGGAGTAGTTGAGCTAGTTGTTATCCCCACCATGTCGATAATGAAAACCATAGTTAATTGTTGTATCAAGAGGGTTAGCAAGCAATCATCAATAGCATGGAAGTGATCAATGTTTAATGTTATCCATATTGTAAAGGGGTTAGTTGACCATATCACCAAGGCCTCTATGTGGTATATGTTGGATGTTGCTCCTTCTTAGGTGGACAGACTTGTCACTAGTGGCCTAGGGGTGATAGACATTGGAATCCACTAACTCAATGGCAATGGGTTGTAGGAATCTTATTAATGATTGTATGTGCATTTGGTAATGATTCCAAGTAGTATGAGATACTTACTAGTGCAGCAGATCGAATAAATGCATGGGAACCACAATGTAGTATAGGATATGCCAACATTATTCATTGGTGTACTTGTGATGTGGTATGAGATACCCTTCTACTTATGATTTGTGTATAAATTAATCACCGTGTGTGTAAGTGATGTATGCTTGAATCAATCAATATGTGCATTGGGGACTATGGAATGATACGACCCCTATGTGTATTTGTGTTGTTATCATTCTAGTGTAATTGAACTAATTTAAAAGCATGAACTTATCCATTATGTAGTGCTCTATAAAAACTTTTGCTAGAAATAAGACACAAATTTATAATTTTGGAAGGTAGAGCCACCAAATAGTAGTTGCATTGATATTGTTAGTGGATTCCAGAAGGCTTATCATCAAATCCCTCATTAATATTTGCATTGGCAATGTAAAAATGATTAGATGGCATAACAACCAAGATTTTCACTCTTATTCATTTGATAGTTGCATTCTTTGCTCTCAAAGGCTTACCACCAGAGTCAATATATTTATTTTTCAATTTTATATGATTTGTATATTGTGCAACTTAATGCTAATGAGTAAAATAAATTGTTTATTGTTCACATCTTGGCTATCATATGCTCTCATCTTTCCCACATTAGGATCCCAATGATCAAAAAATGTTTGGGTTTGTTATCTACTTTTTGAGAATTTGTAAAGCAAGCTAATATCTCAACTAGAGACACTACAAACTAGGGAAACCTAGAACCTCCATGTGAACCATTAAGGTAGTAGTCCTATCTAAACATGTCAATAGATTCAATTCCCTATCAAGCCACATTTCTATGTTTGATGCTACTAGTCTAGCTCTTACACCATGATGAATTTGCTAAGCAGCTGGGACTTTGAACCAAGGACTGCCCAAGGAGCTTAGACTTGTATCACTGAACTAATAGCCTACTCTATAGCTCAGAATGTGGATAGAAACATTTCCACTAGCAGCATCTTACACCATGATGAATTTTCCAAGCAGCTAGGACTTTGAACCAAGGACCTCCCAAGGCACTGAGACTCTTATCACTAAACTACTAGCCTTCTATATAGCTCAGAATGTGAATAGAAACATTTCCACTAGTAGCATCTTACACCATGATGAGTATTGTAAGCAGCTAGTACTTTGAACCAAGGACCTCTCAAGGCACTGAGGGTCTTATCATTGAACTACTAGCCTTCTATATGGCTCAGAATGTGGACTGAAACATTTCAAAAAAGGGAGGTTGCTAGTTCAATGAAACAACCTCTTAGAGATAAAAGACCAGTGAGAGGATGGGAAAAAGTTCATTCTTAAAACTTGATATCAAATACATCAGATTACATAAGCTTAGACATTATATAATTATTGGTACTCTCTATATATATTAATATGATAATAACAACATTGTATACATATTATGTTAAAAAAATTAACCTTACATTTCACTCATTTTTCTTTAGAATTAGAAATTGTCGCTTGAAATTTTTATTTTACCAATTTTTTCAAGAGAGATAGGCTTTTGTCTATGTGTCTGTTTTACAGTTTACCTGCTCTGACATAGAATTGTGTACAAAATCCCATCGATTCTTAGGGAATTTCCTCTAAACTTAATTTCAGATGTCACTGGATTTTTTTTCCAAGACATTAGTTCTATCATTTAATCTCAAAACAAAATGTCTAGTTCATAAGTCCAAAATCTAATAGACAAACATTAAAGCTAGTGGGTGAAGATGAGACCACCCTTTCTTCAACTGTGCCAAAATTTTCTCTAGAAGGTAACAAATCTCTCTACACAATAACCTATTGAATAAAACCTTTCCTTTCCTCCCATGAGAGTAACATACATAAATATTTTGTACGGGCCCCTAAGAAAATTTTGAGTACCTCAAAGTAATAGTTAAGAAAGATAGCTAAGCCCTTTGTAAGTATGATTATGTTTTGAATGATTCTCCGTAGCCACATTCTCCCTTAGAATTTGGATTGATGAATACGAATTCTAACCTGTAAAGAAAATAAACAAAAATAATTCATATAAAAATCAATTTCTTTATGAAAGGAAATTTACTTTGTTGCTTTCAAGGATAATAAAAATACGGTGCATGGCTTCTACATTATTTCTAGAAAAATAGACTTTGTATGGGAATTTTGAAAGTCAGTTTAGGCAGAGACATTTTCTTACTCTAGTCTATCCTCCAAAAAGTCCATCTGAGTCCCAATGACATGCATAAGTTCTCTTGGATCAATCAAAACTTTTACTCCTTTATCCTCCACTAGTTCATCAAATTTTCCTTTCTCATTTGCAATACATATTACGCATAACAAAATTATTATACAGTATCCAACACAAAAAATGAACTTTAGGATTCCTTCAGAACCTTTGTAAAATATTATAATAAAGAAATGCATAAACTTTAAACAAGCCCATAGCAGCTTGTCACAGAGTTGTTTCGTAGCATACACAATATTTTATATTATTACTCTGATCATGCAAAGTAAGGCTAGTAACAAGCTTTAAGATTGATCTAGTTAGATCTGTGTTGACTAGTAACTTGCTAAAAGTGACTGTAAGCTGAGAATGATGAACTGATCAAATTAAGGAACTAGCCTTGATATTAAATGTGAAATGAAATCGATACAAATACCTGAGAGATGTCTAAATTATTTATCCTTTATACTGATTTAAGTAAAAAATTATGCTACAAGATATTACAAAAATGAGTACAAAGCTTAAGGAACATGATCATTTTACAATACGTGTACAAGACCCCAAGATAATATAAGGAATCTAAGTTTAACTTCACAGAGAAGATACAAATTATAGCTAGAATTTTAAGCTAAATAATATTTAGGTGTAAAATTAAGACAAATGACCTCAGCTAGGCATCCTTCCCTAGTGCTTAAGCAAAATGGATTGTGTAGTCATTCCCTATTTCCTTTCCCAGGTAGATGCAGCCCAGGTAATGAGATTTTCAAGGATGTGGTGTCCTTGTAGGTTCTAAACACAAGGAATTCCCAAGGGTTAAAAATTATACTAGATTACCAGACTTTCCGTCATAAGTTCAAATGACATCCGTGAATCTTCACCATTGACTCCATATAAAGCAATGTTTCTACAATGCTTTGCATCAATGGTGTGAAGTCCTTGGAAAAATCTAGTCTAGTTTTCCAATTTTTAGGCCTTGGACATTTCGTCAAATAGTTGGCATGTAAAGTCTAAACTTGCTGATTTGGTTTTCAGTTTGTTGTATTTTTATTTTTGATGTTTTCCAATGATATAAATGATTGAAAATGATTGCTAAACAACTATCAAGAGAATAGGAATGAAATGCAAGATGTTTTTTGTATTTTTAAATGCATATAAATGGAAACTACTTATGAAAATGTGCACCTACAGTAGTAAGACATTTTGTCATACAATTTGTTGCCAAACTCCTTATATCTCCAATATGATATTGCAATAGAATGAAATAGTTACAAAATGAAAATGATATGCAACACCTTCTACTTTATATTGACTTATAAGCTAATTACAATAATTTTCCAAGACTCTTGGCTTACTATGTAACATATGCAACTACAATAGCAGTGCCTATCTCAACCCAATATGATAATGCAACTATAATAAATGACATATAGAACCTGGTTTAAATATGCAGACTAGGCTAAAGTTGAAGTAGCGAACTTGACCAGCAATGTTGAAGTCCTCTAAATGAAAACTCGAACCTCCTACAAGCTACTACCCTTGTCTTGATGTGCAAACTTGAAATAAAATATTTTATATCTTAAGCACCTTCGAATGTCTCCAAAAAGTGATGCCTAGACCTCCAAAGTGGTGCGCTTCAACACTCATATGAAATCGCAGCCTCTATGATGATTTATAAATAAATTTTCCCTCCTCTAACATGTTGTTCGACCCCATGAAGCAGCAAATTCTAACTTGAAATGATAGATGAATTTCTTCTGCAGATTGCTCCAAAATGCCACCAACAAACTCCTCCCAAAATTTGGCCAAAGGCCACAAATTTTTGACAATGAAGCACAATATAAATTCTGAAGTAACTTCCTCAAATTTCCAGCTAGGGTTGATATTTCACAACCGAACCTGGTACCTTAGAGTCTTCAAACCCTCAAGTAGATTGCTAAGAATTCAATCTCACCAATGAAGTAGAAAGATGTCAACCACCCAGATGCCCAAATGCAAAGAAAAAAGATCCTTATAAATAATTTTCACCAAGTCTCCAAGAAGCTTCTAAAATAAAATTTTATTTTATTCACTTATGTGACTTTATGATTTATTATTTTTTTTAGTCACTTAATATTAAATTAATTAAGTATAAAGTCACCTTATGATATTATAATTTTAAGATAACTTTATAAATAATTAATTTAATATTTTATTCCCTTATTTCTCCATTTTAGCCCCAGGAATAAATAAAGGCTAAAATAATCAATCTCCTGGTGGTGACTAGAAAGGGGACATTATAGTCCTCCCTTCCCATAATTTCTTTCCCTCAAGCAATTGTAAGCTAGGATGCTCCAAAATCTATTCACCTTCCCACGTGGCATCTTCTAATGGAAAATCTTTCCATCTCACCTAGAACTCCTTCACCATCCTATTCCTCAACTTCATCTCACGAGTATCAATGATCTCCTCAAGAATGAGGATCAAATGGCCCTCCTCGTCTAATGGTGGAAGCTTTGTTGAAGAAGTGACCCGCTGACTAGGTGCCTTCTTGAGTCATGAAACATGAAAAACATTATGGATCTTGCTGCTCTCAGGAAACTCCAACTCATAGGAAACTTCTCTAACACACCTAAAAATCCTGTATGGCCCATAGAATCAAGGCTTGAGTTTTTCTGCACCACTTTTCTTCAATGAATACTATCTATAGGGCTACAAATGAAGGTAGACCAAGTCCCCCACCTCAAAGCTATACTCAACCATGGGTCTATCCACATAGGTCTTATGTTGATTATGTGTTGTCTGCAAGTTGTCCTTGAGTGCCCTCAAGATTGTTAAATATGCCCAAGAAAACTGAGAGGCAGGGTGAATTAGTTGTCACAAAATTTAAAACTTAAACCTTCAACACTTTATCAATTCCACAACCACACTATTTTGTTATTAAGTAAAAGCATGTAACACAAATAATAGAAAGTAAATCAACACAATGAACATCATATTTTTATGTGGAAAACCCAATGAGGGAAAAACCATAGTGAGGGTTAACTCACAATATAAAAGATTATAAAATAGAGGCTCACTACCAAGGGCTCATTGCCCAGAAGAGGACTCACTGTCCAAGTACAAAGGCTCGCTGCCTACAGAAAGGACTCATTGTCCAACAGGGAGGCTCACTACCTATAGATACAAAAGAGACAAAAAGATCAACCACAACAATTAACACATTCACATCTTAGAATAAGGATTGCAGAAACCTTTAGCTCACTACCTTCAGGAATCAAACACAATGAAGTATTGTTGTCTCAACCCACTTGCACACACACCTCTACTCTTATGATTTGTGGCTTACTTTCATCACTTTGCATCACACTGTCATACAATTCTTCATAATTTGACTTGCTTTTCTACCATCCTCAACCTTAGAAACTTTTTCCAAGGTCGGCCACAAATACCTCATTTTATAAATTCAAATTAGGTCGGCAACTCAAAATTCCCATGGTGGAAAGGAATAAGAGTGGACTAATAAAACATTTAACCAAGACCAAAAATAATGTCTTGGATCAACCACACGCTTCCTCAACTTAATTTTATTCTTTGAATGAAGTGTAAACACCAGGTTGGCCAAACCTAATGAAAACACAAGTGAACATTGATGTACACACTTCCCAATAAGAAGATGACACTTGAAATCCACAACACACTTCATTATGCATGAGAGTACATCTTAGATTTCTTTAGATACATCCACAGCAAATGCAATATGCTTCAAACTCTAAACACCTTTCACTAGTTCATATGGACTATGCAAACACACATAGCAATATTGAAACATGACTTCTAGATCACCAAACTTCAACCTTCTTTGCCAAAACCCAGAGAACACCAAATCAAGACATATCACAGATCTGCAAGATCTGAAACAAAATAGTGGAGGACTATGGAGTAGAAACATTTCTCCCAGTCCATAGAAAATTAACTCTGCCAGAACAATTCACACACCGATGAACGTAACTTTCACTTACCATCACACCAGAAGATAAAACTTGGGATGTATCACCACAAGGTCACCATTATCAAGTCTTCAGATCTGCACAAGCACATGATCAACACAGGAGAAATGTGGAGCACATACCGAATCAAATTTTGAACACATTCATCACTCTGACTTCTCTTCTTTATTAATTTTCTCAAAAGCACTTGAAAACTCATCAACATAGCACATCTGCAACAACATAAAGATAGCTCCCTGTACTCACAACATCTCAATAGCATCTTAGCTATAAATGTACAATCTACAACATACTGAACTGTGTTGACATCAATGACAACATTAATGACAACACCACCATACTAGCTCACACTTGCAACAATCTCCCCCTTTGTCATTGATGGAAACACATGATGTCAAAAAACAGCAAAGACAACATCCTTCACAATATCTCGGGAGAACACCTTCTCTTCTTTTGCAACTATTTTTCATGTGGCTTTTCTATCCCCCTTTGACATCAATGGAAAAGGTCAACAATTCTAATCACTCCCCCTTAGGAGCACACTCATACTGCAACAATGAAAACCTTTTCTACTCCCCCTGCGGAGTAGACCCATTTATTAGTCCAGATAAATAAAGAATCTGTGAATTCACTGTACTGATGCACCTTCATGTGCACTTAGTTCAGAGGGCCAATGACCCCCAACATCTCCCTAAGATGTTCAAAAGTATCCTTCGGAAGAGCCTTAGTAAATATGTCTACATTTTTTTTCCTTTGTGGTCACATACTCCAATCTGACTTCATTCTCCAACACTTTTTCTCTCAAGAAATGATATTTGATAGATATGTGTTTTGTTCTTGAATGCATAATCAGGTTCTTTGAAATTTTTATTGCACTTGTGTTGTCACAAAAAATAGAAATAGGCTCATCACATATCACTCCAATGTCTTTCAGAGTTTGCTTCATCCACAAAACCTATGTAGCAGGATGATGCAGCAATATATTTTGTCTCTACAGTGGATAAAGAAACCAAGTCTTGATTTTACATACTGCATGCATAATATTTGGTCTAGTAGAAGTAAGATACAATAGTCTTCCAATCATAGATCTATATTTGTTGTGATCAGTCTTAGTAGATTCATCATCTTTGCTCAGTTTACATATGGTTATCATAGGATTTCAGACCGGTTTGGAATCATCCATCCCAAACTTCTTCAACAGCTCTTTTACATACTTAGATTGTGAAATGAATATCCCTTTATCAATTTTATTCACTTGTAGACCAAGGAAGAAATTCAATTCACCAATCATAGACATCTCAAATTCTTTCTACATCTCTATAGCAAACTTTTTACACATGCCTTCATTTCCACCAAAAATGATATCATCAATATATACAACTACTATCAACATTTTTTTACCTTACACTTTGAAGTACTGATTGTTGTTAGCAGAACCTTTGTTGAATACTTGCTTTGTCAGGTATCTATCTAATCTTGCATACCAAGCTCTGGGAGCTTGCTTCAATCCATACAACGCCTTCTTCAACTTACAAACCATGTCTGGTTTGTCAGATAACTAAAATCCTCTAGGTTGTTCCATATACACTTCTTCCTCCAATTCACCATTCAGAAATACTGACTTAACATCCATTTGATACACTTTGAAGTCCTTGTGGGCAGAAAATGCCAAAAACATCCTAATAGCTTCCATTCTAGCCATAGGGGAAAATGTCTCTTCAAAATCTATACCTTCTATTGGAAAAACAAGGTCAAACAACTAAGAGGGGGGGTGAATTAGTTGTCACGGAGTATTTAAACTTTTTCAAACTTTACTTAACTTAATGTCAGATCAAATGAAAGAATAATAAATCATGAACAATCAACACATCAAAAACACAGAGAACACCAAGATTTTTACGTGGAAACCCTGTTAGGGGAAAAACCATGGTGGAGGTTAGTCCACAATATTATACCATGTTAAAAGTATGATGAGAAATAATGAGAATGTACATGCATTCAGGCACACTACCTAGAGCTCACTGCTCAAATACAAAGAGGACTCACTGTCCAAAGAAAGGTTTGGATTAAGACCATCCAAAATGTGAACTGAGAAAATAGCTTCTCCACAAGCCTGATTACAGTTCCAATTAAGCACATAAAAGCCTTCTTCACTCTTCGCTCAAACTTCTTCACACTTCGCTCAATCTTCTTCACACTTTGCTCTATAATTGAATGATATTCACACATACACACATAGGAGCACACGAAGCACACGAAGCGATACAAAACATATTTTCAATGTTAGTCCAAATTTAAAAATAAATTTGCAATGCAAATCCACTAAAGTCGGCCACAACATAGTGGAGACCCAAATTAACAACTCAAACATAAAAAGGCTTTAATTAATTTCACCTCAAAGATCCACAACATGCTACCACCATCATGTCGGCCAAAAACATGAAAAACTGAACATAAAAAGAAAAATCTTCGACCACGAGCACACCGATCAATGTGGACATACCACAAAGATAGATCACAATATAGAAGCATCCAAAAACAACAAGAATCGACAAAGAAACATCTGTAGCAATAGAGATTATCATAAACACATAAACTTCACTCAGGAACACTTATAGAACCCACAGAAATACTGTCAGAACACAACTGTTCTAGCATAATCAAATCTTCATGCAAACCTCTAAAACTTCCAATAGATGCACTAGATACACTCAATAGAAAACCCTTTAATCCACAACAATTTATCTTCAACATACAGAACAAGACGCCTTCATGACCTTCACAGAACCACTGGGAACCTGGAACGCTTCTTTTAACAATTTTCTCAATATCCTAGACATATACAGCCTTCAATATACCAAATGCTAATAGTGTTGACATCAATGACAACCACATATCAACAAAAAAATCACAACATCCAACAATCTCCCCCTTTGGCATTGATGGCAACACATGATGTGAAAAACACCATAAACCCAACTCACAATCAACACTCACTCCTCCTTAGATCCTGACTCTTCTTTTCACAACTCTTCTCAAGATCTTCTCCCCACAAGGCTCTTCTCCCTAGATAAGCAATAGTTTTTCACATTAATCTTCTCCCCCTTTGACATCAATGGCAAAGGTAAGCATTATATTTCCACATACAAGATCTGAACCACATATCTGCACATCTGACTACTCCCTCTAAGTAGCAGCCACGAAAAACATCAATCCAGATCAAAATATGATCAAGAAATGCATGGATTGATGCAAATTAATGCATCCTAGTTCATATCAAGAGGGGTAATTACCCCTAGCAACCCTCTGAGATACTCAAAGGTTTCTTTTGGCAATGGCTTACTGAAAATATTTGCAATCTATTCTTTGGTAGGCACAGAATCTAGTCTGACTTCTTTCTCACTTACTTTCTCCCTCAGAAAGTGGAACTTGATTGATATATACTTGGTCTTAGAGTGTAGCACTGGATTCTTTGAAATGTTAATAGCACTTGATTTGTCATAGTATATGGAAATAGGTTCATCATATACTACTCTGATATCTTTCAACATCTATTTCATCCACATCACTTGAGTACAGTTGTTTGCAACAACAATATATTATGCCTCAGCAGTAGATAGAGAAATGGAGTTCTTCTTTTGCTCAACCAAGACACCAACTTCTTCCCTAGGAAGAAAGCACCACCACTAGTACTCTTCCTGTCATCTACATCTCCTGCCCAATCTACATCAGTGTATGCATTCAAAGTAAGATCATCATCCTTAGGATACCAAAGTCTAAAATCAATTGCTCCTTTCAGATATCTAAAAATTCTCTTTATAGCAGTCACGTGAGACTCTTTTGGATCATCCTGAAATCTAGCAACCATACACACAACATTCATGATGTTTGGTCTAGTCTAAGTTAAGTAGAGAAATCCACCAATCATTAATTTGTACCTTGTTTTATTTTCCTTAGGAGAATCATCATTCTATGTTAATTTTCATCCGGTTACCATGGGAGTACCAACAGGTTTTGAGTCATCCATACCAAACTTCTTCAGCAACTCTCTCACATATTTGGACTGCGATATGAAGACCCCCTTGTCTAACTAAGTAACTTTCAATCCCAGAAAGAAATTCATCTCTCCAATCATACTCATTTCAAATTCATTTTTCATTTCATCAGCAAACTTCATACATAGATTATCATCTCCTCCAAAAATAATGTCATCGACAAAGACTTCAATAATTAACTCTTTGTCATGATCCAATTTGAAATACAAGTTATTGTCAGCAGACCTTTATTGAATCCAAGCTTCAGTAAATATTTGTCCAATCTAGCATACCAGGCTTTGGGGGCTTGTTTGAGTCCATATAGAGCTTTCTTCAATTGAAAAACCATGTTTTCCTTATCAGTCAGTTGAAATCCATCCAGCTGCTCAATGTATACTTTTTCTAGCTCACCATTCAGAAAAGCAGACTTTACATCCATTTGATAGACTTTGTAGTTCTTATATGCAGCATAAGCAAGAAATAACATTACAGCTTCAATTCTGGCAACAAGGGCAAAGGTTTCTTCAAATTCAATACCTTCCATTTGTGAATACCCTTTACATACCAGTCTTTCTTTATTCCTGACCACTTCACCTTGTTCATTCAGCTGATTCTGAAAGACCCATTTAATACCAATCACATTCTTGTCTTTAGGTTTGGGAACAAGTATCCATGTATTGTTCTTTTCAATTTTCAGTAATTCTTCCTTCATAGCTTCATCCAATGTTCATCATTGCAAGCTTCATTAACATCTTTAGGTTCAATCTTGGATATCAGACAATACTCTTCTGCAATCTTTCTTCTACTTTGCACACCTTTATTCTTGTCACCTATAATTTGATTTTCAAAATGATTTAGCTTTACATACCTTGGATTTTTAGGATTTTCTCAAACTTTTGATTCTTCTGTACTTGCACTTGTCTCTACTTCCTGGTTACCTTGATTTATCGAAACAAAAGGAACATATGGAACATATGGCACAATCTGAAGTTGATTCTGTGTCTGAACATTCTTCCCTTTGTTTGTATTATCTTCATTTGAATCATATCCACAATATCTAGATTTAGTAGAATCCTCATCAACTCTGACATTTGCACTTTCAACCATTTTTCTCAGTCTTTTGTTGTAGCACCGGTAGGCCTTGCTTCTAGTAGAGTAACCTATAAAGATTGCTTCATTGCTTCTTGCATTAAACTTTCCTATATCATCATCTCTCTTGATGTATCATTTTCTTCTAAAGATCTTGAAATACCTAACAGTAGGCTTATATCCAAACCACAGTTCAAAAGGAGTCTTACCAGAATTACCATTTACATTTACTCGGTTCAAAGTGTACACAGTAGTGCTTACAGCTTCACTCCAATAGATGTGAGGCACATTTCCTTCAATCATCATTATTCTAGTAGCATCTAGAATTGTTATGTTCTTCCTCTCAGTAACACCATTTTGTTGAGGGGTTCGGGGAGCAGATAACTGTCTTTTGATTCCATGCTCATCACAGAAAGAATTAAACTCCCTGAAGGTGAACTCACCACCTCTGTCTGACCTTAAGCATTTGATTTTCAGACCTTTCGCATTTTCTTCCATAGCTTTGAAACTTTTGAACTTCTCGAATGCTTCACATTTTTCTCTTAAGAAAGCAACCCATATCATTCTAGAGTAATCATCAATAATCAACATAAAGTACCTTTCACCATGGAGACTTTTGACTATGGAGGGACCACATAGATCAGTATGCACAAGCTCCAGTAATCCATTTGAGTTATGTTGTTTTCTCTAAAAAGAAATTCTAGTCTATTTTCACATCTGACACTCCTTACAAATTGTGCTAGCAAGCTTCACTAGCTTAGGTAGATCTCTTACTGCTTGAGTGGAACTTATTTTGACTATGTTATTAAAATTCACATGACACAGCCTTTTATGCCATAACCATCTTTCATCTACTTGAGCAATTAAACAACTTTCACTAGCAGCATTCAGGTGAAAATATTACCTTTTGTTTGTTTACTTGAAGCAATTACATTTCCAAACTTCCAAATATTTTGCATCTTCCATCTTTGAACTGAAGATCATAACCCTTGTCCACCATCTGTCCAACACTCAATAGGTTATGTTTCAAGCCTTCAACATAAAGAACATAATCAGTGTTATGCTTACCACCAAGACAAATAGATCCTTTGCCACGAATCACACAAGCATTGTTATCACCAAATCTCACAACCCCACCGTCATACTTCTCTAAACTTACAAAATTTCTTTTGTCACCAGTCAGATGATGTGAGCATCCGCTGTCAATGACCCACTCATCCTTCTCTTCAATTTGGGCTGCAAGAGCTTTCTCAACTTTAGCAAATTCAATAGCCAAAGGACTATTTTCCTTGATAGCAATGAAAACCCAATCATCTTCATTTCCATTATCTTTATCAGACTCATCATCAGTTACTCCTTCAGAAAAATATCATTTCTTTTGGAATCTATATTTGGAAGGCTTAGATCTAGGAACTCTTTCAGGGCACCTTGATGCAAAATGACCTATTTTACTGCAAGAAAAACATTTGATAGGTAGCTTTCCTTTGTACTTACCTTGTCCTCTACCTTCTTTCTTTATAATTAGTGCTTCCAACTCTTCTACTTCTCTCTCTTCATCTTCAAGTTGTTTCATTTCTTCCTCATACTTGAATTTATTTCTAGAACTCTCTCCCAGATCATATCTTAGCTTGCTTCTTCCGGATACAGTAGCCTTAAATGTAGTTTTAGTCTTAGGAACAAAATTACCAAATTCACTCAACTCAAAGGTAGCAAGTTTACTAATCAGTGTATCCCTTGTCACATTTGTCAATGATCTAATTTCTTTAATAGCATGAGCCTTTGCTTTGTAGGAGGGAGGAAATGATCTAAGCACCTTAGCCACAATTTCTTCCTCTTCCAGGATACCACCGACACATCTAATGCCCATCACTAATTCATTTACTCTCTACATAAAAGAAGACATATTTTCATCTTCACCCATCTTCATATTTTCATACTTACCTTTCAAACTCTGCAGCTTGGCCATTTTCACATGCACATCTCATTCATACAAAATTTCCAGCTTCATCCACATCTCATGACCTGTCTTTAGACCTAACACATTTGTCATTTCTGAATTTGTTAGAGCACTCAGCAAAGCTTCCATAGCCCGAACATTATTCTCAGCCTATTTGACCTCATCAGCAGTGGAGGGACCATTCTAAGGAATAACATATTGATTCTTTGTAATTTTCCAAAAGGGTTCACCAATACACTTCAAAGGACACTCCATCATAGCTTTCCACAATGACTAGTTTGTTCCATCGAAACTAGGACTGTCCTTCTTGTATGATGCCATCTCGGATCACCTCAAACTTTTAAACTTCTTCAGAGAAACCTGCTTTGATACAAATTGTTGGAAAAATAAGGACGAACAACTAAGAGGGGGGTGAATCAGTTGTCACAGAGTATTTAAACTTTTTCAAACTTAACTTAATCTCAAATCTGATGAAAGAATAATAAACCATGAACAATCAACACATTAGAAACACATAGAACACCAAGATTTTTATGTGGAAACCCTATTAGGGGAAAAACCACGATGGAGGTTAGTCCATAATATTATACCCTGTTAAAAGTATGATGATAAATAATGGGAATGCACATGCATTCAGGCACACTGCCTAGAGCTCACTGCTCAAATACAAAGAGGACTCACTGTCCAAAGAAAGGTTTGGATTAAGACCATCCAAAATGTGAACTAAGAAAATATCTTCTCTACAAGTCTGATTACAGTTCCAGTTAAGCATAGAAAAACCTTCTTCACTCTTCGTTCAAACTTCTTCACACTTTGCTCAATCTTCTTCACTCTACTCTGCAATCGAATGATATTCGCACATACACACATAGGAGCACACTGACCACATGAAGCACACTTTACACCGATGAAACAATCACTCTTATATATCCACAACATGAGATTACATCAACAACTTAGTCGGCCAAAGATACAAAACATATTTTCAATGTCAACCCAAATTTATAAATAAATTTGCAATGCGAATCCACCAAGGTCGGCCACAACATAGTCGAGACCCAAATTAACAACTCCAACACAAAAATACTTTAATTAATTTCACCTCAAAGATCCACAACATGCTACCACCATCATGTCGGCCAAGAACATGAAAAACTGAACATACAAAGAAAAATCTTTGACCACAAGCACACCGATCAATGTGGATGTACCACAAAGATAGAGCATGGTCTAAAAGCATCCAAAAATAGAAAGAACCAATAGAGAAACATCCACAGTAACAGAGATCACCAGAAACACATAAACTTCACTCAGGAACACTGATAGAACCCACAGAAATACTGTCAGAACACAACTATTCATAGCACGATCAAATCTTCACGCAGACCTCTAAAAATTCTGGTAGATGCACTAGATGCACTCAATAGAAAACCCTTTAATCCACAAAAATTGATCTTCAACGTACAAAAAAAGACACCTTCATGACCTTCACAGAACCACTGAGAACCTGGAACACTTCTTTTAACAATTTTCTCAATATCCTCGACATATATAGCCTTCAATACACCAAATGTTAATAGTGTTGACATCAATGACAACCATATATCAGCAACACAATCACAAAATCCAACACCTTCAAATTTTGAATATCCCTTGCATACCAATCTTGCCTTATTCCTTACAACTTATCCACTTTCATTTAGCTTATTTCGGAACACTCATTTTGAGCCAATCACATTTTTATTCACAGGCCTAGGGACTAGTTCCCATGTTTGATTCTTTTCTATCTGCCACAACTCTTCTTTCATAGCTTTCATCCAACTCTCATCTTCACATGCTTCACTCACAAACTTAGGTTCAACTTTAGAAAGAAAACACAGATTTACCTCAGCTACAACTCCGCTTCTAGTCTTCACACCTTCACTTTTATCTCCAATTATCTATTCCTCCAGATGATTCTTTTGTACATACTTAGGAGTCTTAACAGCAGGTTCTGACTCATTCTCTTCTTCTTCCATTTTTTCTTCTTTCCCTTCTTCTTCATCCTTCTCCTTATTCTCCTTAGGTACTGTAGACATGTAAAATATACTGATTGGCATTGTGCATTGATTCTGACTTACTAACATCGTTTCTTCCTAAATCATCCCTCGATCTAACTATTTAATCAAATCTCCTTATCTGATTAAATTCATCAATATTCATCTCTTAATTAAATAAATCATTTTGTCTAATTAAGTCAATCCCTTTTGTTAATTAAATCAATTCATCTGATCTAATTATCCCTATTTAATTAAATAATTTATTTATTTGATTAAATCTCTAAAGTCTATCCATTAAATTAAATAAATTAAAACTTTATTTGATTTAATCTAACTCTCTTTTAATTAAATAAATCAAAATCCTTATTTATTTAATCTCTTGTCATATTCCTCTTTTATTTGATTTAAATAAATCCATAAATTTGAGTCAAATAGGTCACATCATCTAACCCTCTCTCATTAAATTAATTAACCTTGATTAATTTAATCTCATCTCATGTCCCATCCTCTAGATAATGCAAGTTGCACATGAAAATATATTTAATTCATTTATTAAATCTCTATTTTCCTCACAAGGCATCTTTTGGAATATTCTCTCAATTTGAATTCAAAAATTCCAAGTCAACATGTAAATCCAACAAGGAAATAAATTCATCTTACATGTCCTTTGCCATGAGCCAAGTGGCATTTATTGCATTTTCCCTTCCCTCTTGCATGTCATTTCAACAAATTTGAATTTCAAATATTTGCATTTATTGGCACAAACCCCAAATCTTGCACATCCTTCATCCATTCATAGCTTGACAGGTGGCATCATATCATTGGATGAATGTTAGTCCCACATTGCTCAAATTTGTACATTCATCCATCTTGGAATCCTATAAATAAAGAGCTCATATCCTCATTTCATCATCCACAATCTAGGCAAAGTTACCATGCTCAAATATCTCTTGAATTTCATCCATCATCATTGAGTCATAGCTAGGTTTTAGCAGATTTTAGCTTGGAGCACTCTTCAACATTAACAAAAGTGGATCAAATCTTCATCAACACATCAAGTTTGCATCTTAGGAATTGGGAAAGGGCCAATTTTCACATCAAATTGGCACCAATTCCCCCATGGGATCATGAGTTTGAACATCTAATTAGGATTTAATCTTTGTTTTGTCATTTTCATTGTGTTCTTCACTATTTTCTTTCCTAGTTTGAAGTTGCAAATGGATTTCATGGGGAATCCTTATTTTGGCTTGCAATCACTTGTCTAACTTGTTTACTCTTGTTGTTTTGCAGGTACCAAGGTTGGGTTCGCACATTTGGTGCTAGAAGGAGGGCTTGATATCATTTTTTTCTATCTTCTCTTAAAATTTATGCATTTTCACTCGCACATAGAAAATTCCAACACTGGGAGCTCAGCGTCGCTGTTTTGGCACCACGAGCTCTTCAGCGTTGCTATATGGCACCACTCAAAACACAAACTACGACGCTGGACTCATCTCGCCAAAATATTTGAATTTTAAACTCTGCCACTAGACTCGTTGACTTGCAGGACTTTTCAAAATTTTAAAAAACTGCGACGTTGGAGGAAAACTGTGACGCTAGAGGAAAACTGCGACGCTGGGCAAAAATTGCGACATAGTTGAGCTCTCTGTCCTGACACAGAGCACCGTTGACTGGTAAGCAGCACTGTGAGGGCACCGCTAAGAAAACAAACTGCAACACAGTCACGAGTTGTGACGTTGGAAGACATTAAAAAGGGAAAATTTAATTTTAGCACGTGTCTTTTGTTTGATGATCAATTTATATTTTGTTTTCTGGTTTTTAACTTCTGTATTTTCCAGAATATTACTAGTTTTTCTCACTTGTAGGTTGGAAATCGAAAACAAAGGAAGGAGGAGCATAATGATGATATTTTGTCCAATCAAAGTGTTTTTAAACACTTTAGTGTTTGTTTAACACTTCTTTAAGGAATTATTAGCACTTATTTCTTAGGACACTAATATTCCTTTGGGTTTAAAAAGAATCTTCTTGTTTATTTCTTATAAAGGGCTAAAACGAACTTTAGGATCACAACTTACTAGATTTTGTTTCTTGGATTAACAATTGAACAAAATGTCTTTCACTTGTGATTTGGTGCTCTAAAATGAACTCACATTTTGCTTTGGGGATTTAAAAAGAACAAGTGTAACTTTGTTTTCGTGAGGGCTTACTTAAACTAAAGCCATTGAAAAAGGACATATGCGCTTCTCTCACACTTTATAGCGATCTTGGGAATCAAAAGGCCTTCTTCATGACTTTAGGGTGAGACAAAGCAATCACCTCCACACTTCGATTTGGGTTTAAAATTGAACATCTTGTGCAAGTGTGAGTGGGGGAATTGTTGCGTATATTCTCTCTCCTTGTTGCCAACAAGAATTGATCGAGTTACAAATATTGTTCTTCATTCACTTTTTTTTATCCTAGAGGGCCTGTCTTGGGGAAAAAGTACTCACCAAAGGGAATGACTCAACCGGTAACACTCTAAAGCCAAGAGTATTTCCAACCGGTATATAAATGTGGGTATTGGAGTAAAAGCCAATATCACACAATTGATTCTGACAAGATGGATCCGAAAGGGGACTCTTGTCGTATGGGTCAATCTCCACGAACGGAAAGTCCTTACTAAAACCCATGTGCTAGAATTTTCCAAAATCATTTTATCTATTTGTTGGTACAAGAACGGTCGTTCTCAAGCCACCCCACACTTTTACGGTCTTCTATTAGAAATGGAAAACATGCCATGGGAGTTTCATAGGTGTTGATGCTTGGCTACCTCGTATAAGTGAGTGTCGTGGAGGGGAGCCAGTGGGGTCAAGCATCTAACCATTCGCTAGAAATAAGCGTAGCTGGACTTGTCCAAGTGGGAATCCAACAAATATTGTCTTACACATCCATAGGATTGTACTTATTCTTGGGTTACAAAATGCATTGCTTGATCGAAAACACCATGGAAACAAACACTTGAACCTCATCCAAAATTCAAACCCTTTTGAAGACAAATACAATTGACTCAATCCATATGTTATTGCTTTCCCTTGGGATTCACATCCTTAGAGGTTTCTAAACATTGGATTATATCTCGATTTGTCTCCTTAAGTAAACAATAGGAAAACCCTTGCCTTAAGTTCATTGAATTTCCACATAACATATCTTGTGGGGTTTGAAGAAATTAAGACATTAGACATGTTAGTTTGAAAACCTAATTGAAGAAAGTGTTTTTGGTAAAATAAATACATTAAGCAAAGCTAAGCAAAATGAACTTTCATATGTGTTGAAGACTCACAACCCCAAAAACAAAAGAAATCATTGGTTGGAAATCCGAAAATGAATGTTCGAATGAAATCAGTTCTTGGTCACAAAGGTCTTTAGGAAGTATTTGCGTGCTCTTCAATACCTAGGTCTAGGTAAACAAAGTGTCCTTTTTAGGTTCATCTTACGATCAAAAGCAAATCAAAATCTTTTTCATCCATCCTCCAAAACATCAAAACAAACATCATCTCACAAAACGCCTTTTGAAAAAAATCTTGAAATAATCCCTAATACTAGGCTTTTGTGGAAAAATCAAAAATCATCAAAATAATTGAGACTAAATCCTTGAAAAAATTATCAAAAACACCTTTGGCTAGGTATGTGTAGATGCATCCTTTTGCATATGCTTAGTCAAAGTTATCAAAATCATCTTGTCTAGCTTAGTATATGTAGATGAATCCTTCTTCATATACTTAGTGAAACAATCATCTTGTTTGAATAGGTGAGAGTAGATGCATCCTTCTCCTCGCACATATTTAAATCATCATCCATTGAACAAAGCTATCCCTTAGATCATCATCCAACATCTTAGGGTCTTTTTGTTCAAAATCAAAAGCAAATCAAAATCAAAATCAAGGACAAAATCTCAAATCCGAAAACAAATCAAAACCAAAATCCGCAAGTCCTAAAAGCCTAGTATCTCATTCAAGATTTATCAAAAGCCAAAAAAATCCATATCATCCATCCCTAACATCATCATCATATCATCACCTTTTGATCCTCAAGGAATCCTAAAAACTTTCTACTTTGGGGCATAAAATAACGATCAATACAAAGAATCAAGAGATTCATCTCCCATATTCTCAAAGATTGATCCTTGTTTTATGGTTCTAACTAGATCTCAATACAAGAAGAGTATGGAAGCCAACAAAGAAACACCTGCTTCAAGCGATCTTAGCCAAACAAACACAGAAATGAATCCCGTTGAATCAAGTAATCTGTTGACCCTCTCATCATCGCAAAATCCGCAAGAAGAAAACTAAGGAGAGGACCTTACCTTTGGAATGTCTCATGAGGAAATGACTGAAATGCTCCAAAATCTGGACAACCATAGAATCGTCAACATCATGATGAGACTTAACCCTTCGTTATACATGCTTGAGCTAGAAAAACAAGGGGCCAAGTTACCTTCATATTTTAATGTGAGTACCATAGTAGAGGAATCTTTTCTGCCAATTTCGTCCACCATTCCCATCTCATCTACACCCCCATCTCAAAAAATCATGCAAAACATTCCGCAAATCACAACATCGTTTGCTCCAACCCAACCCAACATTAATAAGGGAAGTGCATTTCTCAATGCAATTCAAACACACCCCCTTGTTAATAATCAAATTTGGACGCTAACACCACCTTGGAACAAAGCATACCCCAAAACCCATTACACAAGAATGTTCCTCTCACATTCCATCACGATCCATCATCATCATTTTTTCACGCAACACCTCAAACACCTCTTCTCACAAATTCACAAAAGGGAGATATGTTCAGACCAGGGGGCATATTCGACAAGACAACATTTTCGCAACAACTCACACCCCTTACATTTCCACCTCTCCCACCATTTTCATTATCATCCACACCACTCCTTGGTTTAGGGCTTTCTCCCCTACCAAGTATTAATCAAACCTATATCCCAACCATCAATCAAAGCATTACACCAAACACTCAAAATTTGTCGTTGATATCGCAACAACAAATGACAAACACACAAGCAATTGCAACATCATCAAACACCCCCTTAACATCACAAAGCATGGTCTCTCAAGGACCAATCACATCAATACCACCATCCATCACGCAAAACATCAACACCACCTTCACAAAAACTATTCCAAATCCACCACCACCAACTTCCACCACATCAAGCCAATACAATGCAGCATTGCAAGTTGCTTTCCAAAGAGGATACCAACAAGTTCAGAAACTAAAATCTGAACAACTAGCCACTCAGCAAGCTGCTCAAGCTACACAGGTCTCCTAAGCAGCCCAAGCCGCATTACAAGCGCAACAAGCCCAAGCGTTATTGCAACAACAACAACAACAAGCCGCCCAAGCCGTGCAGGCATCGCAAGCATTGCAAGCACAAAGGGCCACTCAAGCACAACTTTTATTGCAACAACAAGTAGCACAAGTGCAAGCTCAATATCAGGCACAACTCAATGCACAAAGACAAGCAGCGCAATTGCAAGCATATTAGCAAGCATTCAAGCAATACCAAGAGCAACAAGAAGCAGGAGAATTGGTAGCCCAACAACAAGCATTGTTGGAACAACAGCAAGCACAACAACAAGCGTTGTTGGAATAGCAACAAGCGCAATAACAAGCACAAATCTTAGCGCAGCAACAGCAAGATCAACAATAAGCGTTGTTCATACAAAAGCAGGTGGAAGCCTACCTCGCTCAGCAAAACATATAGATACCTTCAAACAATGCACCGATCAACCCACCCATCCAACCCACGATTGAAACACCCCAAAACACTTTCATCCCACCCCTTGATCCCCAAAATGATGTGACGACACAACTCAGGTTCCTCTCACAACAAGTGCTCGACCTTCAATCAGGGCAAACAACCAAAATGCCAAGCAACTTGTGTCCCTATCCATTTGATAGGAGCTTGATAATGAAACCATTCCCCAAGGGATTTTAAATCCCCAAATTTGACAAATATCGAGGGATGGGAAACCCTGAACATCACATCAGGGAATTCCAGGTTCATTGCATGGAGGTCGCATATGACAATACTTATCTAATGCAGCTATTTCCGAGGAGCTTGGCAGGCCACGCTATAGAATGGTTCTCTCACTTACCTTCAGGCATTAGAACATTCCAAGAAATTAGGGACGCATTCATTAAAAATTATTCATGCAACATTGCAATGGATGTTAGTCTCGAAGAACTCTCAGCTCTAAAACAAGGAAAGGGTGAATCATTCACCTCATTCCTACAACGATGGCGATCCAAGGCCAATCAAAGCAAGTGGACCATGCCAGAAGAACAACAAGTTTGCACCATCATAGCCAACCTTGAAGGCTGCTTGGCATTTCATCTCAAGGTTCAGGGCATCACCACATATGATCAATTGATCTCCAAGGCGCTTAGTATCGAAAGAGCCCTTATGACTCAACCCGTAGAATCAACATCATACCACGAACAACAAAACAACCACCCACCATCCAATTACAATGATAAACCTCGTACGTGGGAAAGAAACAAAAACATTACTAATGATGGTGTCATCGATGCCAAGGTAGTCATTAGTGCCCCATGCCAACATACACCCGCACCACAAATCCAAATTCAACACCAAAACCACCATCACACAACAAACCAACCCAACAATAATCCAACCATCAATAATCTCAATGACCAAAGGGGACCACCTCAATGCAAAAATTATGCCAAATGAAAATACACCATTTTGGGAGAACCACTTGAGGACGTAATGAAAAATTTGATCAACAAAAAACTCATCAAGCCTCCTACATTTGAGAATTACCAAGAACCCAATGTCAAACCTCCTTGGTATAACGAGAATCAACTTTGCGAATTTCATAAAATCAAAGGCCATACCACAAACAATTGCATGAGACTCAAAAACATCATCCAAGATCTCATCGATAAGAAAATCATAAACTTGGAACAACCTACAGGAAATCAGGATCTTAAAATTTACATAAATCCGATGCTGAATCATGGCAACAAAGGGAATAAAAATGATAAAGGGAAGGGAAATGTAAATCATGTGTATGAAACAGTCATTTCTTCCCTAAATGAAGACTACATGGTCATCACCATCTCACAACTGTGCACTTCACTTGGAAGCCATTATACACAAGAGCAAAATCAAAAGGGTCTTGGTGGATGGAGGTGCGGGTTTGAACATTTGTTCTCTCAGCCTCATCAAGCAGTTGAAAATATCAAAAGATTCTGTCGACAAAGGAAAGGGCATTACAATAAGAGCATATGATGACCAAGAAAGAGTGTCTCAAGGCATGATTAAACTCCCTATTCAAGTAGGGCCGACTCTCATGGAAACCACTTGTCAGGTCTTGGACCTGGACTTGCCATATAATATCCTCTTGGGACGCCCATGGATCCATGCGATGAAAGTCGTAGCATCAACCTTCCACCAATGTGTGAAATTTACACATAATGGACAAGAGGTTACTGTCCATGGAGATCCCAAACCATTTTCATATTGCAAAAATCTTGAAGCAAAGTATTACAAAATCCCCCAAGTTCCAAAAAATGATGAGGGCCCATCCACACCATACATCGACCCCGCCACTCTCACGTCCACTTCTACAACAGAGACACCCGCCACTCCCACCATCCCCACCATCTCTGACATCAAGCTCATCATCCAAGAGGACGATTGTGGAAGCTACAAGCTCCCTAACAATTCTTTTGTGATAGGAGAGTTACCACAATCTCCTAGATCACAGGGACATCCACAAGAAAACCAAGCTTCCAAATCACAAACATTTCCTGAAGACTGTCCCGAATTCACAAGATGGGGAGACCTTGGCCAGGAGGTTATTGAAGTAGATCCATCTCACATGTTATATCAAGATGAAAGACTAACACTTGAATTACCAATGGATGAGACAAGCAAGGGCCTACAAATGATGCTCGCAATGGGCTATGACAGAAATCAAAGACTGGGACAAAATGACAATGGCCTCATAATACCTACCATGCCAGAGATGCGACCTATAAAAAATCTTGGCCTTGGATGTACCCCTCTGAGTATAACCATATATGGCCGAAGTCCTCCAATTAGAACGGTTAATATTTCTCCTTAGCCAATACTAGCAGAAGTATGCTCACCAATATCCATAGGTGGAGACATACATAATTTTATAACAGAGGCCTATATTAGTAGTGATGACGAGGATACCATGACCAATCTACCTAGGTTATTTGAGGACACCACCCTGTGTATGATTAGTACCCTATCCTTCGAACCAGAACAAAAAAATCATGAGATCCGTTTAGTATACCCTCAACTAATTGACTATGACCAACGAGGACCACTGGTTCTTGATACATTCGAAAATGATGAGGCACTCTCAGAATTCATGGGATTGCGAGACAACATTCCAAATGGGGATCACAAAGTAGGATTTATAATGGAGTTGGACACACATGCCTATTATGGGGAAACGATTGAATCCTTCAGTCGCAAAAGTGAGAAAATAAGAATCATATCTAAGTCCTTGAGTGAAAACCACACTGTGGCACTCTCCAACAACAAAATAGTAAAAAGAAAGGATGTATCCAACGGTGAAAACCTCTCTAAGGCACCCGAGGATGAAGTATTCAATCTTCCTTTAAGAGCTATTCATTAGGAGAAGTCAGCAGTCTTGGCTGAAAAATTCAATCCTGTCAACCTAGGAACAGAGGAGACCCTGCATATCACATTCTATGCGGAATCACTATTATCAGAAGAGCAAGAACTTCTAGCAGCATTCCTAAGGGAAAGGCAAATAAACTTCACATGGAGTTATGCTGACATGCCAGGGATTGATCCAGAGACTGTAGTTCATCACTTAGTAGTGTATCCAGAAGCAAAGTCGATCAAACAAAAGCTTCGAAAAATGCATCCTCAAATCACCTTATTGGTCAAAATGGAGCTCAAAAAGTTGTTAGATGTAGGATTTATCCGACCAATCGATTATCCAGAATGGGTGTCAAATTTGGTACCTATTTCAAAACTTGACAGAGCCATCAAAATCTGTACGGACTTTAGAGATTTGAACAAGGCATGTCCAAAGGATGATTTCCCACTTCCCAACATTGATATGATAGTAGACATGACAGCAGGACATGAGATGCTATCACTAATGGACGGATTTTCAGGATACAACCAGATCATGATAGCAAAAGAATATCAACATAATACGGCTTTCACTTGTCCATTAGGGACCTACTGCTAGAACATGATGCCATTCGGCCTAAAGAAAGCAAGAGCAACCTATCAAAGGGCCATGACATTGATATTTCATGACATGATTCATAAAACAGTCAAAGACTATGTCAACAACATTCTAGCTAAATCAAGAAAAAGACAAGATCATATAGTAACCCTAAGTGCTATCTTTGATAGACTGGAGGAATACAAAGTTAGACTAAATCCCAAGAAGTGCGTCTTCGATGTACAATCAGGTAAATTGCTAGGATACATAGTGTCCATGAGGGGTATCGAGGTGGATCCAGCAAAAGTAAAAGCAATCCTCAAGATGGAAGCACCAAGGACATTAAAACAATTGAGAGGTCTCCAAGGCAGACTTCAATCCATTTGATGATTCATAGCACAATTGGCGGACAAGCAGAACCCATATTCTCACCTACTCCACAAGGGGGTAGCATATAAATGGGATACTAAGTGTGAAGAGGCATTTAACAAAATCAAGGAATACCTATTGACACCACCAGTCTTAATGCCACCCATCCCAAGAAAGCCATTGATCTTATACGTTTTAGCAACAACAACATCCCTTGGAGCTCTCTTAGCTCAGCATGATGAAAATGGAACGAATAGGGCTATCTACTATATCAGTAGAACAATGGTCGATCATGAGCTAAACTACTCATTCATCAAGAAAGCATGCCTCACAGTAGTGTTTTCATCACAAAAATTTAGACATTACATGTTGGCACACAAGATAAAGCTCATTGCCAAAATTGACTCCCTCAAGTATCTACTATCAAAGGCAATGCTCACAGGAAGAATGGAAAAATGGGTGATGATATTGTCAGAGTATGACATCGAGTATGTGGAGAGAAAAGCAATTAAGGGACAAGTTATTGCAGATCAACTAGCAGAAGCACCTATTTATTTTGAGAATCCTCTTGTCTTAGAGTTTCCAGATGAATCCATTTTTAACCTCAACGTAGCAGACCACTGGAAACTATACTTCGATGGCTCATACACATAGCACGGATCAGAAGCTGGTGTCTTCTTCATCACCCCACAAGGGGATTACATACCAAGGTCATACAAACTGGCATTTCCTTGCACTAACAACATCGCAGAATATGAGGCTTTGACTATAGGTCTCAAGATAAAGTAAATGCAAATGGAATATCATGGTTTCCAAAGTGTATGGAGACTTCAAATGATCATAAACCAAGCCAATAAATTTAATATGAGACTAAGGATGATAAGCTTCCACCCATACAAGAAATTGGTGGAGACTCTCAAGAATCTTTATAGAAATAACATTTGAGCATATTCCTGGTGAACCAACAACAGAGCAATGTGACACCATGGAAACAATGTAATCCGCTATATATATATCCCCAAACAATGTTCCAAATTATGAAT